>WAAD01024641.1:25320-40914 GCA_013389945.1 Fregata magnificens
GAACTGGGGTTGTTTAGTCTGGAGAAGAGGAGGCTGAGGGGAGACCTTATTGCTCTCTACAACTACCTGAAAGGAGGTTGTAGTGAAGTGGGTGTTGGACTCTTCTCCCAAGAAACTATTGATAGGACGAGAGGGAATGGCCTCAAGTTGCGTCAGGGGAGGTTTAGATTGGACATCAGGAAGAATTTCTTTACCAAAAGAGTGGTTAGGCATTGGAACAGGCTGCCCAGAGAGGTGGTGGAGTCGTCAACCCTGGAGGCGTTCAAAAAAGGTATAGACGTGGCACTCCAGGGCCTAGTTTAGGAGTCATGGTGGTGTTAGTTGATGGTTGGACTTGATGATCTTAGAGGTCTTTTCCAACCTTAATGATTCTATGATTCTATGATTATCAAAGTGTAAATCAAATCTGTGACAAAAGGCAGCTGCTGCTGACCACTTTGACATTTTTCTCTATCTCACTCTTAACTCCAACTGAGTGATGGGCTGAATGGAGATTGCAGCCCAAATCTTATATCATATAAATTAGGGCTGCCCTACTGGCTTGTCATTTTACTGCTGTATTGTAGGAGGGTTGTACACTCCCTGGGGACACAAAAGCAAGGTAAGGCTTCATTACTTTAGTCTGCTCTTGGCCCTGGTGTCAAACAGCAGCCGTGTGCATTTGGTACGATCAGCCAGCTAGTAACATTCTATGGATAATCTTCCCATCTCTCATCATTTAAAACAACGGGCATTTAATTTGTGGATATTGTTATTGATAACACAGCTCAGACACTAGATGCACATATTGATCTTGTAAAACTACCTAGCCTTACATAAACGTATGTTATTTGTCCCACATCTTTCACATGTGCAAGTTCAGTGGGCTTGGATGTTTGAGGGGGTTTCTTTGTCATGGTGAAGGGGGTTGGCAAACATAATAGTAAGTGCAGGTGCACAGTAGCCTAATCAGTAAAAAGAAATGAGGTATATTGGGTTTTGACTCTTAAAATTTTGCCAGGTATCCAAAGTAACTAAGGACTTTGGGGCCAAACATAAACCTAGTGCAAGCGGGTAAGCAAACACTGACAGTGTATCAACTATGGATAGGTTCTATAAACAGCTTTATGGTGACTTATAGGCTGTGTAAAAGGGCTTTAAAGAGGATGTAAATGGAAATGATTGTAAATTACGTTCACTCATTTTCAAACATACAGTGAAAACCAGGACCACAGCGCTGTTCTAGAGTGACTAATGTTTTACACTATGAAAGTAATCAAGTTTGATAAGAGCTTCCCATATTTCATCTGTATTTTATTCACTGGAGCTACTTGGGATTTGCAGAGATGAGAAAATAGCTCCCACAGTGCCTGTATGGAGGTACATAACACGGTGGTACAAAGTGCACTCGAGGTATGTGGGTCCCTTAAACTCCCACCATTCCTGTAGTCCTGCAGCAAGGCATCCAGCAGAGCCAAAATGGAGAGGGTTCAAAGTCCTCTCTTTTCCGCTGTCCTTTCGTGAATTTATAATAGCTGCAGCAAGGTCAGCTTTTTCTGGTTTCTTTCTTTCCTGCTGATTCTCCATCCTGTTAAAGTATAACAGGTGCATGGGTGTTCTCTGACCCCAAATCTACTCTAACACGGCTGAAAAGAAAGCTGAAAGCAGAGGAGAGGCTGCTTTCCTTTCTAATGAAATCAAATCTGGCTTGAAATCTGGCTGTGTTTCACTAACAGCAGAGTGCTTTTCTAGTCAATCTCTGATGGAGAGTGGTAGACAAGTTCTACCATGCTACAGTGTTGCAGGGCTGTGCCAGCTCTCCTGATGCCGCTGAAATTGCTTATTTCAGTTGTATCCTAGTGTAAGTCAAGGTGGAATTTGTCCCTTTTCAGTTTAGTGGCTGAAAAAAAGGTCATGCATGAGTTCTAGCCAGACTGACACTGATGCGCCCTCCCCAGTAGGCTAATGTTATTGAGTGACCTGGAAAAATATCAACATTACCTATTAAAGATTGTTGTCTTATTAGGTAAGAAGGCTTAGACAAATGATAGGAGGCTTTCCTAAAAATCTCTAAATGGGCAGTATTTTAGGGAATTTCCATTTACTGATTTAAAGGTAAGAATCCCAGGGGAAAAAGGATAGGTGAGTGCTTGTGGTCATCCTTAGTGCCTGCCTATTGCCAAGACTGTCACAGGGTCTCTAAGATTCCCACCTATGGTCACATCTTTGTAACAACAATTGCTTGTTTAGAAGTGGGCTCTATCCACCTAAATACAGTGCACGTTTGATCGTACATATGTTCAAAGCTCTGATATGCCTGTTTCTGTTTGTCAGTGTAATTAGATGCACGCTTAACTCTCAGCGTATGCTTCAGCCCCCCATTGAGTGAGGTCCAAGTGATTGAAGTCCCATTGATTTAGGAATCACCTGAAAGTTCAGCGTGTGCTTTGGTGGTCTGCTGACAAAGGGTGAACTTAAGAAGGTACTTACACACTTTGCTGGTGGAAATCTAAACAGTGTACTCCTGCAGCAAGCAGATTAACACAGTTCAGGGAGAAATTGATGTCTTATGAATAACAGTGTGCAAAATGCTTATTGCTTATTGTAGGAGATCTCCCCCATTGCTTTTGAAGCACTTTGCCCTGGATGGATTGCTACATCTGCCCCTGAAACATGACCTGTTCAATTATAGTTTTGCGTTCCGTTTGCCAACGTTAGCCTTGCTGCTTCCCCACATGCTTCAATACCTGTTGAGTACAATGGACACACAGACAGGGAAAGCTTTGAAATCAATGCTGTGGCACCAGCAATGTACATGCCTGTCGTGTTCGTGCCTGATGTAAGATCTGCATGAATTCCACTTCCGTACTTAAACCAAATGTCATTTTTTTTCAGTGTTGTCTCCTTTAGAAATGAGAATTTGGAACTATCACCTGAAACAGTCTTTGCACCTCGTGTTTACAAACCTCTCTGTTCATGTATTTCCATTTATTGCTGAAAGAGTAAGCAGAGAGGAAGCAGAACACCAGGCTGCTCAGTGTGGAATTTTTATTTCTCTTTCAAGTCAGTTAGTGTATCCTTCCTTCCACGTCCTGCCCACTTCTCTCAAGATCTTTGAACTCGAAGGGCTACTTAAGTTTCTCTGCTTATTTTCATGCTGTCAAATAAAGGCTGCGCTGCCAAAAATATACTCTCTCAACCTTTCAGATTTCCTACACTTGGGACTTGGGCTGAAAGAGCAAACGGAGGTCCCACAGGGAATAACTCGGCTGTTTAAAGCTACTGGAAGCTGAAACAGGTGTATGGGCTTTCCCCTGTAAGCTGTCTTCATGAGTTGAGAGAATAATTAGTCATGCTCAGAACAGACAGGTGTATTGGCAGTCCACTGCTAATAGCTTAAGGATTTGTCATTCAATTCAAGGAAAACAATTCTGTTGGGTTATCTTTTTTTTTTTTTTCCCCCCTGATTTTTCTTTTAAAGAAAATATCAGTGTGGGAAGAAAAGCTCCAAACAGTAGAATGAAAAATAAAAGGCAACTGCTAAAATAAATCCAGATTGCTAAATCTTATCTGTATGCTGAACATACACATCTTGTTCCTCTGTCTGCTGTAACCACATGTTAACTCCTCACTAGCTGCGTTTGTCACTAAACTCTTCCTTTTTTTTTTCCTTGCGCAAATCATGCCACATCTTCTCAAATTGAAACAAGACAAATGCTACATGAAGTACATCTTGCCGATAAGAGACACATTATTTTCCATGGCCTGGGAAAAAACAATGGTGACATTTTAATGCTACAATCTGAAAAGTCTCTTGTTCTACCCATTCATTACTGTGTCAGTCCAAGTAACATCAGTATCAATGTAGCAATTCTAACCATCTTAAAGAACGGCCATTCTGAAATACGGCTCTGTGAAAAAGCTAATAAAATGCAATTACGGTCCACCTTTGATTCAGAATCGTAAGAGTCAATTCCAGAATTCACATTTTTATTGCCTTGCACAATACTCAAATCTGGGGATTTGGTTTATTGTTTTAATTCTCTACAGCTGAATGTAACTACCCGTTATATATGTTCACTAGAGCAGTACAGGTCAGTACATAAAAATAAAAGTTACAGTGCAGTACATAAGGTGGATTACTCTTTTAAACAGGATGGTGAAATATGATCATCCCTTTCACTCCCCCTTGGTTTCTGGTAGGAGTTAACTCTGTATGGAGCTTTTCAGTGTGAGTGGCCGGTAAGCCACCATGTGAGGGGGGTATGCACAATATCTAAGCCTCAGGGAGGCACACATTAGGTCAGATGCTTGGGGTCGGTCCTGTGCCAAGGGCAAATTTCATGCTGACTACACAGTACACAGTAAAGATATTCTCCTGCATTTGTTTCACAGATGGGCTGCTCTGTAAAAGTAGTTGCAGCTGCTAACACATATCTCGAGACACTGGAGATCAAGCAAGAATGCAAATCTATGGCCCACGTGGCACATTGCTCTTTGGAAGTGTGTTGACAGAAAGGGGCCAGGTAGGCACCAATGCAGCATCCCTGAGCCAGTGGTAAGGGGCACCATTGTCTTCCCAGTGCTTGAGTAGAAATCATTCCCTGGGGTCCCTGCCCATGATCAGAGGGGAAAGGCTCCCCTTTAGCACTAACTCTAATATATACATTAGAAACCTACCAGCAATCTGCTCGGGGGGGAATAATTTAAGGAACAGAGCACAACATATGATATTCCCTAAAGTAATTTTATTTTCTTTCAGAATGAGCTTGTACTTAGCTTCTTCCTGAATTGGTCCAAAAATACCTTGGCAGAAAATTCATCATCTCTGACCTTAGGTATGTGGATTACCAATCTTACTTGTTTTCTAAGAAGGACTTCTTAATAATATTAAGTATAATAATGCAAAGGTGAGTCTAAAGTGTTTAGGTGACTTTTTTTTGAAGATATAAAGATACCAACAAATAATTCCCAGTTTCTCAAGGTCTCTGCAAATGTGTTACTAATGTGACCTGTAGCTTTCTTTCACTTTGACATATTCTCCTGAGCCTTGCTTCATTTCTTTTTGAATAAACATACCTATATGCAAAGTAAAAGTTTATTTACACAAACTGTGGCAGGTTTCTTGTTTTACAAAACAAAATCTTCAGAGAAGAATCTGGAGGAAAGGATCTGAGTCATGACAAAGCACAACGTGTGCTTGCACAAGCGAGGAAAATCAGGGGCGCCTTCTAAAGACATTTTCACAATGAGTGGAGCAGGTAAATAACAGAACATTATGTTAATGCATAGGCATACATTATTAATGATAGTGGTAATTCACTTCTTACTAAATGACATTCTGCACTGTTCCCTTAGCCTATCTAAATACTTAATCCATTTCCTTCTTCTGTCCAGCACCTAATTTAATCTAATCTCTGGCATTACAGCATTAAGAGCCAAAGCATAAACCATAAAATGTAAACTGTGAATGTTTATTGTCTTCCACTGCACTAGTTCTGCACTGAAAATAATCTTCCGTAGTCAGTTTTTAGGCAAAATAAAATCTCATTAAGAAGCCTGCAGCTGTACTCTGCACCACAACAGTTCAGCTGGTTGTTATGTGCTCCAAGTGACAGGATAGTTTCCAAGATCACCAGTTATCCACATTTCAGAAAGGAGTGCAAGTATCTCTGCATATTTGGTTTGCATGTCCATTAAGTTAATTTAATCTCTCTGCGGACAGGGGCTTCATTATCTCTTTTGCTGGGACCATTTTTTTTAATCCATCAGAACGAAATAAATCCCATTCTGGCTTCTCAGCCCTTGGAAGATTCCCCCTGTGTAGAGTTTATTTGATTAGAGCATGCCATTATCATATTAAATCCATTATGACTATTGGAAATTACTAATGGTTGCTCTAACTTTTTCAAAGAAAAGAGGAGATAATGCAAAGATGTCCTAGGTGTTAGGAATATACAAGGCTAAATCTTGTCACAGAAAATCCAAACCAGATTTCAAATGTAACATGTAGTCTGGGTCTGTGGGTTGCCTCTCTCTGTAGACTCTTTAACCAAAGATGCAGACATGTGAGAGTGAGCTGAGGCATAAGGGGGTTAAAGTCCCAGGTCTTTAGGAGGATTTTGACATTTCACTAATATTTAGGTGCCTAATTATTACAGAGAATCTGGGTGTAAAAGTCTTATGCAAAAGTATGAACTGAGTCTGTAATAAAGTTGAGAAATAATTTACAGCCTCATAATTCCTACAGTGGTGTCCTGAGCCAATATAGTCTGAAGGGTAAGCCCTTTATTTTTGTTGTCAATGGCATTAAAATCAGAGAAGAGAATAGAGAAACAGAGGTAAGAATGTGTTTAGTGGGTGTTTGATGAAAGCTGCATGACAGGTAACCCAGTCTGCTGGTTCACTATATAGTTAGTGGAGGTGAAGGTCACAACCTGGTCAGGGGACATTAATGTGTCTCTGGCCTCAAGCAGTATGGTTATAGAGGGATTATTTTTTTCCTGCTCAGCAACTCTGCCTTTTAAACTTTGGACACTTCAGTTCTAGGCTCAGGGCAAAACCTTTGTTTCACACAGGAGAAAAAAAAAACCCAAACCCCACCTGCCTTTGGCATAGAAAATTCATCGCTATCATTTATTGATAGAATACCAGTAACACCCAAGGTCCAAATCAGGACCCAGTGAGGTTTAGACTCTGTAAAAACAGAGAACAACAATAATGGGCTGAGTTGCTCTGGGTATGGCACCACTTCTGGTCAGCAAGGAAGGGAATGCAACTGATTGGCAGTTGATTGCAGTGAACTGTGGAAGTAGGTGAGCTTAGCTCGGAGGAATGACCAACCACGCATGTACTAATTACCCACCTGAAAAATTATTTTCATATATGTTAGTCTATGCTTCGCCCCTTGTTGTTGGAGTTAGTCTGCTGCCATGCCCTAGCTAGCTCACTTAGATCTTTGCTGCATGGTATTCCACACCCTGTTATCATCCGTCCTGTGAGAAGAAGGAGACACAAGTCCGGCTAAGGCAGGAGGTGGCTGATCATGCCAAGCTGCCTGGTAGCAAACAAGGAATTGCTGGGAAGAGCACAGTGGCCCTGGAGGCTCTTGTTTGCTGAGGGTGCCCTGAAACACTCTTGATTTAAAAGTAAGCCCTGTAGTAATGCCATAGTCGGTCTGGGGCAGGAATTAAGTTCACTGAGCCTGCAGGAGAGAGGCAATTTCCATGAAAAGAATACAGCCTTCCCCCCACAGCTTTCATTGCTTTATGAGCTTATAAGGGCTTTAATTTTTGCCTGTTTTGAAGAATAACTCAGGTTTACTATGGGCTGTAGCTTTCCATGAATCTGGCGATTTCTCTCTCAGCCTTTACGCAAGCAAATCATCTGTCTCTTAGTTAGGATCAATATAAAATAAAATGAATGCCCAATAGAAGCAGGTTATGAATTTTCATCAAGACAGCATCTTTCTCTTACACTGCTTTAATTTATAAATGTTGTAGGTAATTACACTTACTAAAGTAAAATAAAAATTAAAATTTATGAATTTGTACTGTGCTCCTAGCAATGAAGAGATTAAAAATCAGTGCTAAATTTACTTTGACATGAATACTGATTCAGTACTCCCAGTGGGGTGAATTCTGAATTATAATGAATATTGTCAGCATTTCATTATACCAACCTCACTACGAGGGAGTAAGAGCAGATAACAGGAATGATTTCACAGACAGCCTTTTATAAAGGCCCTTTAAAAAAAGGAAGAAAGAAGATCTATCAAAAACATTTTTATATCAGTCTTGTTTATTTTTCTTCTCTCGAGTTTATATCTCCTGAAAATATTAATAATTCAGACTGGTTTGCCAAAGTTACGAAATCATGAAGTCTTTGCTATCGGTTATAACAGTGCGTAACCCGGGTCCAGTTCTGGCATGTTTGATTAGTGCTCCATGCATTTCAGTGGGCTTCTGTCTGTTTAGTGCAGTAGAGAAACTGGCTCTGTGTCCTTCTAAAGGAAGATTCAAGCTTTCCAAAAAGACTGTCATATGGTATGCCTCTCCATGCAGAATCACAGTCCTCATGAATAGTCCCTGAGGAGCGTAGGCTATTTTGCTCATGTTATGTAGTGTTTCAATCTGCTGCAGTTGCTTATTCTCGGTGCAAAGCTTTTGCCACAAGTTGCATTCCTACTTTAGTTGCATTTAGGCTGTTTTGCTGGCCATAAGCACCTCTTGCTGGCTTGTGGGACGAAACCAGTGAGATAGCCTGTTAATGTATTTACAGCTGACTATCTGAAGTTGGGTGCATTGGAGGCCCATAAACCCAAGCTGTAGCTAAAGCAGGCAGATGGTTGGCTTGGGGCATTCAACCCTGGCCCTGGAAAACCAAACAGGTTCCAGTACCCTTTGGTGCCAGATGTCAAAACAGGCTGTCACCAAGAAGAAAGGTCTAAGAAAATTCTGAGGGTGCAGAATACAGAATAATACTTAGCTCCCTAACAGTAGTGCTGTGACGCTTAGTTAATTAGTGTTTGCACATTGCTTTGCAGTCCACCTGTGAAATGGAATGTATTATTAAATTATAGTTTCCCTATTGATTTTGTCAGTCTTCTGTGTAGCATCTTCCTTGTTGTTTATATTTCTCATGCATTGTACAAAGTGTAATGCAGAGCTTATTTTAAAATGTTGCTAATGAAAACATCTCACAAATGATAGAATATAGAGCTGGTAGTTCTCCAACATGCTAGAAAAGACCATCTAGATAAAGAAAAGAACTGCATGCTTGACTACTCTGAAGATCATTTCACCTTCGGTAGAAATTTGAACACTAATTGCCTTAATTTTGTCATTCAAAAAGAAGAAAGGACCCACAGTTTTCTAGTGTTTATGTTGCTTGATAAAAGAGATTATAAAATGGCACAGTGTTTGAGGTTTTCTGCAGTGGGGATCAGTGGCTGACTTCCACTGCAGATTGCTGGGACACACAGACACAAGTCATATAGAAAAACGCTACGAGCGTTCCAGGGTTCCTTGTTTGGTATTTGACAGCTTTTGCACTGACACCAGTGAGCGAAGAATCAATCCCTGGGAGGGAAATCTTGCTTCAGCTGAAGTCAGTGGAGCTTTGTCCTGTATCTACAACAGACCAGCATTTGGTCTTTGCCTATAATGGAGTGCAAGTAGAGCATGACAGTTCTTAAAAATGCAGGGCCTGAGCTCAAGTCCATCTGCCCAAGCTGGATAGACTGGAAGTAATTACTGTATGTGTATTTTATTATCATTTGAAGCTAAAATCACCTAGACTTCAAAGAGGCTGTGATTTAGCACTGAATGTGGGAAACCTAAAATATAACAGCTGAGTATAGCTAACAGGAACTGTCTTTTATTATGAAATATAAGTGATAGAAGGTTCTTCCATGTTTATCAGATTCCCTGCACTCTGTTATTTTTTTTCTTTTCCTTCTTTTTAATTTTTTTATTTTGTCTGTTAGTACCCAATTTATTACATAACAAGAGCAAATATTTTAGTAATGGCTGTGCCCAAGTCTGTTTCAGACTTCATTTACATACTCAATTAGAAATGCATTTTCCCCTCCCTTGTCTTTTATTATTTTCAGCTTGGTTAGAAACTTATTTACAGTTGTTTTTTTCTAAATGAAAATGCCAACTCCCACAGAGAAATTCCTTGACTGGATCTAAGCACTCACACTGTAAAACTTAAGTAATTCAGAAAAAGGCACTGGTAGTACTGGTAGGAGAGGAAAGGCACAGTGTTCAGCTGAATTCTAATGATGCAATTTAGCCTCTGAAATTTGTTGCTCTTGCTAAACCGCTCAGGATGACCCACTGCAATTCACAAAATTAACAGAGCGCTGCAAGCAAATATGCACGTATGTTAAAACACAACTCCCCTTGTGTTACACTGTGTTTAATGATCTAGGATTCTACCTTTCCTGTTCCAACTTAAAGGAAAAAGGACCCAGAACTTAAAAAAAAATACGGTAAAATGGCTTTGCATGATGGCGGGAAGAACTGATTTTTCTGGGCTTTTTGTTACCCTGGAAAAAACTCAGCATTGTCTGGTTCATGGAGTTTTCATCCCCTATCCCTCCCTGTCCTTATTTGCATACAACAAGAAATGAAATAAGGTACAGTCTGGCTAAGTGATTTGTCAAAGTTCATAAAGGAGAATAACAAATGAAGAACTGCACCTCGGTCTTCTAAGCCCCAGCTTAGTGATTTCTTCATAAGATTTCAATTCTTCAAGAGTCTGTTTCAGGCCCTTCTCTAATTAGGATGTGATTAAAAATGTATTTTTGTAGTCTCTAAAGGGAAGAAATTGGAGATGGATTCACATTCGAAAATTCCAGTCCAAACATCAGAAACTTAGAAGTGTTGATATCCAGGCTGCCTGGAAAAATTATATTATGGCAGTTGTATGTACATACTGTGTTATTTTTAACTCATTTGAATTCCTTTCCTTAGGATAACTGGCAATTGCACTAGCTCTCTGGCTGTCAATAGTACATGACACCACTGTAATTCTATCTGCTTAGTGGTTCTTTTAGCCTCTGTTCACTCCAGAGGTTACACATTTGGTTTCTTCAGAAAAATACAGCCAACATGGCTTATTCATTATAACTTCCCCTCTGCTGCCTCCTCTGCTGAATAACAGAGTAAAGGCTGAGGAGAGAGAGTTTGATTTCTTGCTCTTACAACCCTGGCTGTAACAGCTCTGGTACAGCTGTGGAGAAGAGAGGGCAATAGCGTGACAGAGAGTGCACAGGTGTCTGCTGAGGCTGAAAGGAAGACATGGGAATCCTGCCTGCTATTGAGGATGAACAGTCCTGATAGTCTCTGAAAAGCCTCTTCTTGCTAGTGCATAACCCTTGCGAGTGATGGTAGTTCTTTCATTCTCATCCTTTTTAATTCCTTCCGCTTCTTAAAAGATATGTTTCTATGTAAAGAATTAATTACAACTATATTGTTTTGTCTCATGTTATTATCTCACCCTGCGGTGGGTTTAAGGCTGGTGTGTCAGTGGCAGATCCCAGTGTGCATGCAGGGGAGCGGGACTTTTCTCTCTGAGGTCTCAAGGTCAGCTACTTCTTTAACAGGGAGGCGGACAGAGCAGAGCCCAGCTCGTGAGAGATCACTATTTTGTTGTAAGGTTAGCAGGATTGAGTTCTTATTTTTCCAAATATAGTAAATATGTAATACTGGTTGTAATACAGCTTTGGTCTAATTCAATGAAGCCCTGTTTGCATAAGTAAAACCAGGCTAGTTCACACAGGCAGTGTCTGGACTGTCTTTGATGATGACCACATGGGGAGAACCCTGGGTCTCAGACCAAGTGGTGCGAAATAGCTCATGTCCACCCTGCTCAGGCTTAACACTGCAAAATAAGAAGGTCAGATAGATATCGAGGAGACGTTGTTTTGTTCACTATTACCTGGCACGCTGTGGTAAAAGCCATCTGTATTTTCTCCGCTGTCTCTGTGGGGCAGGTAAGGCACATTACCTACCCAACTTCAAGGAACACCTTTTTGGCGGTGAAGACAGTTGGCTTAATGCCTCCAGCAGAAAGAAGGAACAGGATATGCTTAGTCATTTCTTCCACATTATGAGACTGATCCTTCTTGTTGGAAACTGAAAAATGTTTTTTCAGTGGGAACAGAATCAAACTCTGTAAATCCATCTTAGTAGAAAAATCTATGAAAGCAATGGGTTGCATGAAAACCAGCCTGGAACAGGAAAAATACAGAATGAGGAAGGGAGAATTTATATGTGCTAGATAGAGATGTTGTTTCTGTAACAGTTGTTTTGGAACTGGTCTGGAAACCTGCTCTTTTTTTCTTTTTTTTTCTTTCTGCTGGGAACTGAGAAAAAAAAATCCGATGTTTTTAACCAGACAGAAGAATTGCAACAATACTGACTAGTATCACCAGTGATTGCCAAAAAAAGAAAAAAAAGCCCAATTATTTGTTACTCAAGCATAAATTTCCCACTGAAAATCAGATTGATGGCAATTAGAAAACAAAAAATCTCACTGTCAATGTGTAAACAGGAAAGAAAATGGGCACTGCATGTCAGACCCCTTCCTTCCATCACACTCCTTATCCACGTTTTTTAATTTCATCCCTGATTTAAGCATGCAGTAGGTTCTTTTTATATATTAGTTCATGTGTACTGCACAGATGTACTTCCGCTAAGATGTTAACTAAAAAATCAAACTATCTGGCCTTTTTTAGGTCCTCAGTCAACTGATCATAAGCCTGGAGTACAGTTAGTCATATCCTACGAGAGCACCCGTCTGACAATAATGTTGAAACACATGAGGAACATTGTGAGTATTTTTATCATAATCCATAACTCATAAGTCCTTGCATTTGCAGAGTACTGTGAAAACATTAATCCTCAAACACCCTTTCTGGGATAACTAATTTTAACTCAAAATAACAACGATGCTGTGCTGTCATCATTTAACACTTGCTTTCTTCCTTTGAGCTTGCTCAGCATGGTTGCAGGTGTGGGACAGATACAAAAACTGGGTTTGCTTGATGGCTGGTAATGGCCTTTTCCAGGCCATATAGAAAAACAATTTTGATGACTGTTTTGGCCCTTTCAGCTGACGCATTTTGATACCAGTCAGACATAAGGCATCATGCAGTGGCGTGACTTTTTGTAGGATGTCAACCTGGCATTACTGATTGATTATCCATGCGTTTCTTTCAAGTCTGGCATGACTGGTCTATGAACAGGGAAGAGCTTGGCAGAGGGAGTAGTGGTGTATTTTAAGAAGAAATGTCATTTCGTGGGGTGATGCTCAGCTTTGTAACACGCTCTCTGTCACGAGGCTAAGTGGTAAATGCTGTGCGCTCCTGGAGCCAGACTATGAGAGGGGGAAGCTGGCAGTGCTCCCGCAGCACAAGACAGGTGAAATTGGCTGATGAGGATATCTTGAGAGATTTAGCTGGTGCTGTGTGCAATCTCTCAGCTGAAGCAGCATGTCTGCTGTTTCATAATCAGTTCAGCCACCTAGATGTGCTCTTGAATTCCCAGTTGCTCAAGTCTCAAGTAATGGCTGTGGCAAAGATATCCTTCACTATCTTTGTTTAGCTAGAAGATTAAAGCATTTATTAACAGTTGCGGGTTCTCATTGCATACACTGATGCCGCCTCCATCCCAAACTGGATTGCAATGGCTTTCCCTAAATGGGGCCAAACTGAGGAGCTTATGTGAGCACCAGCCAGTAATAAAATGAGGCTGAATGTTCAGTTATATGAGACGCATGAGCTTACATAGCTCCAACTGTTCTCTGTTGGCTGCTCTGGCTTCTGATTTGCAATTCAGGCATGTTGATTTTGGTCTATAACATCCAATAAGTCTCTGTCCTGAGAGACTTGTCTTTTGTTTCCTGTGTGCCACCTTGATAGGTGGGATCAGCCTCCAGTGACAGGTCCAATTTATATGAACTTTACCTTCAGGATATAGTATAAGACCCTCTTTATTTTTTCTATTGTGCTTTTTAAAGCTAAGTGACTTTGATAAACTTCTGGTAGAGTTCTAGTCGGTGGGAGGGGTATATTTAAGTGATTGCCATGCTGATGGTGTCACTGTGAGTTCAGGCAGGTGATGTGGAGACGCACGCAAACAGAGCTTCGGATGTTAGAATTAGTCTTCCTCCTTGTTTCCATTATTTTTAGTGTATAGGCTCCTAACAGTGTGCTTTAGCTTAGAAAGTCCCAGCCATTTAATTAAATGAAAATAAATTACAGCATAGATAGCTGTGCACTGCAAAAGTAAAATCCAGGGTTCAGTTCACTTCATTACGGAAAGGGACAATACAATTTTAAGTTATTGTCTAGCTTTTGAAAGTAGGTGACTTAAATCAAATCCATTTTAGTGAGTCTGCAGAGAAGTCGTAGGAGTCCAATCCAGTAAGACTAGCAATAATTCATGACTTGAAATAAGGTCATTGTTTTAGCAGCCTAACTTAGGAAATCATGTTTTTAAATCCTGGGCTTCCTATTCCTTCTTTCCATCCGGCCATCCATCCATCGTCATCTGATCTGGAATGTGAAATAGTAGTGCTTTGGGGTACTGTGATACTGGACTGCCTTCAGACTAATAACCTATAACAGAAAGGTTCTTTATCCCATTAATAATCTTCTCAACTTTCTGGTCATATAGATCAGTCTCTCTGACTTGCTCTCTTTTCTTTTCCTTTCCCTTGCTTTTTTTTTTTTTTTTTTTGGTTGAGCTGAGCAGGGATTTTAAAAGTATGGCAAGATCGTCTCTTATTCAAGACATGTTAAAGCTATTTCAGGTATATTCAGTCTTTTGCAGAGTCTCACTAATTATATTTTAGTGGTTCATCTGTGCAGAGATTACTTTGCTATCTTGTTTTATTTCATAATTTATAGTAAATAATTTTTGTTCTGCTCTTCCCCATTTAATTTATCTCTTTATAGAGATTTTATGATGTGTTCAGATGTGAAAATAATTGTAGTGGGCCAAATTAGTCCCAAATGTAGCTTCAGCGAACTGACAGGAATTGTGATAAAGACTTTTGATCCATGTAAATAAATTTGGTTTACTATTTGTGTGGGTTTACTTCTAGGGGTTTTAATAGGAGATCTAGATCCTGCTGTGCAAATCCGATATTAATATACAACACACAAGAGAATCCCTAAGGAGAAGGTGTTGTTTATAGCCCTTGTCAAGTGTCACATAGGTTTTTTAAAAGGCAAAGTCAAAATTGTGCAATGCTATAGCTTTGCAGGTTTTTTTCATGAAGCTAACCCCATCCATGTGGGATGTCATAGACAAAAAAAAACGCTGTAGCAGTTGAGAGAGCATTGGTCTGGTGCAGACCTGCCAGAGGACTGTCTTATGTGAGTGCATGCATGGACTCCATAGTGCAGGCACTTTTGATCTGGTGCATCCACATGTGCCAAATCTGCTGCAGATGTACAAGTCAGTCATCCCTAGATCTGCTTCAGAATGTCCTCTCCCTCGTCCTCTCAACATTTCAGTCATGTGTTACAAAAGCCAGTCCTGCTTGAAGAAAACTCTATCAAAAAAGTTTCCAAGACCAACAATGCAGAATAGCCTTATAGATTGGAAAGGACCATTAATCTAATCTAACCTCGTGTAAAGCACAAGTTACATTTTTTTCTCTGAGAAAATACTTGCATCTAGACCAGCAATACAGACGGAGAAACTGTTTGAACAGGGAGACATAAGATAGGTTGCAAATGTTTGTCTGCCATTTAAGACTGTGGGTTCACAATGAAGACAAGTTCTGTTAAATAGATACTTGTAAGATGTTAACAATGATTCAGTCTCAAGATTTTCCTCAGCAATTCATAGTTTTATTTGAATCCTGAGATTCCGTAAGTCAGGTGACTCACATCAGACTTACTGCTTCTCCTTATGATTTGAATGGCATCACTATGACTGCTGAGGAAAAAAACTTTAAATCCAATTTTCAAAGACACAAAAGCCATGATGCTAATAAAATGCAATTTTCCAAATATGCATAGTATATAATTATATATACATATTATACATATTTTATATATGTATACATATATATATACAATATACATATTAT
>WAAD01024642.1:0-27584 GCA_013389945.1 Fregata magnificens
ACTCGATGATCTTAAAGGTCTTTTCCAACCTAAAAAATGATTCTATGGTTCTATGATTTAGCCCTAATAGTTATGTAATTCGCAGTTACTGTGATCTCAACTCTATTGAGTTTAATGGGAGTTTTTCCAGTCTCTTTGGTGAGTTTTGGACCAGGTCCTCAACAGAGGGCATGTGCTAGTTTTGTCTGGTTTTGGCAATTTAGAGATGGTCTGATTTAATTTGTATCATCAGGAGGCGAGGTTTTGCAACTCATCCTCCTCTGTCTGCTTTCAAGCTTCTTTCTGAACTTTGAACAACCATTATTGAAAATGTGAGTCATGATAGCATATTAAAAATTAAAACCAGTTTAAGATTTAATCCCAATTTATAGTGCAGCTTTGTCTAATTTACTGCATATTACACAATTTCCTTTACAGATAACTTTTAGTGTGCTATATAAATAATAAATCAGCCTCTCATGATTCTCAATTGTTCTAATATGGTTTTATATTAAATTTACATTTGACATCATTTAAATGTTGCTAGACCAATTTATTTTATTTTTCACTTTTACCTATTCAGCCCGCACATTAGTTCTTTTGTAATGTTATAGGTTCTATCTAGAAAGTTATAGGTATTAAGTGTTTTAAGTTCTTTGTTTTCATTTCTTTTAAAGCAGAATAGAAATAACCTTAGCATGCATGAATGACAAAGCAAAAACATAGGTTCAGTATGTTACAGAAGTTCATCCCTAATCAGTGACAGTAATTCTGGTGTCACTGTGTTCTGTAGTCCGTTTATACAATCAACTGAGAGCATTAGGTTCTCATCTTGCTAATACTTATGCAGTCTTTGTGTTTAGTATTAAGTGTTTGCCCCTAGGGAGGTTACTTTGCCTTAGTTTCAAAACTTAGAGTTTTATAACTGCCCAGCTTTCAGTTGACAGTTAAATGTGTTTACCTAATTCACTTAGGCATTTAAAAATTTGATGTGGTAGCTATGACCTGTGAGATATTATCAGCAATGTCTCTTTTTCTCTGACCTTTGCCCTCCATGATGTGAAACGATTTTCTGATATACCTGTGCTTTTGTCATATAGCTGAAAGATGTGCTCGCTGTTGAAAGCGTGAGTAGGAAAGCAAAGGGGAAGGTTGAGAAACATAGGGAGCACCCCACCCCCCCCCCCCCCCCCCCCCCAAAAAAAAAGGAGGAAAAAAAAAAAGGAAGGAAACACAAGCATTAGAGAAGCATTATCTGGTTTGGTAATGCTGATACAATTGCTAGGTCTGTGCCCAAATGAGAATGGTTTTGCTCCTTCTCGATCTCCCTTAATTTTTTTCTTTCCTATTCACCAAAAAGAATCAGGTCTGCTGTGAGTAGTGTATGGTGGGTTTAACTGCAGCCTCAAGCCAACTCCATCTTTGGTATTTTTCAGCATACATTCAGACTGTTTATATTTATTTCATGTTGTATGTGATGTGAGGCTTTTCTAATGTTTAGACTGTAACCATTAATGGTAAGATTTCATTAGGTGGGTACTGCCAAATGCTTTTTGTCAAAGACATAAAGGAATCTGTTTTTTAAAGGTTATTTTATAAAGGATGAGGAAAAGATTTATTTTTTTTTAATTCCTATGCATTGATGGATGAAGAAGAAATTAGGAATTATTTAGCTAATATTAATTTCCACATGATATGAACAAGGAAATAAATATCAGGG
Organism: Fregata magnificens; assembly: GCA_013389945.1. NCBI lineage: Eukaryota > Metazoa > Chordata > Aves > Suliformes > Fregatidae > Fregata > Fregata magnificens. Next base: position 1,700 of record WAAD01024642.1, read on the forward strand.
AAATAAGCACATGTTTTAGAAAGTTTGGATGTTGAGAATGTTTAATTAAAGATAGAAAAAAAAAATTGTCTTTAGGGGAAAAAAAAAAAATCATTAAAACTTGCTTTTCTTCCAAATCAATTGAAAAAAATCCGAAAGCAGAAGAAAGTGGTAGTATATTATACAAAGAGGTTACAGCCTATGGGTATCCTAGAGAACAAAACTTGAGACATAAAAGAAGCCAACAAGAAATAATGATGTGTTTAAGGCTCAACATCTCAATATTTTTTATTTTCTATTCTCTTCTACTGAGCAGGTGGTTCTGACATTATGCACATAAATGTTTTATTTAAAGCACTCCTTCAACCCAAGTGTAAATTTGGAGGGGGGAAGATGTTAAATATTGAATACTGACTATTCTGATAGACTCCCGTCTAAGAAAATGAGTATCTATAAACTTTTACTCTGCTCTTCAGACATTCATAGGTAGAGTCTACACCAGGAATGTGACCTGGTCATAGTGTCAAGGCCTTGTACCTTTCTTCTGCAGCATTTCTGCCTGACGTCCAAATGGAATTAGGATTCAGGATCATGAAGTTTCACAATCTTCTCCATTGAACAAAAACTGTATAGTCAGGTAGAATACCTGCTTCTCACCTTAAAATAATGACAGTATTTAATTCATAGAAGAATCTGCAATGTGATGTTTTGTGGGGATTGCAAAGGGCTAAATGCTCTAGAAAACCTGGCCTAGATAATATCTAACTATTTGTTTAAAAAAAAATTAAAAAAAAATCTTAGCCTTTCATACCTCACCATTACCTGCAAAATGTGACAAGCTTGTTTTCTGTGTACAAGGACTTACTGGAACTCTGTTAAACAAAGCAGTCCAAAGATCCTAGTCTTGCCTAATTTGTCCTAGAATTGTGAAATTATTGCAGAACTTCCTGGGTAAGGAAATCTTTGTGAGAAAGAGGTTCAAACGAGAGTACCATTGATTTTGGGATGTCTGACCATCATGAAGTGAGCCCACATTTGAAATCAGTTCAAGATAACAAGGTCTCTGGAGGTGAAGAAACAAGAAGCAAGAGTTGAGACAGTTTAAAGAGACGGTGGCAGGGATGTTGAGGAATGGTCCGAGCGCGCTGCGGTAGCAGCAGGCTATGGCGCAGTAGACCAGAGAAGAAAGTAGTAGGAGTCAAAACACTGAAGTGGGGCAATATGAGGAAGCTGTGATCTAGATGGCAGTAGCAAGAAGGGGGAGCAATCACGACATACCTCTAAACGAAACTGGGGACCACTGAATTAGGAACCTCTAGGTCCTACCAATGAAACTTTATAGCTTTGGTGTTTTCTAAAGTTACATAGTCTACCTCCTCTGGGGAGCTATGGCTTGAAACACTTTGGGGGGAAAAAAAAAAAAGGCATGGGGTTGTCAGTGAGGTTCATCCTCTTCTGTTACCTGGTTTATAGCAAAATTGCTTAGCACTCAGGGTGGCTCCTGTAAAGAAGAAAAATTGTCTTACTCCAAAAATGACGTGCAGCAGTTGGGAGGAAAAATTAAGCAGACAGCATTTTCTTACAGGGGCATTTAGAGGTGCTACGGCAGCCAGCTCCTAGGAGAGGTCAGTTTTAGGCTATTTATCATTTACAGCACAGAGTGCATCATGGACACACTGAGAGCAACCGTAAAGGGATGATACATGAGCTACAGTTTCTTCTGTAAACCTTCACTTTGAACTGTTATTTTATTACTTGCTCATTTTAGATTCTATTAAAATGGGAAAGGTGTCTTTCCTTGCTCTTCTGTGTTATCCTGAGCATAGCTTGTACACAAAAGGAGAGAATCGAGTGCTTTCACGTACTTTGCCGTCGTTCTTCTTCATGCAGTGTTCTCCACTGAACTGCCAAAAGGGAATGGGGGACAGAGACACTTTACCCTACCTGATACCCCTTGGTGGAAGGAAGCCATAGGAGAGGAAGAGCATCAAGAAACCTGAAGTTTTAGAGGACGGTCTCAAGACTGACAGGCAGAGCCAAAAGCAGTCCAGTAGGTGGAGGGGGCGGGGAAGAGAAGGAGCCTGTCATCTTTGATGTCTGTCTTAATTTTCAAAACATATCCCTGAAACTTATAAGCAAATGACTAGTGCATTTGACTGTTGGTTTAGAGTAACTGGAAGAGTAATAAGTCTCTACAACGGTTTGTGACATTTTTAAATTTCTAGCAATGGAAAATTACATAATAATTTACAATTAAATCATCATAACACTAAAAACCTTCCACAGTCTGTACCTCTCGTTCAGAAGAGTTGGTGTACAAAAAACAAGGACATTATAGACAGAAGTAAAAGAAGAAGAGATTTTAGAAAAGTATTGTATTGGCTGTAAACAAGAATTTCTGGGTTTAGTGCTGGGATTATTGATGATTTAACCAATGAATATAACTCTCTGACTTTAAGGTTTTTAGGACTTGTGGAATAAAATAACTAAGGAGGTTTGTTCAAGCAAGCACTGAGTATTTTTGGTTGTTACTACAGAATCTGGTACATATGCAAGTTTTATGTTGCCATTTACAGTGTAACATTGACATTGCAAGCATACAGTGCTACACAGTTGCAGCATTTATTATATTCTTATGAATTACTTCAGTAAGTATAGTCATATTAGAAGGAGCGATTCATGGGTAGCTGGAGCAGCCTTTTCTACATATTGGGCAATGCAATAATGGAAAGGTGACCAAAACTTCTCTGTGCTGTTTGTGATCTTGTTAAAGAAACCAATTTTAACTAGTCTTTGTTATCATTTGGCTTTGTGATATCTAAATTCTGTTCTGATATTTCAAGAAGCGTAGCCTTCTAAGTAACATCTGAAATGAATGCCAACATATGGACCTAAGGGGTGTAAAAATGCCCTTGGGACCTAGTGGCTCCGTGTTTAACAAGGGAGCTGTAACTCTAACCTTTGTTATATGTCTATGAGTAGGACATAGAGTTTAGTCTTCTGCCAGTGCTTCTGAGAGTCACAACATCATTACAGAAGAGACAGAGTGGCTGGCAGTGCCAGCTTTAAGATGCAAAGTATAAAACCAAAGCCCTGGCCACCTCCGGTCATTAAAATTCTCATGGAAGCTTTTTTTGTTAGAGAAGCAGTTATTAACCCAGCGTGCTGGCAAACTTCCAGCTTGGGTCAATGATATTCAGCAAAAGTTTCCTTGTGTAGAAAAGTAATTAATTGTTTTATAATGTGGAGCATTTGCTCTGTTGTGGAGGTGACTGCCACTTCTGTGATGGGTGAATGTTTAGGATAACTGATGCTATACAGAGTCAGTTTTAGACAGAATGAATGAAATATATCATCTTTCTGTATAACTGTATCTTTGGATTATGGACTCTGTAATTGTCCCCATTGCATCTGGTTATCATGAACAGAGCGACGAGGCCAAACTAACTTCTGGGGAGTATTTAGTGTTGCTGCCATTTATGGTCAAGACTTTCATTTTGACATTTTAAGTTTATGAATATTCTTCCTCCTTTTTTAATAGTTTAAGTACAAAAGGGACCAGCATTGCCACAGCTATTATCCTTAAAAACAAAAAGATTTTTATAGCTGAATTAGTAGCAATTTTGAGGACAGCTGTCTTCCAGGAACACACCCTCCGCTTTTATAAAGAAATTTCTCTGTACCATGGAGTTCTATCTTTATTATTTAAATCTAAATATTATTTAAATCATTGGCTAGAATTATACAAAGGTTATTTATCTTTCTGTGCACTTTTTAAAAATCTGTGGAATTGTCATGTTTTCTGTGGGTATTTCATGCTCAGTTCTTCAGTCTGTCTCTCCAAGTGTTCTGCAAATTGATCAATAATTTTTATGCACTACAGTAGGAGCCAACTGCAGCAATATATCACAGAGCTAAATTCTGCTTTTATATCAGCATAAAGTGAGTGAGTGCTGAACATGCTTATTTGAAGTCAACTTAGTTTGGCAAATCTTAGTAGCAGGCTGCAGGATGAGTGGCCAGATTTTCTAATAAATGCAGGCTTAGACTACGCTTTCTTCAAAAGACAGCACATTTGGTCTCTGAAGGAGTATTTTGTTACTGTCTTGAACCAGAAGATACTTTAAGGTTAGATTCAAGGCCAACTGTAGAAGCACTACATTGGTATTTGTATTTGCACATATAACCCCCTATTCAATCTAAAAAGAACCAGGCCATCAGATTCAGTGAGTGTCAAAAGAAATCAAACACATCTGTCTTCGTCTCTGGGGGCTCAGTAAGTGTCTCTATAATGTGTATGTAGTTCATATGATATTGCAATAATTAGGGGGTTGATCATTTGCAGATTTGACTGTACTGTCAGCATAATACTTGGATCTGTATTTTTGGAATCTAGAAATCTAGATCTCTAGATTTCTTTTACTAGATGTTGTCTTTTCTTTCGTAATTGCTTAGCCTAGGGCTGCTGTTTAATTCCTACAAAAAATTTCTTGCTAAGTGGCATTCTAGCATCAGTCCGTGAAGCTGACCTGTTCTCTGTGGATAACCAGCTTCAGAGTTACCAAAACGTCTGTGCGATGTATCCAGCAACATCACTAAATTTCTAAGGTAACCATAGGAGGTATTCAAGCCACATGAAGCCTAGTGTGAACACACTTGTAAAAGCTTTTAAGCAGCAACCCACAGTGTGATTGCCTCTGATCATTCTGAAAGAAACGTTGTTCAAGATTTTTCAAAGGCTGAACATTGATCGAATGTATTATTTGTGATGCAGAACAAGTGTGTTTACATCATGATGCCCAGAGGAAATCTGAACTTCAGTTAGATTTTCTTTAATGTATTTGCTATATTATTTTCAGCTTTAAAAATACATATGGGCATAGATTGTTTATGTGGACAAACTGTGGTCTTATTTAAAAACTTGATTTACACTGGGCTTGTTTGTGCCCCTTCATAAGTAAATTAACCATTAAAAATTGGGGATAATCAGGATATAGTATTCCAGGACAATCCCAGCCATGCAGAAAATTCGGGGACACAAATATTGCATAACAGCATTGTTATGGTTTCCCTTCAGCTTTATCTAAATTGTTGTTTCTTATATGTTATAGTGCATGTACTAATCAAGCCCTCTCATTTAGTTTCTTATCCTCCTTCTCTCATAAGTGTCTCTTGCACAATGACTATAATTAGGGTATTCTGCCTGAAAGGAAATGAATAGAGTTGAATAATAGCCAACAGAGCATTTATAATGTGTCCCCAGACTTTTGAACCATGTAAATTTTGGAGATGCTTGTACCTAGCATTTTGTTTCGTACTTAAGCTGTTTATTATGTTATGTATAGTTGTACAAATGATCTATAATCTGCATCATACATTGACCATTAAATAAGAAAATATCTGCCTCTGGAAAAAAAAACCACTGGGAAAACAGTTTTTGATGATAAAAATGTTCTTCAGTTCTGGTAGAAAAGAACATGATCTAACAAATGACAACTGGCTCTAGAAAAATTCTGGTTAGAAGTAAAACATTTTTTAAGCAATGAAATACAGTTCTGAAAGGGGTGATATAATAAGGTTACTGATTGTGATTAGAAGTGATGACCCAGAATTAGTTAATGGCTTGATGATGCGGCTTCCAAAGTCTGAGCATCTAGAGATGCTACAGATTCTTCATTATGTCGCAATGAAGCATGTGCAAATGAAATCAAGAGGTATGGACAAGATGTGTGAATAATTCTTGACTTTGTGGACATAAAGCATGGACAATCAAAATGGTCCCTCCTAGCTGTAACCCTACATCTAGTATTCCATAACAGTATTTATTTTTACTTCATATCTACAGTACAGAATTTGCAAATAATTTATGTAGCTGTATTTACATATTAGAGGTGCTTTGTGCAATTGCCCATAAGATAGCCAAGTCAAATTTCTTTTTTGTTACTTTTTTACCAAATCACACTTAGAAATAGTTCAGCTTGTTTTGAGATTTATGAAAATCCTTTTCAACAATTTTCAGACAGCTCTGGAAGTGACATGAAACGTATTACTGGAAATCATCAAGGTAGCATAAGACCCTAAAGGAAGGAATGCATTATCATCATTCGATGGAAGAAAGCAGATACAGTCAGAAAAGTCTGGGATTCGTTTTGTCTCTGCTGTTTGTTTCTTAACATAGTTGAAGAAAAAGAGCTTAATCTGAAAATAACAAAGAACAACTCTGTCAATCCTGTTTAGAAAATATGTCCAAAAACCTGACATGTTCATCATGTGTTCCTTACTCATGCAGGCACTGAATCAGTGAGATTCATGCACCAGGCATGGTATAATGTGCGTCACACATACATTAGGCTATCAACCAGTAACTAATTACCCCTCAAACTATGTGGCAGGCCTGTGACACTGAAATAGTGGGGAAAAGACTATTCACACATCATACTATGCTGATGTATACAGTTTTGCCTTAAATCATATGGTAACCGTTGCATACATTTTCAGAAAAATGGCAACCTTTTAGAGTCTGTGTCTGCCATGAAGTAATTTCTCAGGTAAACAGGAGGCTTTAGCCAGTTATTTAATAGTTGTTGTTTCGGCACACACTTGCTGAGAGATCTTAGAATCATAGAATCATTAAGGTTGGAAAAGACCTCTAAGATCATCAAGTCCAACCATCAACTAACACCACCATGACTCCTAAACTAGGCCCTGGAGTGCCACGTCTACACCTTTTTTGAACGCCTCCAAGGTAGACGACTCCACCACCTCTCTGGGCAGCCTGTTCCAATGCCTAACCACTCTTTCAGCAAAGAAATTCTTCCTAATGTCCAATCTAAACCTCCCCTGACGCAACTTGAGGCCATTTCCTCTCGTCCTATCGCTAGTTTCTTGGGAGAAGAGTCCAGCACCTGCTTCCCTACAACCTCCCTTCAGGTAGTTGTAAAGAGCGATAAGGTCTCCCCTCAGCCTCCTCTTCTGCAGACTAAACAACCCCAGTTCTCTCAGCCGCTCCTCATAAGACTTGTTTTCTAGTCCCTTCACCAGCCTCGTTGCCCTTCTCTGGACACGCTCCAGCACCTCAGTGTCCTTCTTGTACTGAGGGGCCCAAAACTGAACACAGTACTCGAGGTGCGGCCTCACCAGTGCCGAGTACAGGGGCACGATCACTTCCTTACTCCTGCTGGTCACACTATTCCTGATACAACCCAGGATGCTGTTGGCTTTCTTGGCCACCTGGGCACACTGCCGGCTCATGTTCAGCCGGCTGTCGACCAGCACCCCCAGGTCCTTTTCTGCCGGGCAGCTCTCCAGCCACTCTTCCCCAAGCCTGTAGCGTTGCATGGGGTTGTTGTGACCAAAGTGCAGGACCCGGCACTTGGCCTTGTTGAACCTCATACAGTTGGCCTCGGCCCATCGATCCAGCCTATCCAGATCCCTCTGCAGGGCCTTCCTTCCCTCGAGCAGATCGACACTCCCACCCAGCTTGGTGTCATCTGCAAACTTGCTGAGGGTGCACTCAATCCCCTCATCCAGATCATTGATGAAAACATTGAACAAAACCGGCCCCAGAACCGAGCCCTGGGGAACACCGCTCGTGACCGGCCGCCAACTAGATTTCACTCCATTCACCACCACTCTCTGGGCTCGGCCATCCAGCCAGTTTCTTACCCAGCAAAGTGTATGCCCATCCAAGCCGTGAGCTGCCAACTTCTCCAGGAGAATGCCGTGGGAGACCGTGTCAAAGGCCTTACTAAAGTCCAGGTAGACAACATCCACAGCCTTGCCCTCATCTACTAGGCGGGTCACCCGGTCATAGAAGGAGATCAGGTTGGTCAGGCAGGACCTGCCTTTCATGAAGCCATGCTGGCTGGGCCTGATCCCCAGGTTGTCCCGCACCTGCCCGGTGAGCTCATTCAAGATGAGCCGCTCCATGATCTTCCCAGGCACCGAGGTCAGGCTGACTGGCCTGTAGTTCCCCGGCTCCTCCTTCCGGCCCTTCTTGTAGATGGGCGTCACATTGGCTAGCTTCCAGTCATCCGGGATCTCCCCCGTGGACCAGGACCGCTGATAAATGATGGAGAGCGGCTTGGCAAGCTCCTCCGCCAGCTCCCTCAGCACTCTCGGGTGGAGAAAAAATAGTTCCAAACATTAAAAATCTACATCTAAAAAGATGCATCTGAATTGTCCTACAGGGTACCCAATAATGGAGTCAGTCCTGACCTGTAATGGAGGCAGTATAAAAATATATTAAAAAAACCCAGCAATTCTAAACTGGCTTTATGACTCCCAAGCCTTGGGACAGCTGGTAGCCTGTTTATCCCATGGTGTAACTTAAAACAGCCTTACGGCTGCTCTCATCTGCACCAGCTAAATCAGGGATAGTCCAAGCTTAGCAGTATGCCAGAGGATTCCCTGAAAGGTCCTCTGGAGCTGTAGACCAAGAGCAGTTTGGCACAGACCTGATGTGGCTGACTCTCAACTGCTCAGATTTTCTGATCAAACACGGGAACGGGTTGCTTCAGGAGGTTGCAGAGTCTCCATGCTTGGAGATAATCAAACCCTGACTGGACGTGGTCCTGGACAACCTATCCGAGCTGCCCTTGCTTGAGCGGGGAGTGGGACTAAGTGATCTCCAGACGTGCCTTCCAGCCTCAGCCATTGTGCCTGTGATTGTGTGTAATACCTTCTGCCTGCTAATAATAAACGAGGGTCGGTTCGTTTGTTTTTTTGTTTTAAATGAAAGATCATCGTTCAGGATTCTGCCTATTTGGATATGGAATATCATATGAGAAGATTCTTGTGCAGGTTTTCTTTCGTGCCAGGCCTGTCCTGAGATTGGGCTTCTGGCAGCAGCCTCTGCCTGTACACGAATGCATTCAGATCTGTCCTTTGTTTTAAGGAGCTTCAGGTAGTGATAACGTAAGGGTCTCTTATTAGCATATAGGCACATTTCCTACTTATGGAGGCAATAATGAAGTGTAGCTCCCGCCAGCTGTTGTCTGAGGCAGGATATACGCAGACAGTGCTGGGCCTGCAAGGTACAAGGCAAGAAATCAGGTTTGTTTGGGGTTTTCTTTTCCTATTCTGCCTCCAAGACTTCTCTAGAGATTTCTCTTGAAACTTTTTTTGTTTTATATTGGGCTAATAATTTGTAGAGCATTGCTTCACTGTGAGCAGGAGGACAAAAAGCAAAGCAAAATTGTTTTACATTAATCTTATTTTTCAACTTCATACATTTTTCTTATCAAGTATTCACACTTTGCTTCAAGTGAAGAACAGTATGATAAATTTTTTTTTTTTGTTTGTTTTTTTGGGGTTTTTTTGTTTTCTTTATAACATAGCACTTGCCCTGCAGTGAGAATCAGCATCTCTGGATCACTTGTTAGCTGCAAGTGCATTCATTTGAATTTTACCATCGATCTGTTCTACCCTATGACTCACTTTTGTGGTGCTTAATTTCCAACACACTGCTTATATACTCCAAAGCGTGGTGGGTTTTTTTCAGTTGCCCACCTTAATCCTTTTCTAATGAATAAGTGCAGAGCAAAACACTGCCTGCATGGATCTATATTCTAAGTAGTAATTTTGCAAGGAGACAAAATGGTCTGTTTCTGAAGGGTAAACTGATGAAATGTTAGTTAGCAGAGACAGAATAGAATCCCTTTTACTGTGAATTAGAGGATATGGGCCAATACATCTGTACTGCTTGAATAAAATATGGATTACTGGGAATAGATAAAAGCCTGAAGTATTTTAAACAATGTCTTGTCTTATTGTACAGCTAGATGCGGAATTGAGGCCTTTAACTATTTTCAAATGTTAAAATTATTCATGTCTTGTCATACTTTTCTTCTCTGCAAAATGTTCTGTCTCAGCTGTAGTGCAGAGCATGCACAAAGGCAGTGCAGACACCCTCCCAGGCACCCCAGCACTGGGAGGGGATACAACCAGCTTACAGTGTGGGTGCACAAGGGATGGTGGTTGAGATCGAGGGGTGAGTGCAGCCCTCAGCTACACAGCCTCACCTTCTTAATTTGTGATTTTATTTGTGTACCTCTCCAGCCCCGTCTGTCTTGTTGCTGTGAGCGTAAGTACCACCTGTGATAACAGCTTGGTACAGAACGTTACCTGTAATACTTCACAACCAGTGAGTATTCACCCTAGAGCTATACTAAAGAAGACCTGCTCACCTCTACAAGCTGTGCCCATTTCTCTTTGCTGGAGATGGAAGGAAGAGATGGGGAGATCATCTTCACCTCCCCGCTGTCAGGCAGCTGCTGGGACAGGAGCAGTCCCCAAGACTGACAGAGAATAGGAAATTCCCTTCTTCCTATGGGAAAATCCCCTGAGAACTGCACTACAGGAATAGTAATTCCATGTGCCAAGGAGGCTTAGTGGTAATGCCGTCAGCCGTGTGGTGTGAGGACTCTGCTATGGAGAAATACTTGATGACCGAGATGCAATGACTACAGAAGTAAGCATATGCCTCAAGTGAATCTCCAATGGCTGTTTGTTGGATGTTTTGCATGATGGATGTCAGGGCCATTTGCAGGTTCTGGTGAGTCACGGGACACCTTTAAGAAGCCATCTTCCCTGTGCTTGCTGTTCACATTGAGCTGGAGGAAGCAGCCAAGGTCTTCTCAGGTTTTCTTCCTGTGACAATAAGACTTTTCTTTGCCTCACCCATGTATGACATGCCTAGGATTTAGAGCAAAGATACCTATTTTGAGGAAGCTGCACGGGTGAACTGCTAGCCCTAAAATCAAACCAGTTATCTAGCCAGCTGGGAAAAAATGTGGTTCATGTTTGACCTAACTCCATTTCAGAAAATATGTTCATTTTCCTCTATGGCTTGCAGTCACACTTGTCTGTGTGCTAGCTTTTAATAGAGTTGTGGCCTCTGTGCTGTGAGCTATCCTTAGCTTGAGTGCCAGTCTTTATAGGATTCCCTTGGGCAATCAGATGCAGTCACAGGGTAGAGTACTTACTATTTTACTTATCCAAAGGAGCTTGCAGAAAATCTTAACTCTTCTTTTGTTGTGGAAGTAAAATTAGAAAATATACCAGTGCTCAGGCTATTTCTCAAAAAAAAAAAAAAAAAAAAAAAAAATGGCCTGACCTCTCATTAGTGTATATTCTGCAAGAACCCTCTGTTCTTTTTCAGGGCACAGGTGTTGTTTTTCTTCTCCTATCACGCTTAGAGGCAAAACTCAGATGTGGAGGGGGTTCTGAGAGCTGTTCTGAAACTGAGTCATAAATGCAAATGAATAATAAGAACACAGTTAATCTTACTGAGAAACAAATATAAATATTGTACAAAGAGAGATCTGTGGCATTGGAGTGTATACATCAGGCTATCAAGACATCATGTAGTTGTTTCATTTATTCTAACTTCTTTTCATCCTGTGAACAGCTGTCCCTTTATTTCTAAAAGCTATTTTAATGTGGCAAGGGTGTTTTTAGTTTAATCTGCTACAATACTCCTTTTGTCTCCTTGTCATACTTCCAGCTTTAAAATATTAATCCAAGCTAACAAAGAGAATTTTTGATGTATTCTAAAATCCTGAATGCAATGTATAATTTAAAAATAAAAACACTTTATTAGGTTATGTTCATATTCAGATCCAGATATGTTTGGCTTGAGTTAGGCTCCTACTTGGAGACGTTTTTAAAGAAATAAATATTTATTGGGCATTAACAGTCTCCCTAAGCGCTGCTATTTACTACAGTGTGTTAAGTGCCCTTTCTATGCCTAGTCTATAGAGGTGCTGAATCTTTGCATTCCCATAATAGTTTAAACTCTTAGTCCAGTCGGTAGAGGTTCATATTCTAAGCTGAAGATTTCACATTCAGTTCCACTCATGATGAAAACCCATATACCCTTGGGCTGTGTTCTCCTGGGGTCCACATGACTGAAACACTCTTCAGACCCAAATTCAGAAACTTCAGCACCAATGATGTTTGTACAAAGATGCCAGTTGGAAAGGAAAGTGCTGATCAGTGAATAATTTTTAGCTGACCTGAGAGTCACTGAGTCATACTAAGGCTGTTCATAATTCTGGATAATTGCTGGAAAAGTGTGCAATGACTTCTGAATCTCAACATTTCATACACTTTAGGATATCACAATTCTGGTAAGCAAGCATTATGTACCTATGTGGTTTCATAGGAAATGCTATACATAAAAAGTAATATGTATAAAAGCTTTGCAGCTTATAAAAAGCAGTTGAAAATTAATCATTCAGACCATCTGATCTGGCACATTTTCAGAAATTGTGTCTAGCTGGAAAGTGATTTACTAGCCCAAAAAAAAGGCTGCAACCTACTTCAAAAATTTAGAATAATCAATGCCTGTTCAGATATACAAGCAACTTTTTCTATTATTTGTAAATTAATCTCTTGGTATTTAGATAATAGTATTTCACAATGAAAGGATTTCAGAAACAATTCGTAATGCCATTTTCATATTTCCAACATGACTGCAATTAAAAACTATGAGGAAAGAAGTACTATGGAATTTTGTTGTGTTACAAGTCTTGACTCCTGGTCTGACATTTTTAGGGAGGAAAAGAAACAAAGAGGAAACTGTGTGCTGGGATTAGCTATTTGTAGCATTTACCATTGTAATTGTTCTGCAAATGGCTAATGTAGGGTAGGTCACATGAGACTCGTTACAGGGGATGGTTTCCAGTGGTAGAGCTGCATTATGTGATTAGTAGAGGAACTCTCCTGTTACAGGACTTGCAGGGTAATCCAAATCCTAGCCGTGGGAGGAAGCCAGCCAGCATGGGCTTTTGTTGTCAACACCGCTAGGAACTGGCTCTTCAGTTAAAGTAGTGCAATGGGATGATGACTGGGGTCACTGGCAAGCCTTCATTAAGTTATACCTGTGAACAAGCTCCTCTTCCTTCAGTTCTCTGAGGTGTGTATCTTGTGTCTCCTGCTGTGCATGTGGTCTATTAAGCTTGCTGCTCCTGGGCTACTATGGGATCAAAATACATTGTCTAAAAGGCTAGACTGGAAAGCCAAGGAAGGAAATGTGACAAATTAAAACTTCATGGTGGAGATCAGATTTCTCACCTGAGATATTTAGACTCGGTAGCTGATAACTTTGTGAGATTAGCACTTTGCTGAAGTGTATTCAGTCTGCAAGTCAGGGACCGTAACACGTTCAGAAGATATATTTAAGATATAAATTATTTTCTGCTTAAGTGCAAACACACAGTTGAAAGAGTTTTAATTCTGCTGTGACCAAAGTGGTTCAGGGGAATATCATCCCAGTTTTCAGTGTTCATACCAGAGCATATGTCAGACTGTCTGTACCTCAAAGGTTCCTCGAACTTATTTGGCCTTTAAGCCAGAACAGTTTGTACCAGGCAAAGGTTTGATCTCTCTTGTTTTCCATTGCTGTAATACTCTTCAGGAAACGCCTATCCATTTAGCTATCTATGCCTTTCTTGCAGAGTGATATCAGGAGCTGCAGGAACAGACCAACTCTATGCCCTTCTGGTCGCTGTAAATGCATCATGATAGAGGCCAGCTAATTGGATTAGGTTTTGAGTTTTTCTGGCCCTGATGGATATAGCTTAGAAGAATCCACTGCAATTCATGCTTCGTTAAAAACACTCTTATGGCCATACTTGGTATCCTAGCTTCTGTGCAGCTGATGAAATTTGAATCTTGACTTTGTTACTCATTACGCACCTGAGATACTACCTGGCTATTTTACCAAGGCCTCATGCTAGCTGGCTGCTGTCAGTTTGGGGAACTAACCAGCTCATTCTGAGCTGGGCGAGAACTAACTGAACTGAATAGTCAGTTTGCAGAGACTCTGTCACTGCTTTCTGTGTGATTTTTGGATACTCTCATACGATGCTTGCCTTTGAACTCAAATGCTTTGAACAGGCTGGAGATAGTACATACATTTAAGCCACTTTCCCCACCGAAAGTTACTGTGCAACTGTAGTGAACAGAAATGCAGAGTAATGTGGAAGGAGGAGAAGGGGGTGAGAACCTGGAAAAGTGTCATCTAAAGCAGGACTTTCCAGCTCATTGGAGCTCTATTTGCTGCATGCTCAAGAGAGCACTGGAACAACAGAAAGCACTGCTTGAGTGTGTAGGAAAGAAAAAGACAGCTGTTGTGCTGTCTTCAACTAAATGAAACCTGATTGCTAGGTTGGTTGCCCTTCTCCAGTTATTAGAATGACCATCTGGGAAGTCAGTAACAATTAGTCATTGTTTGGCCAGATAGTGCCAGGAATCAGCTGCCTACATGGACTTGCAAATAAGCTGGGGCGTAGTGTAAAATAAAAGGGGGATTTCTTTCCAGGGCAGAATGTGGATCTCTGAATATGAGGAAATAATTTTATCCTCTAAGATAAGAATATGTGAAGAACTGTAGCTTTTAAATATGAGCCCTGACCCTTCCTCCTATGATTTCTTTTTCCCCTTTCTTGTCAAAATAACCATTCTCATCCTGTACCCTGGGCCAAAGGCCCTGACTTCTACTGGACCCAAGTATGCTGCTGCTACGTGGAAGAGAGGGGGCAGAACAGCGTTGTTGTCTTGTACACTTCATGCTTTGTGCATTTCTCTTACACACCAGTACACATCAGAGCTTGGAAGTAGTAGCCAGAGAAGCTGGAAGAGCAACAATGAGAAAAAATGACAGATCTATAGCTACCTGGATCTATTGCTTTTAGCTATTCCCCTGCTCTGCAAGGAAAGCCAATTGCATTTGCAAGAATACACTCATTTATGGATACGGGTAGTCTATTAGGATAAGATTCCCAATGCTCTTTCCCCTGCAAAGATGACTGTTTCAGCTTCCTGCAGGAGTGAATTTTGGTCCTTTATCTGTTTGCATGTAGTATAACGATTACCTCCTAACAAACACACCAACCCTGCTTGTGAGCTGCAAATCTGTGTACTGGCTACTGAACACCAGTGTATTCTACAGAGGTTCAGAATGTCAAAGGCTTTTGTGCTCATCTCTAAAACTGTTTGTTTTTCTAATGAGATAAATTAACAAATTTGAAAGCTTTCCTTACAGGAAAAAATTGCTGTGCAGCCACTTGCAGCACTGTGACCTGTGTTGTTTGCTCTAGATGTCAAAGTCAATTAAAAAAAAGAAAAGGTAAATGTGTTATGTACATGGCCTATTATTTTTAATCCTTTTGATATTCATTGTTATTTTATTCCTTTTCATTTCTGTTTGGACTTAAAGGGGCTTTACACTGATTTTGCTTTTTATCATGTTTCAGGTACCCTTTTTATGTTGATTTGTCATGTAATTTTGGTTGCTTACCTTTCAGTTGCGTGTGTATGCAAATCATATAGGCGTGTGTTTATTTTCACTTCTGTTACATTTCTTCTCCCTTTCTTTTCTTTTATCACTGTCTTGTATGTTGTTACGTCCTATCCATTTTATCTTCATTTTAATATCTCTCTCCTGTGCCCTGTAAATTATAAACTTTTGGTAATATCTTGTTGCAAGTTGTTTCCTGGTTTGTTGGGGTTTTTTCCCCTTTTTCCCCTTTTTTCTAGTAGAAGAATGGTTTTTGTTGGAACAGAAGTTTTTCGTTCTAGACTGTTGTCACAATTCACACTATACTGTAGTTACTAAGCACAATAATCTATACCTATGATACTTTAATTTAAATACTCTAAATTATTCAGTTTTAAACTTAGAGGTCAGCATTAAAATTGGGGTTAAGTAAATGAGTAGTCAATTTCTTTAGATAAAAATTTAACATGTACCACCTAGATAAATTTATTACAAATTTCTCAATGTCTGCATGAGCGTAGATTTTGTATGTTGCCTGGTGAAGCTTTGAGAACCTCAGTGCAATTATGAGCCCATTGTTGATGACCTAAAAGTAGGAAAACTCGGTGATCAGGTGTACAGTCAATGCTTTCAAAATGATTTGGCTTGTTTGAATAGAATCAGGTGTATGAGGGGAAAGTAGGAAATACAATTCAGATAGAAAGAATACAAGGAAAGTGAAGTGACTGAAGTGTTCATGGCAAAAAAAGCATTTTTAATCTATAAAGCAGGTTTCAAGGTTAGTCAAGTGTGCCAGTTCATTTATTCTAAAGCTCCTATTGCTTAGATTTTAATAATCACTATGCACTATGATAGATTATTGTTAATAAGAAATGTATTGGATAAAATGAATAGCTAATGGTATCACTTTTTAAGTGCTGTTGAATGCATTCTTCAAAATGGAATTAAACAGTTTGAACCTTATATAACTTTTCTGAGCAGGCTTGAGTGGTAACAAGGAAAATAAAAGAAGAGTAGAAATTGAAACGTTTGTTGCCTCCCCCTAAAAATCAAGTATCTCACTATTATAGCCTTATTAATTAGAACCAGAAATATAAGGCTGAGCCTTGTTCTCGTCTATACAAACAGTAGAGGCTTGAATGAAATACACAGATAGATGCTTTCATACAAAGAGAATGCATGGACTGCAGACAGGCATCATTTCATTGTTGATAACTTACCACATTTACTCTCCCTGTCTGCTACAAGTGGAAGTTGTGTACTGCCAAAATCAGCACACCGAAGGTTAGTAAAGAAAATTCTTTGATATTATTGCAGTTCTCTTGTCCCAAACTACTTCATTTTCCAGAAAAAGCAGTTATGAAGAACTGTAAAAATAACAGATAAAATATCAAAATAGGTGATCCCTTCAAAAACAGTCTCAATGGCATCTCAACTCTTTTGGCGAATTCAAGAAGCTCTGTTTCATCTCCACTTCAATTCCTAAATAAGTCAACCTTTAATAACCCTTTTTTTTTTTCCCCCATGGGAGATGGAATACTCTTATAGTGCCTTAAACACCTCAGATACCTTCCTGTCCTCCTGCAAATGAGCCTTTGCAGCAGATACCTGTCACGACCCCATCTCCTCCTCCATGTGCCGTCAGTGCTGGTTCTGCATAGAAACTGGAGCAGCCCCTCAACACTGCATTGCCAGGAAGGAACTGGCCCAGGACCTCGGTTTCTGGCTGGCAGAAGCTCTGAGGCCTTTTAAGTGCAGACACAGCAAACAGGTTGGAGGATAGCAGGGAAAAAAGTGCTAGAAAATAGCCAGAAAGGGAAGGGCTCTTCCAGAGCAGCTGCTCGTTGGATTCCCCTCCCACATGCCCTCCCTGAATTTGCAGGGATAGACACCAGGTGGCGATGGCCACTCTGCTTTCCTTGCAACCTGGAATCAAAAATCTAAAGTTTTCGTGTGTCCTCTTAATCAGGAGTAGACATGGCGTGCAAGGCGTTGTCATCTTTCTGTGTTCAGTTTTCTTGAAGAATGCATATTCTAGTCATAGCAAGCAGTATTTAAAATAAGAGTGATTTTCTGTGCAAGTGTGCTCTAATGAACCCCAGCGTACTGCAGCGGCTGGTTGCTGTGGGTGGTTGTCCCTGTTCCTCACCTTCTGCCTCCCTGATGGAGAAGGAAGTGGTGAGCAGAAGGTGGCTCTGCGGGATCTGGCTGTACGGAGAGGCGGTGAAACTCTGAGCAGCGAAGAACGCGGCCCTTCAAGTTTGGTATCAGGATATTGTCTCAGCAGTTCACAACTTGATGCAACACATTATGCTGCTGTCCCAATACAATACCTAATTTTTCCTGGCAAAATTAAATGATTCATTGAGGGAGTGGGAGTCTTGTGAAATTTTTTTCTTTTCCTTTTTTTTTTGTCTGTTACAGTGCTATTTCTAAAAGGAGTTACAGCTAGCTAAAAGCCTTACTTAAACCACTGGCAATCCTCTGTGTTATGAAGTGAGATAATTCCTTCAAAACTAAACCCCAGCAGCAAAGGATAAAGAAGTGAAAGGTGTTACATGATGTTCCTACGCATGTGCTGTGTCATTGCAAGTATCTACAAAGGGCTCCTTTATCTTTTCTCTTGCTCAACAATCCCATTGGGCTGCAGAATAACAGCAATCAAGTCACCTGTCTGGGGCAGATTCCCTGTTTGTTGGCTTGCTTTTTCCTGAAACTCTTTTAGTGTACGAAACCCTCTGTGGGCTTGACGTGATCAGAAGTCTGTTTTAGGAGTGTGTCTTTTAGAGTAAATAATCTCACTGAAGCATTGAAGGAAGCTGTTGCCAGTTTCCTTTTTCTAGCTGCATGTTGGCCACATCTGCTCCTCCTGGATGAGCACAGAAATCACGTAATGAAGAAGTGCAGTGGGAGGCAGAGCACTACCTCTTGGTGGCATGGCAAAATAGGAGGCTGCTTTTCATGTTCAGATTCAGCTCTTGCTATTAATGTGCTCACAGGCCAAGATATATAAAATGCACAGAGCAAACTGCTGGGAACAGATTTTTTTAAACAACCTTTCTAATATTTAGTCATGCTGAAATGACTAAGTTCTAAAAAGCATTGAACTTATGGTCTTTTGACCAGGTTAAAAAAAATCTGGAAAAATGACCAGCTTGCTCTCATGACCACTAATTCAGCTGCCAGAACAGAAAATAGTAGGTGTTAAACAATTTGAAAGCCTAGCCCAGACTTCTGAAGAGTAATTTAATAGTCTGTCGAGGTGGTACTTAGTTGTCAAAGGAGTAGATTTTTCCTGGGCAACTCAGATGTCTCTGTGAATCAAATTTCAACGATGTCAGAAAAAGGAGCTCTCCAATGCAATGTTCCTGTAAGAACAATACAAAAAGATGCTGTTTTTTGGCATAAAATTGCAGGGAAAACTGTATATATTTTTTTTAGTCCCTATTATTTCTGGCTCCTATTTGCCAGAGTATTCCTGATGTTTCTTTCTTTGTTCTTCTCTCTTCTTAGTGATGCCTGTGGGCAAAGAAAATAAGGTGTATAACACCTACAATCATACTGTGAAATAGAAATTAATGTCATTTATCTGTGAACTTTTTCCCCTTAAATTTAATTCAGGGGATCCAGAGAAGCAGCTTTTGTAAAAACAGGCTGCATGAACATTTTCTATGAGCGAAGATGCAATGCTATACTGCGGTTTAGCCTGACCTTCTTGGCTTGAGACCGCTGTTCTCCCTAAATGTTTCTTTTTGCCATCCATCTTCAAAGAGCCAAGGGGAAACCTTGTCTTGTTTGAAGTCAGTGGCAAAACCCCCATTAACTCAAATAACATCAAGATTTCACCCTAGGAACATTTCAGCCCTTAGAGAGAGTTTGAAGCAGTTACAGACGTAGAGATGCAGCTTCCCGAAATACAGAACAAGAAGCCATCCGGCCATCAGACTGAGCTGGAAATATCCTTACAGCTTCTTCTTAAGTTTATCTAAAAATTATACCATGCCTGCTGTAAGGTTCAATTTTTTTGCATTTGTTAAATTGTTTTGCATGAAAGCGTAGTTCTCAGGTACCATGGCAACCATGTTTTCTAATCTGATTTTAAATTTTCACGGTGCAATGCATAAAATATTGGTACATTTTCTAGTTTTTTATTTACAGGTGGGAGTAAAGTTAGGGATAGCAATTTAAAAGGCATATGATTCTGTAGAATTAAATGCTTTCTTTTTTAGATAGTATATGGAAAATGGTTCCTTATCTTATTTTCTTATGAAAAGTAAGTATTGATTGGCTAATTACAGATGTGTAGATTATAGCTGGCATTTGAGGTGCTAATAGCAAGTAGTATTTCTAGATGCTGCGTAGGACATTTTCCACTGAGTCCGGATGGATTACAGAAAATACAATTGTTTCTTGTGTTTCCATATATAGAGTGCATATCTGTAAATATCTGGCAAATTCTCTCTCTTACTGAGTACATTTAGTGTCTCAGCAGTGTGGAGGTAACTTTATTGTTTTAAGAATGATTCTGAAAGACCTGCTAAAATGCATAAAATTTGCTCTTTTCCCAAGAAAGCTAAAGATAACACTCAGATTTTAACCTTGTATTGTATCATACTCTTAATATAATCTCGAAGTCATTATGTTTCCAGAAATGTTCCATGAAGAAAATCCCATTGTGCTTAAATGATTGTACATGTGAAATGTGTCATGGTCAGTATGAAGCCTCTATTATCAATTGAATTAAGTTGGCACAGAGCACATTCTGCAATTCAGATGTGAAAGAATGTCCCAGAAAGATGTCAAGCGCAATTCATCTCAACATTTGACCTGATGCCCATTACACCTACCTGCAATGGAATCACAGTCTGTGCTAATATACACACTTTGAATTTTGCTTCAGTTGAGTTTTATAATTGGAGAAATTGTGGGTTTAGGTGGAGGGAGGACACAAAGGCACTCGTTGCATGAGGAGAAATGAAAGAACAGAAATATTTGGGTAGTGTTATAATACATCAATTAACGTTTTAACTAGGTATGCATGACTTGCTGTTTTGACCGAATAGCCCTCCTGTGAACCTTATTCTTGTCTCTGCGTTATGCCTGCTACCTTTATAAAAGTACAGTCAGTATCACAAAGAGATAAGAGGAAAGTAAGCTTCCTGTTTCAAAAATCAGTGAGCAAGAAGCCTACTATAGCAAGAGAAATCAGAGCAAACTACATTGTGGAAATTCCAAATAGCCTTTGTGTATGAGGTATGTAGGAATTCCATTAATAGGGGAATGATTTGAGGTGATATTTGATCTCAGTCCTATCCGGAGAAACAACTTTTGATCAGTTTAAGAAAGTAGGGGTGCATGTGTGTGTTGGCAATGATCACTTGTGTTTCTACTGAATCAGACTTTCATTGGCTTCATGTGTACAAAGGCAGTTGGCAGATGACAGATATGTGTGAGGTTTGCACTAGAATGTGTAGATGACATGAAGAAGTAACAAAGTCCCTAGCGGTCTCTAGTGTATATATCGTTATTGTATGGTTTATAAACATTTTAGCCATATCCTTTTCTCTTTTTGTTTCTTTCTTTTTTTTTTTTNTCTTAAAAGTGCATTTGTCTAAGCTATAATGTTGATAAAAGTAATTTGTTTCAGGTTTTTTAGCTGACACTTTGTATTGTGCAAAGTCACTTTGGGTTGTGTCACTCCTGGGGAATTGTATCATAGAATAAAGCAAGACTGATGCAACCTGACATCACATGCCACAACGTGATTTTTCAGCTAAAATTCTGAGCTAATTTGTTTTTCTCAAAGCTGTAAATTCCTAAAACTCAAGCTTTCTGTGAAGAAGGAAGCAGCTTTGAATGAATTGCATTCATTAAAAGTAAGTATTACTAAGGGAGAAAACAAAGTTGTTTTTCCTGCTAGTTTTCTTAGCCTGAAACTTCTTTTTGAGAAACTCAACTTCATCTTAGTTACACATCTGCAAACCAAGAGTAAATACAATGAAGCTAATGGCTTGTAACTGTTAAAGCAGAGCAACTGATATTAAGTGCAAGTCCTCAGAAGGAAGCAGTAAAATTCACATTTTGCAACTAAGAATTACTGCAATTCAATTTTGCAGAAGTCTTAAAGCATTTACTTAAAGTAAATGGAAGCTTAAGTTTTTCACAGAATACTGAGAAAGTAGGTGCATACTAATTTTCTTTGTACTTTAAAATAGGTCTTAACATGAATATCAGAAAAAGTGGATGGCTATATTTCTCGACTCTTAAGTACTGTGGCAAAATGGAATTGTCAAATTAAATTTTGTCCTCTCTTCTAAAAATTTATCATGAATATTACTGAAAATCTTAGTTCAGAGAACAATTACAATAATAGAATCTGTGTACTTATCTCAGAGATTTTTATTTACAACTGTTGCATCAACTTAGTACATACGTGCTTGTCCAGAAATGAGAAGATACACCAACAGAAAATCCTGGTGTCATATATGGTGGGATTTCTGGGGTAAAAAATTGAGACCTTTTCAATTATCTAAAGAACTAGGTCACAAGCAGGGCATTGCAGGATAATAGAACTTCCATTAAAGTAACAAGAAATAAGGAAAGATCTGTACCAATTTGTATTAAGTTATATTTTTGGTTAGTGTTTGAAAAGGATGTATGACTTTGGCTTTCTATTTTTTTTTTTTTTTATATGCTAATATAACCGGGAGAAGTTGCCTCAAATCACAGCATATCAGATGACTGAATACGTTCAAGAAATATGTATTTTACAATTTTTTTCCCATTATCTAATTTGTGTTGTATATATAAACAAATGTGTTTCCTCTTAGTTATGNATCCTGGTGTCATATATGGTGGGATTTCTGGGGTAAAAAATTGAGACCTTTTCAATTATCTAAAGAACTAGGTCACAAGCAGGGCATTGCAGGATAATAGAACTTCCATTAAAGTAACAAGAAATAAGGAAAGATCTGTACCAATTTGTATTAAGTNGTGCTTAGTTTTGCCTAATCTTTTTGTGTGTGTGAGAGAGAAACTTCTATAAAACTTTGAAACCTGGAAAAATAACAAAGCATTGCCAAGTAATGGGAGGCAAGTCATTTTAATACCAGCCAAATGTAAGCATTGTGATTATTTTGAGTGTTGGCATGTGTAAACAGCTACAACAATCTTCATTATTCCCACTTCTGCTGGGGAAGGATTAAACTCCATAGTAGGGTGTGCTTTAAAAGCTACTTTCATGCATTTTAATCAAACAAAATAGGTTATCACATTAGAAATGGGCTGACACAAGCTTACAAGGACAAATGTATCATGTCTCCTATGCGTTCTCTTGGCAGTGACTGCTGGATCTGCCACGAGCAAATGGAATGAGAGAAGTGCAGAAAAGTGTGCAAAGATGACTTGTTTCCCAGCTTACACAGTTGTTCTAGGATTGCTCTTTTTAATTTTTGATTATTCTAAAATAGGTATTACTATACATCAAATGTCTTTAATGATTACAAAAACATAGGAAGCTTAGAATAACTGCCGTCTAAAATTCTCATGGTGGTATGAATTTAGAGGCTTATAGAGTAGATGTAACTTTTCTTTAAAAAAAAAAAAAAAAAAACAAAAAAAACCCAACAACCAAAAAAACAACCCCTCCACCTGTGTCTATATACAGACTCTCATATATGTGAAATAATCACATTTGATACTGCTACACATTTACTCTAGATTTAATTATCAAAAATGTTGATGTTGGTCTACAGAAAATAGTGGTATGTATAAGCAATCTAATAACAAAGAGTTAAATTGTGGTATAAGAATCTGGGAGTAAGGGCTTTCTTAGGGAAAGTCCTTGATTTCAGTGAATTTTATAGTGGTCATTGTAGTAGAAGTCTGTACTTATAGGTCGTTATAGAGATAATGCATTTTCCATTAATATATTATTATTTAAAAAACAATTTGTTTGCAGCCATAATAAATATTATCCATTTACATATATAAAAGACTCTGTGGGTGAAGCCTTTAAAAGAGCAGATCTTTCTTTTTGTGTGGTAAAGGATCCTTTTTCTTATCTTTCTCTGCCTCTCATCCATTGGCAGTTTCTGCTGTAACCATGTGTTTTTCTTGCATGTGAAATTTTGATTACTCTCCATGCTTCGTGTTCTTCTGAAGTCAGATTAAAAGTCTATGCTCAGTCTTAAAACACAGTTTATGCAGCAACCATCTCGGTTACTAATAACTTATGATACTCCACAAGTGTGAGTACATTGAATTTTTCCATTCAAGTTACTTGAATGATAACAGTTTTACTCTCCTGTAGAAGATGTCGTAATGCCATGTCTGGTATTAACAACTGACTGCATAACTTGCTTTATGGCTTACGTAGAAAGAATCTGCTTGCAGCCCAGTCTAAGGATTATTAGCTCAGGCTATATCAGCCGTCATTTTTTTGCTTCTACAGCTCTCCAGTTCAATCTCTGGTATGTCAGCAAATATGACAGCTGTCACAAATATGCTAAGTTTAAGATGAGATACCTATTTTCAGATCTGCTAACAGTCAGGTGTTGGAATTTGAGGTAGTTCAGATTTCTAGGAAAGCAGATAATTTGTTTGAAAATATTTGCATTTTCCCCAAAACTGCAGTTTTTCTGCAAAGGTTTTCTTGCCTCAGTTAGAAAAATCCCCTGAATTCAGCTTATTGCAGTGTGACCACTTGAGTCACTCTTTGTAAGCAAAGCTTTTTCTTTGCCCTGCATTTCCACTCTGAAGATCTATCACTAAAATTGTTGCTTCAAATATACCCTCTTGGAAATCAATAACAAATCAAGCAGCTATTCAGTGAGATTCGTTGATGTAACCAGGTGAGGCTGCCAAAATCTCCAAGAATAAGTTGTTGATTATCAGGATGGCAGCAGAGATCTAGCTGTGGTGGCATTCAGGCCGATTTGATACATTCACCTACATTATTTGGTAGTATGAGTGCTACCTCAATAGTTCTCTGGGGTACTACATGGCTGTATCTACTCACGTTTAATGAGGTTCAGGTCAAGCATGTGAAGTACTGAGTGAGAATATTTTCATCTTGTGCTTTATATAGTTTTAACTATATTTGTAGAATTATTTCATGCTTGAATTGGGTGATATGGATCAGATTAAATAAGATCTGCTTCCTTTCTACTGGGTCATCTTCACAGCTTTTGGTGGCCTGCAGTGAAATGAGTTCCTAGAAGTTGGGGAAGTAATAAGTGCATCCACCAGAAAATCACAGTGGCATAATTGAGAATATTTGCCCACTGAGTTGATATCCTCAGCAGAGAAACCAAGAACCAAATTGACAGAAAAAAAAGATGTTTTCAGTAGTCAATTCAGAGCAATGAAATAATCTGCCAGTCTATGGCAGAGGTCTCTAAGTTCAACGGAGAACTGCGTCAGCAGTTTGGTGGAAGAAAGCTTATCTTGGCATGTCAGAGCTATGCCTGTTCTGTGCGGCTGGTGAATTTTCTAGCTAGTATTATTTTCATTAGTGCTGTAGTTCATTTAACAGAGGTTTACTATTCTTTTAACTTTATAGCTGTCAGTTGTCGGTGTAAATCTGCATCTTTTCTTATAAATATGAGGAAATACATGATTACCTTATTAAGATTTCAATCTACTGCATCTTAATGTACTTATTCAGATAAAAGATAAAACCAAGAATGAACACTTTCCTGTAATGAGTCAGTCTCTACATTAAGTATTGAAAAATATCTGAGACAGAGTTAGTATGTGTTTTCCAAAATTTGTTCAGTTCAGAACTTTGAAATAATATCAGTTCTGCTAAATGGAATATGATAACACATCTTTGCATTTAGCTAATACGTCTCTTCGTCTTTGGCTGTGAAAATAGCCAATACTCCATGGAGAACACATGCTTTGAACTGCAGTATCTACTGTGATCCTTTCATTGACATCACAACTCACCTCAGAAATGCAACACCCCTGAGATTATAAAACTTTTAACTGGGGCACAGTGATAGTACATGACTGTTAGCTTTGTATGAGTGAAGTCTGTCTGACAGCATCGCCTGATTCAGCCTAATCAAGTGTCAGACCTCTTCAGGCATGAAAAAAGATGCATTTAGAATCTTATGAACATAAATAATACTTTTTTTCTACAATGTTCACTCACACCAAATAGAAGATCCTATGAGACCTTTTATGCTTTAAAATGTTTGACATCACAGCCAGAAAATATGAAGTTTGTGGATGAAGTGCAGCACCTGCATACAATAGTTTGGGTTCACTTCGTGCAATAGTATTTCTTTGCTTTCTCTAGCAAATCACTTAGTCTTTCTACATCTCCATGTCTTTAATACACATAGCTCGTATTAAAAAGAAGTACTTTCCAATATTCTTAAGTTTCATATATTTCCATGAATTTCTGATTAAATAAGAAATACTAGGAGAAATGTATGGAATAAATGGATTACTTTAATGGCTACATAAATATTTGATCCAGTTGTATTTCCCAGTACCTTGGTGCATGAGAACTTCCAAATTGTTACTGATCACTGAAAGACATTTCTTTTTGTCCTGATCTCTGTGGTACCAGCACCTGAATGAAGAGCACACTCTTCTACCCTGTGGGTATCT
>WAAD01024642.1:28038-50289 GCA_013389945.1 Fregata magnificens
TCATCAGAGCAAAGCCCTTCTGAACAGAGCTTTTTCACTGTCTTATTTTGGAACACTGTTGAGGGTCCAGTCAGACTTAATGCCCCCTCCCTCCCTCCAATATATTCAGGAGATAACTTGCCACTCCCCTACATAAGAGAAACATTTTCTCATTTATTTGGGGGGCACATCACATTTTGTTAGATCAAAGTGTTATCTCATGTATTTGACTGGTTAAGCAATGCTTTCCTGCTTCAAGAGGAGGGAAGTTTCCCCTCTGCTTCCCTTGGTGATTCAGTGCGCATGTTGCAGCATTAAGTGTCTTCATCCAGGGAATTTTCCATTTTAGATCTGTCTGTGTATGAGCAGGACGGTGGTTGTTCATTTCAGGGTTACACTGGACTGGGGTGAATATATTCCTCTTGAGGACTAATAATAATATGCATCAGATGGCTCTTAAAAAAACTGAACTGATGAAAACTGGAAACAATCATCATTCCTTACTAAACTTACGTGCAGTAAAATAATGCTCGTTCTCAGCCTTTGTGTTCTTGGTGTGTTCTGCCAAGGTTAAATAGTTTGTTAAAAAGGAAAAGAAGATCCAAAATACACTGGGAATATCAATCTAGTAGAAAAGAGATGTGTATTCCTCTTGTTGCTCTGAGTCATGACAGATTGACTGTTTGATAATAGCTTTTATTCTCTTCTAAAAGGTGTTCAGGAGCTATGGAAACTATTTCTCATAATCTTGTCTTTTGTTTCCCTTTGCTTGTTTTTATTGGCAGGCTTCTAATTTCTTAATTGGAAAACTGTCAACATTTGTTAATGTAATAGTTGAAACCAACATATATAAATAACCTTTTAAAGTTTGGATAAATGGGCTTAGTAATTATTATTTTTATTTTGGAAGTTTAATTAGAAAGGGGTTTGTAGGAGAGTTTATACTGACTGTGATAGTAAAAGTCTGAATAAGGGTTGTGTTCTTTCCTTGGTAATTTTGAATAGTCACGACAACTCTCTGGTATCCTCATGAGAGATTTCTTTCCCCGTTCCCACTGTTTTGGGGAAGGTTGCTACTCTGCCCTGAGGACTGCTGGAAGTTACAGTCTTTCCTATGCCGCCTTGAATCAAAGCTGTGAAGTGCGTTCCTTTGGACTATCTAGATGAGTGACTCTTGTTGGGTGGCAGCCTAGGGAGTTTTTTTGGGATATCTAATTTTGCCAGTTATCAGGGTATTCATGTTAACATGATAGATATATGATAATTCTGTGTGGGCATCCAGAACTGACTGCAAGAACATTTTTGACTACAAACGAAAATGCAACCTAAATCATCACAGATCTGTCTGTTACTTCTGTGCACATATAGGTGTCTCATACTTCTTGATCTGCTGACACACAAATGTGCTTTCTTACACGTCTCTCTTCAGAGAGAGACATACTCTTCTTTTTCTATCTTCCTGCTGCTGTGCAATTGGTTTAATTTTTCTACAGGCTTAATGTTACATTTTGTCCTTTTTATTGCATTTCAGTAGAATCTTATCCTTGCTCAGTGACTTCAGGAGAGTAAGCAAAAGTTTTCTGTCTGCAACTTAGATGTCATTGCCTCAGCCTCCTTGGTCTCTGGATAATATTTGTACTTCCTGGTAGATATTTTTTTTTTTTCAATTGTAGAAGCAAATATTTTGCATACTTAAAGTCTATTCATCCAAAATAAGGGAGCAGACTGGAAAATGAAAATGGAAATACTGAAACCTACCCATAGAAGCCCTACAGAGAATTTACATTGTGCCTTAGTTTTTCATTTATATGTAGTCTGACTGTTCCACAGAGAGTCTGATTATTTAATGCTGAAGTTCCCTGAACTTTTTGAGATGAAGGACTTGCTGTAAATCCAAAGTGTGTGAGCTGTAGAAGGTGGAGTTGTAAATGGCAGATTAAAACCGAAGACAAGTCAGTTGCAGCTGAGCTACATTGCAGTAAGAGGGCAGTCTCTATGCTTTTTCTAGAATTGAGAATGCCTGTATCTCTGAACCTGCCTTCTTGATCTAATTTTCTTTCTTTCTAGAAATAAAGAAGTAAAAGCAGTGCCAAAATATTGCTTATAACATACTGTGCACCAAACCTCTATTATTTCTTCTTTAGAATAAGCCATCTCTAGCTTTTTGGAATTGCACCTTGCCATCAATGGTTACAGATATTTAAGGAACATGTTTCTATCCTGGCTGAGATACAGCTTCAGTGAATTTGCCTACCCTTGGAATTGGGGATATGGATTTAGCACTCGCATAGCTAGCAACCTGGCACATACTCATAAATCAGGTCATTTTCCATTCAAATGTTAATATTTGCACCAGCAATTCATGTGCAGATGGAGGTATAAATTGTACCCCAAAAATAAAGCCTAGCATTTGAAAATGTGCATTTTAAATGCAAGCGATTATTCTTTACCATATTCCATCTATCACTGGTCATGTACAGGGAAAAGGAGGGAAAAAAGGGGAAGGGCACTGCAAATTTTTTAGATCAGTTCTGAATACTGCAGCAAACAGGTTTAGGTGAACAAGGTAAAACCCTATAATTCTGCAGAGTATTAATATGATTAGGTGTTGTTCATGCTCAAATTCTGGGTGAAATTTAGAGCAGTTTCTTACAAAATAATCTTTTTCTGGCTTTTAGAATTGTCTATTCTGGGCTAAACAACTGGTCCATCTTCTTGGCTTCTTTGTTCAGCTTTTGGGAACGTATCCAGCACAGATTTAGGCATCTGTGTGATTTTATACAGTGAATATTTCCATTGAAGCCAAAGGGAAATACTAGCATTTTATAAAATAAGGCACATGCATAAACCTCTGCAAGATTGTGGTCTTGATCCCTGAGATGATTTCCAGCTTCAGCTGGATCATTGATCTCAGTCTGGTGTATTTGTCTTCTATATTCTCAAATTATTTGCCATTAATATATTAGGTTGGTTCTGGCCGTTCTCTATCAGTGCATTTGTAATATAATAGTAGTTATTCCAGGCCTCCTTGTAAACATCAGGAATCATGTGCTATCACATCAGAAAGATGACAGATTGTCAGGGGTTTTGCATTGTCATCTTAACCCTGCCACAGATAATGGGTATTGAATTGCACTCAGTTCCAGAACTGAACCTCTGCAGCTATATGGTACTTGTGGAGAGCTTCAGCATCTGGGTTTGAGATCAGATGGACACGAGTACAGAATGTTAATACTTTTATGCATGGTCACACAAACACATGTACTTGCATCTGTGTGCACACAGACTTCTTTAGTTTGTGTAAATCTCCACAGAAGCATGTTGTGTTACATAACTTGATAAAGGATGGTTGTTTGTTTAGGTTTATGCTGCAGTGACTGCATTTAACGGTTGTTTTGTTGGGAGAAAGATTTTGCCACCTTCTGGGAAACTACCTATATTTAAAACACAGAGACCTGAAGATGCCGGTAACACCTTTCAAACAAGCGTGCCCTCAACATACTGTGAGAGAGCAGTAGGGTTATAGTTACAGCTGACAAACACATAAAGGCTGTTTGAATTCTCTGGGACCATTACATTTCCATGAATAACAGTTTAAGCCTGTGTTTCTCAACCATTTAAAGTCAAAGGACCAACTCCACTTTTTAAAGTATATTGCAAAAAAATGTCAAAAAGCTGCAGATGATGTTGCCACTGTACTTTCTATTCATAGGCTAAAGTTCAAATGTCCATTTATTGCTTGAATTGTCTTCCATTATGTTTCTTTTCTTGCTTGTGGGATTTATAAAGAAAAAAAAAAAAAAAGGCTTTGCAGATCAATTTTAATTTCTTACAGGATGTCATTGGGCTCCAAACAAGGAATGCTGGCTTGCCTTGCTTTTTCTCTGTGGTTTTACAGGTCTGAAGAAAATCATTAGTTGCTGTTTTTTGCCTAAAACACAGGCTGAAGCCATACAAGCCAGGCAAGGGATTTGTTTCCAGGATGAACAGTAATGTGTTTTTGGTCTGAGCTGCATTAGGAACCAGATTCTGTGATGCACCAAGTGCGCTCAAATTCTATTGACACCAAAGAGAGTTTAGATCTCTCAGCACCTTCCTGTATCCAACCCTAGATTTTTAGGACTCTTTGCAGACCCCAGTATATCCCTCTGTTTGATGACTGCTCCTAATAACTTACAGTATCTGCTACAATTTTTTTAGCAAGTGAGTGAAAGCACTAGAGACTGAAAAAGGATGCTTAAAATCCACCTGTCTTACAGGAAGCATATCCTTTCAGGTGTGAGATAAATGGCAGTTGCAGTGAAACCTTCACAAAAGCTGCAGCTTAATGAGAATCCATCAGGCAGAGCTGCTTACTAACATACAGCTGAAGCCTTTCAAGGAGAAAGGTAGGAATAGACTGAGTAACAACTGTGGTATCAGCCTGTGTCTGGTAGAAGATAAAAAAAGAAAGCCTGAGCACAGGCTTTCTTAGACTCCACAAGTAAGAAGGCCAACATGCTGGCAGGAAAAATACAACTTGTTATACCGATTTTGTTCACAAAACCCATTCAGTTAATTTAACATGGCAAAGAACTTGCAGCAGCAAGAAAAACAACCTCAGAATACTTTGAGAGTTGTTATTTTGCTGAGGCAAAGGCATTAAGGCTGGATCCTGGTCTTGCTAGAAAAAATAGGCCAATGTGGCATAATCTGCTTCATATTATCTGTGTACTTCAAAAGACTTAAATATTGTTTTCTTGACAGGAAAAAAATGTAACAGCAAAAAAAGACATTTTTATCTAGTGACAATAGCAAAAGACTAAGGACGCAAGTTGATAGACACATTTCTGCTTTGAATCAATCTTTGTGAAAACGTGTTCGACATTGATATGAGAAAACATCCTCAGTGAGGGCTTTTACTGCACGGTTCTTCCGTCTACTAAATCATAATCATGATATGCATAATATTGGAAGGTTATAATTGAAAATGTCTTTGGATCATCACTGGTGGCAAAATTTGTTTGAGAGCTATCAGATTAATCTAATAATGCCTATAAGGAAAGCATGAAACTCCATTAGAGACAATGCTGTGATTACCTCCCTTCTCTTCCCTTCCCTACAAAAAAGATAAATATAAACATTTTCTGAGTTTCTTTCATGGTAGATTAGAAAATAAACCGTCATGCATGCTAAACATTTAAGAACGGGACTAAATTAAATTTCTGAAACAGAGGAGGCAAAATACTGTATGGCCAATAGCAGATATTTTAAAAAAATCTAATTTCTTGAAACAAGATAAATACATAAACAAGTATGCTTCTTAAGCTTATTAAGCATCTTACTACATTTCCCTTCTGGTATTCTTGGGCTATGATTTTTGAGAATCAGTAGTAATTTGGGCTGTGCCTACTGCTTGTGTTTTCAAGCTGAGACATCTCAAGAAACTGATTTTTTAAAAAAAAAAGATTGGACCATGTGTGATGACTATGGGTCTGTCCTCAGCTACTTTTCTCTTCTACTTTATTCTACAGGACGCATTCAAAACCTACTCCTATGTCAGGCAGCAGATCTCTTAAGAAGTTTATTGCCTGATCATGCCTGTGGAAACCCTTTCATGTACCCTTCCTCCCTGTCTTCCTCCCTCTTCCAATTTTTACTGTTTTTTCTGTCGCACATTCTCTAAAAAAAACTCAAGCACTTCTGAAATGTCCCAAACCAGGCCTTCAGAGCTGTACATTATTTTGGAATTTACAGGCTCAAAATAACAGACTGAAAGACAAAGCCTTCCTAAGCATATGAAGTTCAGTGCAAGACTTCTTCCCTTTCTTACAAATAGTTTTAAAACTGGTGAAAGATGATATTCAGCATGGATAGTTCCTCACAGACTTAAACATGCCACTTGGTTTCCCTTTGTTTTATTCTTGTTCCTCTTAATGCCCTGAAATATCATCTGAGCTATCTAATTTGCTGTAATCTTTTCCAGGCTCAGGTAACCTAAGTGTACCTCCGCATTACAGAGGTATAGTCATCTCTGGTCTGGACAGGCTGGATCGATGGGCAGAGGCCAACCGTATGAGGTTCAACAATGCCAAGTGCCGGGTCCTGCACTTGGGTCACAACAATCCCATGCAACGCTACAGGCTTGGGGAAGAGTGGCTGGAGAGCTGCCCGGCAGAAAAGGACCTGGGGGTGCTGGTCAACAGCCGGCTGAACATGAGACGGCAGTGTGCCCAGGTGGCCAAGAAGGCCAACGGCATTGTGGCTTGTATCAGGAATAGTGTGGCCAGCAGTAGGGAAGTGATCGTGCCCCTGTACTCGGCACTGGTGAGGCCGCACCTCGAATACTGTGTTCAGGTTTGGGTCCCTCACTACAAGAAGGACCTTGAGGTTCTGGAGCATGTCCAAAGAAGGTCAATGAAGCTGGTGAAGGGTCTGGAGCACAAGTCTTATGAGGAGTGGCTGAGGGACCTGGGGTTGTGTAGTCTGGAGAAGAGGAGGCCCTCTACAACTGCCTGAAAGGAGGTTGTAGCGAAGCAGGTGTTGGTCTCTTCTCCCAAATAACAAGCGATAGGATGAGAGAAATTGGCCTCAAGTTGCCTCAGGGGAGGTTTAGATTGGATATTAGGAAAAATTCCTTTACCGAAAGAGTGGTCAAGCATTGGAACAGGCTGCCTGGAGAGGTGGTGGAGTCACCATCCCTTAAGGTGTTCAAAAAACGTGTAGATGTGGCACTTCGGGACATGGTTTAGGAGGCATGGTCGTGTTGGATTGATGGTTGGACTTAATCTTGGAGGTCTTTTCCAACCTTAATGATTCTATGGTTCTATGATTACCAAAGTCAGTAAATTTGAAAGTCCCGTATTAGCTAGGGTTTAATTTTTTTTTTTAAATGAAAAATTTGTGATTTCTATCTTTTGTGAGAACAAAGGACCTCAGTAGAGCACTATCCTTGAAGTATACCTGCCTTTCAACCTTGTAAAATGCCTACAGAAGCCCTATAGAAGTTTGAGTTGAGTTCTCAGACCACATCCTTCAGTCAGCAGGGGCTCTTAAACAGTTTTTTCCTGAGATTTGTATCTAGATATCTGGGACTGTTTGAGGGTACTAAATAGTGCAAAATGGCACTCCAACTGGTCAGATTCAGGAAGGATTTTGTCTTGTATTATAACATGTTTAATGCATGTCTCTGATCCCTGGTAGGCAATCACCTGGATCTTATAGAGATGTCAGCCATTTGGGGGTCCAGCTGTCCTTTTATAATTTTCCTCGCTGGTGTTCTATTGCTGAAAATTAATACAGCACAAAAGGCAACTGTAGGTATTGTTCAGTGGGTATCAACAACCTTTCCTAGCTAATCCTTCCTCTGAGCTGAGCCATAAAAACTCAATCTCCACTTTAACCTTTTCCTTTGCAAGAATACAATAGGCTAAATTGTATTATTTTGTCCCTGTGCAATGTAGTGCTGGTACCTTTTGTCAAAGGGCACCCACAAAAATGTTCCTCTTTAGCTTGTAATAAATCCTTTGTCCCCAGGATGTGTGTATTTGCAGACAAGGCAGCAGACGAGGAAAGACTTTAGAATATCTATCCTATCCTTTCCATTCACCTTTAAACATAAATTTTCCCCGATATTAAGATGCAGCCCTGGAGACAAAATCTATAAATGTGCTTGGAGGGAGGTATTTGTACATGTTTTTGAAAAGTATGCAGAAAGAAACTGAATAGTGTTGACTTAAAACTGCTCCCTCTAAGACTAGGATTTTTATTGTTGAATTCAGTGGGTATTGAGTTAAACTGAAACCAAATCTTTTTAAAATATGGCTTAGAATTTCATTTCATGATGTGGATTTAGCTGGACTGTTGACTTCAGAGAGCTGTGTCGTGGATGCTTCATCCCTCCAGAATACACGCTTCAAATTACTTACATTCCAAAGACAAGCGAAAAATATTTATCAAAAGCCCTGCTGTAGTCATCTGTAAAAATTAGTGGGTTTTCCCTTATGCAGCTATCATTCCAACAGAGCTAGATGAGACAGCTAAAAGCTGCCCAGAGTACCAGGGCCATTCACATGCAAGATTGTACGCTCGGGGGTACAACAGGGTTTGTCCCACACACAACTCGGAGCACACTTCAACAGACAAGGGCTGCATCGGTGTGGCCAGTTTTGCCTGGAGGCTGTTCGGATTCCATTTTACTCAGCAGTGTAGATGGTCCAAGAAAATGGGCCTTCTGTATTCTCTTTCAGTTCTGATTGGTGGTAGGAAGATATGAGGACTGTTTGCCAGCCACTTTTTCAGGAGTGCACACAGAGATTTAAAGCCTTCCTTTAACGCTTCTATTTTGGAATATTATGGTCCTCAGAGCGTTTTGGTTTTTTTTTTTTTCCCCTTAGATTCACATCACAGAACCACAAATAGAACCTATGTCTGCTGAACCATGGAATAAAATTTATATCCTTTTGAAGGGCTAATATAACAAGGTCATGAGAGTCCCCTGAGATATTTTGAGTGTACCCTCCAATCACACTGAAATTAATAGAAGACTGTTGAACAACTTAGACAAAGTGACTGGGCTTGCTGGAGCCATAGACGTGACTTGAAGGATGAGGAAATTCACAGTTGGTATGAATACGTTTTTCTAGCCAAGGAGAAAAGATGACAGTTGAAAGATTTGTCTTTATAAGCATAACATAATTTCAATAAAAATATTGGTGTCTCAGTTGGGTGAGATGAAAGGATCAGAATAATTCAACTAACGCCCTTCTTTTGCCCCCAGTTACCATAGTGCTATTGACCATGTGAAGTTTATAATATTATTTATTGGTAAGTCATCACATGTGTCCCTGATGCTTTAAAATAAAATCAAGACAAGCATTCCTGTCCACTAGAACTTATGATGCAAATTAATTATGATTTTCAGTAACAGATGAAGGGAATTAGAGTGGAAAGGTTAGCACATTACAGAGAAATGGTCATTTTATATGCAGGCAGGTGTGCTAGATGTTAGGGAGCACAAAAGTTATAGATGACTGTAATGCAAAGAATGCCCAGTTTTGGATTATTATCAGACTGGAATCAATCAGATAAAATTTCCTATGAAGCATCTGTGTATTTGAGTGAGTTTGTTCTTACATTTGGCATTTTCTGAAGAGAACCAGGGTTCCCTTTCATTAACTTACAAAGGAACGTTTTAAGGAGCCATCACTTTATTTGAAAAGATATACACTAGAAATACTAAAATATTGGAGAAATATTGCTTCTTGAACTAATTTTGCAGCCTGCTTAACTGCATAGGGGACTCTATCTTAGCATACTCATGTATGAGATGCAATCATTCTGCTTTCCAAGTATTCTGGCCTGCTTCTCTGTAGATATTTTTATTTAGGCGTATAAGGCAGTGGAAACACTGCTCTAAGCAAAAGACCTTGATGGAACTGCTCTTGCTTTTCTCCTGAGCTCAAATGTGTGGTTAACGTGCGAAGACTCTTGTACGAAGGTTAAATAATCTCAAGTAATTGTTACACATGAATTATGTTATGCTATTTTTGTAATGGCTGTGCTAATCTTTTTTATACTTATATGGAAGACGTTTGTTTTGGCTTTAATCTATATTTTTTGTGGACTTTGCCCTTTTTAATATTTAAACATCTGAAGAAGAAATAGTCTTTTCAAGCTAATTGATAATCTAAGTAGTTTGGGCCTAAAATTAAACTGAAGCTAGCGGGCAGTTTTCATCTTTTTCATACCCATTTTTTCATCTCAAATATCTTAATTACAGAAGACCTCATCATAGAATCATAGAATACCCTTAACAGAGTAAGTCAATTAATTTTATACAGTAGCATAAAAACTACACAACATGTTGAATTAAGGTATTTGCCACTGCTAAAAACTTGCACATGAATCTGGCATCTTGGTCTTGATAAACCTGAGGCCTCCAGTATTTCCGCTGTAGTTTGAGTTATTTCTTTTGTCTTAAAATGCTATAAGTAAATGACTTGGCACTCAATGAAGAAGCAAATTTACAAAATCAAAAAAACTAAATTTTTTTTTTTAGTTAAAACTAATCTCAAAATACTTGGTACTTCTAGTAATGATTTTCACAAAGATCTGTACTTTTCTAGTACAATAACTACATCAGTTGAACAGGACTTTGTCACTGAAAGAGCAAGAAGAATAGAGAGGATACCTGAAATTTTAAGGAATGCTCCTTAAAGTTATAGGGTGAATATTGGTAATAGCGCAAATAGAGAAGTATTTCCAATATGAAAATGAGAGACGGGACTGAAAAACAACACCCAATTCAACTTTTTACTATGATAGTAATCTGGGAAAGTTCAGATCTGGGTCTTGACACAAATTTCTCAGCTTTGACCCCTTCTAATTAAAATGTCATGTCACGTAACTGAGGCTAACAATAGAGTATGTCTGGTTTGAACTCTCTGAGCTCTGGTCGCTTCTTGCACTGAATGCTCTAAGTGGATTCCACCTAATTGTTCAGAAAATATCTCTGAACTATATACTGTGCAACCCTTTTTGTGGCTCCTTTGTAGGAGGGAACAAGAGAAACTACAAAGACAAGCTCCAAGCCCTCTAAATATTTCAGAGCTGCTGCTTCATAAGGACCTACAGATTTTGCAGTTTGGGGCAGGTGGGGACAGATGGTGGCTTGATGTTCAGAACGAACCATTGTGTGCAGAATGAGACCGTGAAATCTGTTCAGCATTGCTGCCTGACTCAGTCACAGCCCAAAATTATACCCCCTGCCCCCAGTGCCTTCGTGTATTCACTACTACAAAGCTTTTGTGTTCTGACTTTGTGATAAATACAGTAGCAAATAGTGATGATATGGAAGAGGCTAATTTCACCCATATCTATCCTAGCAGGTGTTTTTTACTGTTTCTATAATAAACACAAATATATGTCTATGCACTCTCACACATATATATTTTAATTAATTCCTGCTCCTGAGTTTAATTACATGCTCTTCTATCTGCAGATAGTGTCTTGTAATGCAGAGATATACTTTGTCAGGGTACCCAAACATCTTTGGGAAGTCGTAAATCAATTGGCACACAATATGAGGTTTTATGACTCAGCCATTCCTTCCAAATTATAAAGCGAACAATACATATACCTCTCAGTAGACTTGAGTATGCTAATGATTAACTGAGAATATTTTCTGAGTGATTTGTTACATTAAAAAGCACTAAAATTACTTATGCCAATAAGTCTGTTATAGTTATACTCTATATATTATTTAAACAGTTTGGTTACTGCTAGCATGATTTATAAATTCAATATAAAAATGCTCAAATTTTTCACTGGTTATATTATTAGTCTGTTGATAAAAATTCCTTGCTTTTCTTCCATCTCAAGGGAACTTAATTTAAATATGAATAATGGTAAAAAGCCCACTTCCAGAAATTTAAACTAATCATACCTTTTAAGGCAGAGAAACGTTGGATTGAATTTTGGAGTTAGTATAAAAGAATGAAATGGTAACATATTGTCTTATAACTTGACACTTGATAAAATGCTGTACGTGTTTGATGCAGCATTTGTGCTTTCAAAGTTAGATGTGTATCTCAGTAAAATATGTTTATGATGATGTTAGTAGCTGATAATTAGTAAAAAAGGTGTAAATTGACAAACCTCAGAGGGGAAAAAAAGTCCAGGTTATTTGCAATATTTTCCAGTCACAGATTCCAGTAATACTGAACTGAAAGTAAGTGCAAATACATGGTGGTGAGAAAGTAGAATTATGATTCTTGAATAGCCGAAGGTTTGGGGGCACTTTATTGTGGGGAAATAGTTCAAGCCCATCATCGTAAAGGAAAGGGAGGCATTATGCTAACTTCTTACTATCTTATTGGAAACAGTGCACCTCAAATTTAGGGTAGTTTGTCATCAAAATCAACTACTAAGGCTTTTCTTAGGCAAAGTCTTCTTGTCCTCAGTTCTGCCTGAAACAACTTCAGGATCTTAAGGCAAACAGCCTCTGGTTAAAGTGGAAAAGTCTGCTGTAACTCAGTATTACTATGAGCAACATTGATGAGTCACATTTTTTTGATACAATGAAGTTATCTGGCCTTTTGAAAAAACTGGATTATTGAGAGTCCTAACTAGACTCAGGGGTATTAATGGATCTGTCACAACTGTTTTGTTTTTCAGTAAGATATGGTCTTGATGTTTGGGAGATCTTGGAGAGCAGGTGGCAAGCCATCATCAACACAAGTTGTCTTCTGAGTTCCATAAATCTTTGCCTGCTTTCTACCATCCATTCCCCTGAGTGATAGTGCCTTCCAAAGGTCATCAAGGTAGCTAAAAAACAGCTGGATTAAAGGAAGGAGGAATATAAGTACAGACTAGCTTCCATGCTTGGTTCTATACCAAGGTATGTCAAAAAGAGCAGTATTAAACATATCCTACAACTGACCTTGCTTTTCATATTAGGTGTATGGATCTTTATACCCAACACTATTTAACTATGCACTTCTTTACTTTTGTATGTCCTGATTTCTTTTGATCTTTAGCATCTCCATTTCTATAGCTTTAACATAGTAAATTGAATTTCTGGGATTTTCAGTAGGTCAACTTGAGGTACATCCTTCCCAAGAGGAAAAAATGTTTTGCTGAAATCAGATTTATTTGGTTGTTTTGTTGTTGCTCAAATCTGGCATGTTACACAAGCAAAGAAGAGTCTGATTGGTGCTCCCATGTGTGGCTGCACTAAAGCAAACGTCAATAGTGGTTTAAAGAACGTGGAAGAAAATACCCAATGGGTTAATTAGGAAAGTTCCATAGCAGGATTCAAATTAGGCTCAATGGGTCATGGAGAAATAGTTTTTATTTATCCAAAACCAGAAGTGGGATTCAGATCTTGATTGTGAGGTTTTAAGTAATTTTTCAGGCTGCAAACAAATGACACCTTTTGAATAATTTAGGAAGGTCACTGACTGTTCTGACTGTTGCCTTGAATTTCCTCTGCAGTCCTGCTGTCTGCTACACCGACTTTAGTTTACAAGCATTATTGGCACTTTGGCAGTGTAAGTTTCTTTTTTTTCCTCCCTCTCCAGGATGTCTCATGCTTTTGTGAAGGTTTGGCACATGTCCACTGCCCAACAATCACAGATGTTACCCGTGTATTTCCACTGCTGGGTAATAAAATCCCTCAGTGTGATAACCTGCATGTTTCTGAACATTTAGCTGCTACTGCAAAAGTTGTATTGTTCCTTGCTCAGGGTTGGAAATTTGATATCCTGTCTCTGCTTTCTTTTATCTTCATTTCCTTATTTCCAAAAGACCTGGAATTTGTTAAGGGAATGCCTGATAAATGAAAATTAGTAATCACTATTAATAGGCCTTCTGTATATGCAAATTCTAAAGTGACAGCAGATCTTCTAGTATAATTAACTAGTATTATTTGTGCTACTATGGACAAGGTTGTGTTAGCTCTCTTATCCAGTAAACTTTCTTGTGGAGCTTAAACCCCAGGAAATAAATAAATTTATGATGAAGCTCTGGGTCTATACATTCAGGCAAGGACTGAATACTTCATACAATTTTATTTAAAAGACATTCAATTATTTTTCATTAGAAGAGGGTAAAAGAATATTTTGCTTACTAATTTATCACGATGATTTTTTTAACTTCTCTAACACAAAAATATCTGTTCCTATCAAAAAAAAAGTATTTGACCACTATTTTTTAACAGCTATTTGTATATTGCAAAAGACTGAAGAAGTAAATGATTGTGACATTGTATGTCATATAGTTATTGCATATACAGAGAAAATATTCTGTAACCTATTGCCAGTGTTTTTCCTTAAACATTTATCCTCACTGAATGCCAAATCGAAACATTAGTCTGTTGCTGTTGCTTCGTTCTGGCAGCCTCAGAATCTGTAACCTCTAGCTGCATTTTCTGATTGTAAATCATGTCATTTAACCTTGAATAACTGAACAGTGAAGTCAGTGTTCTTCATTAGCATACAACAGATCTTGTGATGACGATGATTTGTGCAGCAGTGGTTTGAGATGAGCTATTGAGGATCCCTAGTGAGATCCCATCAGAGGGAATTACTCTTATTTAAGACCATAATTCAACACCCGCTCCTCTCACCTAAGATTTGTCTGTTCAAAAAAATGAAAATGTGCTCTGGTGGTCCAGACGCATGATGCTTCCCAGCAGAGGGTCAGGTTCCTGCCCTCCCATCTCTGATTACAGAGTTGGCTTAGGAAAACTGTGTCATAAAATGTGTTGAATTTCTTGGGGTTTGCCTTCAAAAGTTATTAGAATATGTGACAAAAAGCATCTTTTCTGTTTGCCCTCAGCACCTGTGTTACCCTCCTTTGAGAAAGCTATGCCTTGATCAAGTAGGGCATTTTGGAAGCAGGAGATGCTCTGGGAGTTGCAGATGATGTGCAGGGATGGGTGGCTCCAGCCTGACAGAAGTGGAGGAAGGGGAGGGTTGGGACAAGCCAAGACTGCTCAGGAAAGTTACAGCACCAGTATTCATGGTGATGGAAGGAGAAGCTTCCTAGACACTAGGTGGGACCAAGCACAGTTTTCTGAATCCAGGTCTAGAAGTGAGAGTTTCCCTGCAAGGACACAGCTGGCAGGGAGATTACTGCTTATAACTCTTTTTATCTCTCTTCTGGTTTACTTTTTAGTTTTCTCTGCTTAAGAAGTGTAATCATCCTCGTTTGCATTCTAAAACCAAACAGGCTTTGGTTTGGTAACAATAAGGAAAAGATCTGGATGGATCCACCTCAAAGCTGTGGCTGACTCTGGGAAGTAGCAGTGGGAGGATTGCTTTGGGAACTGTAAACAAAGGCTGTGTGATTTGGATAGTCAGGAAGAACTATATTCAGGGTTTTTTTTTTCATTTTCTGCTGATATAATTTTCATTCAAAAATGGTTGTTTTGTTTGGCTTCAAACATTCCGTGGACCACTAAAGATTTCTTTTGTGGCACTTGATGAAGACTAAAGAATCTAAGTTCATGGAAAGAGTTGGAACAATGAAATACATTTTTAAGTGAATTTATTTCTTACCAAAATAAATTTACCCAGCTCTTCATGCCACTTACATGGACTTCACTACCTCACCTTTTCTTTTCACAGAAAGTCACCTCTTACAGCCTTTATAATAAAACATAGATCGATGTTGTTTTCAGAACAACAGTTAAACTTTTTCAGCTGATGTGTCACTCTAGAAGACACCATTTCAGATGTGATTAAACAAAGGAGTCAGACATGCTACAGTAGATTAAGCTTGGCCAGTCTTTGGGGATTTGTTGAGTGATAGTGAAAAAGAATTTAGCAAATCACTTTGGGATTCGGGATGCTAGTGACTCTACATGCTGTTTTGGGCTGTTTTCATTAATTGCTCTGTGCACTTGTGGTCCTTTTTCTTTTTCAAGCTTGTTATATTTATAAAGTAATGTAGCAAACAGGCTGTATTAGTGCCTGATTAGGGGAAATAAATAACCATATGTTTGTGAGCAGTCCTTTGGCTACTTGCCATGTCCAAATTATTGTGAACAACCAATGCTTTGCAAGCTACCACATGGTCCCTGCTCTAAATGCCTCAGATTAATTTGATCACTTAGTGCATGGATTTTGATATAATAGAGTAATATGGGAATTAAAAAATACAGTAATGGTAAATTTTTCTTGCTTTAATTGATTGTCTTCAGATTCCTAAGTATTAATTTGGTTTGGGAGAATTCCTGTTTTGACTTTTATTTTAAATCGCTAGACATTTTCTCCATTCTTTTCAAACAGTAAAAATATTGACTATAATGTTAGTGGGTAAAGTTAAATGTTAGTGGGAACAGCCATTAGAAGAGAGAGCCGTGGGGGTGGGGAGAAATCAATAAACAATTTCCATTTTTTCTCTTAAATTCATCAAAGCTGGGTAAGCGACCGTAAAGTTAATAGACAATAATAAGGAGAAAGATTTGGTCCAGGAAAACTTCATTATGCTCTAGATTTGCCATGGATGTACCTTACTAGTTAATCCAAATCTCATAGGAAGTAGCCTGTTTTAGTGATAGAGCAATAATGTTATCTTTAATTGGAAGCCAAATTGACCCTCAGAGCTTTAATTTTTGGGTTAGACTTGGGGACAGGAGTCATCACGTAATAGTTCAACAAGTTCAATAGTTGAAAACAGAGTAAGCCAACTTGTAAACTGTGCACACAGAGAAGCATAGATCTGGTTTTGAAGATTTCATAAAGTCCACAAGCATATACAGATGACTCCATAGACCCAACAACAGGATTTTATGGGGATGCTAGCTGAATTGTTGATTGTTCACTTTTCTTCTTGATTAAGAGAGGCTAGTCTTTATATTTGCATTTAATAAGTCCTTATATCTGGCATAACTCTTCAACTACAATGGACCCTAAATACGAAAAATGTAGGAAAAAAGGTACGTCATCTGCATTTACCATATTTACAAGCATATACAATCTGTTTCATCCTGTCTTCTAACTTCATTAATGCATAAGCTTAGAAGGAGCAGTAACAGTAGCAGGTTCTGCTGTATTCACCTTGAACTTCTTTTAGTCTGATTCTCGGCCTGAATGTGCACTCAGAGCTTCACCCCTAATTTACACATGCAGTGTTCTTAAGGATGTCAGCACCTATTTATGCCTGCAGATCCTGAACTTAGGTATGCCTGTGCAGAGTAAATGGTCTTTCGCACTTGCATTTGCGTATTTCTCCAAACTCTGGGAGGGAAAGATAATTTCTGTTTTACAAATGGACAAAAAAGTGCAACATATTACGTTGCTAAGGCCACGTGTTGACAGATCTAGGAACTGAATTCAGATCTCCTGAGCCCTGTTCCTTCACCAAGTGTCCATCCTTTCTTTTCAATAACTTTCTGCAAACGTGGAGTATTTTGAACATATAGGTCAGGCAGCAATTTACAACCCCGGCATTTTAGATTGCTCTACCCTTAGTACTTATCAGCCATGTGTCTCAGCTCCCTAAATTGTCATTCCCAAGGGTGTGCTACATGATCTGCCTGAGGCGGTA
Source organism: Fregata magnificens (assembly GCA_013389945.1). NCBI lineage: Eukaryota > Metazoa > Chordata > Aves > Suliformes > Fregatidae > Fregata > Fregata magnificens. The sequence continues at coordinate 45,052 of WAAD01024642.1, forward strand.
ATTGCCCAAATTATGATACCATGATGTATCAGGGCAACAGGCAATAGCTGTAATCAGTGTGTAATAAGGTACTGATGTTTCCTATCTGTTGCGTGAGGATCAGTCTTCAGAATGAACAGGATAGAGTTTTCTATCTAGATTTCATGGATCCCATTTATCAAATCCCAAGTGAGAGGCAAGAGTTGCACCTATATTTCAGACCCACATCTTCAGTCCCAATAAATAACTTTGGTGGAAACTCAGCAGTCCAGCTCTTCCTGTTGTTCTTTGAAAAATTTTTTTTGGTGAAGCAGCTTTAATTTTTTAGCTGAATTCCAAGCCATTAATGATGAAATCTGTCACATTTTCTTGTGTAGTCTTCTGTGATTAATACCCAAGATGCTGTTCTGACAGCAAGTGTTACTCCTTTCTTCCTTCTTTGAAAGACCTGGAAGAGAGCAGCATGCATCTCTGGTCTCTCTCCACATTGGACTCTCTCCTAATTTAAATCTCTGCTGATGCCAGTTCTATGGTGAGTCTCAAGGATGCAGCACATTGAACTAAGCATTTTGTTGTACATGCCTGCTTCAGTGCTGTGAGTAAGAATGTTTCATTTTCAGTGGAAAATAAAACCGTTCATTGAAAATGCATGGTTGTACAAATTCTAATCATTCCGCAAGCTCCCTAAACCCAGATGCAGGTCTTTCGCTGCTGGCTGGTGTACCGAGATCCTTAAGATTTTTTTAAATTCTGCAAAACAAATGTGGTTTCTCAGCTGAAGCTCATGATTCTCTAGAAGCAGGTCACCAGTTCACCTGTGGTGAAAAGCAGTGGGAGATGTCTTTATGGTTTTGGTAATGTTGATGAAGCCTGAGTCAGAAGATTTCTGCTGAGAAAATCTTTGAAAGCTGGCATGATTCGTTTTTAAGTTGTCCTACAAAATGTTCTCTGCGTATGGCTTTTCTCTGCCATTATGCTTTGAAAATGTCCAGTACAATATTCTTTATGGATGCGTTAAAGCAGAAGCCGCTGCCCAACCATTCACACACCGTTCAGGGAGTCGCACACGCACCGCCCGAGCTTTAACTGCTAGGACCGGAGTCCCTTCGCAGCGGGCAGCTCCGTTGAGCCGACGGGTGCCCCTTTTTGACTCCTCACTCACACACACACTCTCTCGGGCACTTTCTCTCCCCTCAGGCTCGACCCTAGGTTTCCCTGAAGCACAGTCTCCGAAACGATGTACGCCAGATGAATTTATTGCGTGGTACAGCAGTACAAAACAGCTCAAGCTGGGTGCCTCTGGAGAGGGACCCCAAAGAAAGAAATCCCTGGGCAATTATACCCTTACGATCTAAGTTCTCCTTCCCTCACACGACAGTTCGGTCCAATAGCAACATTTGAGTCTGGTGTCGTCTTATTCCTTATTGGAGCTTTTCTCTGTCTCCAGGCGGGACATTCCTTTTCTTATCTTAATGGATGCAGCTTCTGCTGATGGTTGTGGCTACCTTATCTGTCTGGTTTGCGCGGGCCTTCCTTCATGTAGCTAAGTAAAAGCTCAGTGTAGGGTCAGTATATCTAGGTGAAAGTTCACCACTTGCAGCCTAAGGCTTTAGCAAGCCTTGCTACTAACACTACGTAGTAGATTCCATCTGAGCTAGAAAGTGACTCCTACAACAGATGGATACCTCCCCCTGAAGTACTGTGTCTAGAACATTGGCAGGATTAGACCTCCAGGAATGGCAGATTTCAACATGGCTGTAACTATTTACTGACCATCGAAAATGATGTAAAAATGAGACCTCTAGAATGATGCCTGACTTTATTCCACTGTTATTAAGTGAAGGTTCATTTTTACAGAATGGTTTTTTCAATTTTACTCCATATTAGAGGAGCTCAATGAAATAATATGATATTTGACTAGAAGTGACATCTGGAGTTGTGCAGTAATGCTTGCTTTTCTTAGCAAACCGATTTTTCCAAAAAGACTCTGATCCTTTTCTTGTATCCACAGACTTTGAGGAGTCAGTGCCTCTGAGGTACTTCAAAGTATAACCTGGTGACATTATGGTTTAATAAATATATAGCTTTCCACCTTCACTGCCACTGACAGAATACTCTTTTCAGATTTCCTTTACCTAATTTTTAGTATGCCTATCAGCACTGAACTGGCCTGTAGCTGCTCCCATAACAAGAAAATTTGTTCTCCTAATTCTAGCCACACTGTCTCTCAGGCATCAATTCATCACTTAAATTTGTCGTAAGTGCATTAAATAGAACACTGAAATTGTTCTTGTCAAATAATCTCCAAGAAGTATAGAGTATGACTCTGCTACATCCTTGGATTCTGCTCTGACATTTTACACTGTCAAAATAAAGCAGACATTACCCTCCTCCCCAGTAAAAATTCTTTAAGCCATTAAATTACGTTATTATTTATATATATTTTTATCTGCTATATTTGCATGGCTGTAGTTATGGATCTGTCAGTATTTTCACTATAAGCCCCTATTTCCAGGGATTTAGACGGTAACTCTGCCTTAATAATTTGCTCCAGGCTAAAGCTTAAAATGCAAAGTCTCAGGCTGAGAATAGTATTCTTTTTCTCCATTTTGAAAAGCAAATCATTCTGCCTGGTCTTAAGTATGGGAACTGCAGTTGTGCCTGCAGGGAAGAGCTCCCTGGAGGGGGCTGGGGGGTGTCCTCCCAGGCAGAAGATGAGCCTGCTCAACTGTACCCTAAACAACAGGGTATTAAGCGGTTGAAGCAAGAGGAATCTTTCCTAACTCTCATAAAAAATAAAGGGATGTCTATGCAATAGTCTAAAGATTGACTGCAGCTTGCAAAGATGTATGCCAAATAGATTTAAATTAAGTAGTTGGATAGTAATAGCAGTAGAGCTCTGGCAATGTAGAACTCAGCACAGGTTTTTGGGTGGGTTTTTTTTTTTCCAACAGTGTTCCCAGATAGCTTTTGCTGCAACTGCTAAAACTTGGCTGTGCTTTGGTATTTAAGTGGAAGCAATCCCCATCTCTTGCCAGCTGCCATGGTAACAAAGTCTTGCCCTACTGTTGGAAAACCAGTATTATCACCCCAAAATTATGAGAGTGGCTTTGAAATGATGAGATTTGGGGTCCCTCTAAAGACTTTTGGGGGATGGCTTTACTTGTCTGGAGCTTTTAAGCCTTTCAGTCATTTCAACCTTATTTTGAAAACATGCTTTCAATCTTTTTGCTATATGAGAAGCTGGTTTTATTTATTGTTATAATTAATAAATGAAGTCTGGACTAATCAGATGATTCTAGGAGCTGTGATTTTAACAAAAATGTAAAAAAAATATTGTGGGGCTTGAAGTAAAATTATAAGTTGGCATGGATAATTTAAATGCTTTCTGACACTTTACACATACTTGCTGTTTAATTTCTCTCCCTCACCCCATTTTCTCTCTCCCTCTCTCACAAAGTGCCATAGACACAAGAGCCTAAATTTGAGTTCATCACCAAAGAAATCAGATGGAGGATGAATAAATTGATCATAAAAAGAGAAAGCAGCCATTATTTGCCTGATAATTTCTGGTAATCAGCAATAATGAGAACAGAAATAGAGAAAGTTCTTGCTAATTGCATCATTTTTTTGTGTGCAAAATGTTAATGTCTCATGAGAGGCAGCAACCATTCAGAAGAACAAAAGGGTGCGTTTTCTTAGAATATTTGTTGCATGTGGCTATTGGTTAAAAAGGTTTCTTTCTATGTCTCATGTTAATTATTTAAAATGAGCTGCTATGATATCTAACTGATCCTGAATTGCAGAGATTTCTGGAAAAAATATTTTTGCTGCAAAGTTTAAAAAATGGGAATGAAGGTAATGAAATAACTGTGAGAAATAAGGAAATAAGATTAGAATTGACCTTGCTGCTATGAAGACTCCTCTCGGCTCTTGTGGAGGGGGAGGGGAAAAATCAAAGATGTTAACCTTATTCTCTTTTTTCCCTTGCCTGCAGAAGGCCTCTTGGCACATACATCACATCTAATCTTATTTCTCTTTCTTGTATATATTGCATTAACCTCAGTTTGCATTTGGCTTGTTTTCTGCCTTTAAAAAATGATGTGTGGGGAGCTGTACCTTCCATTTGGCAGTCTCCAGTGATTTGGATCTTAATTTTCACCAACAAATAATTTGGTTGGAGGGCAGGTCAAGTGGCCTCCAGGCTAACTTAAAATTGGTTTTGAAAATACACCATATGCATCTGTTGACAAAAGGGTCTGTCAGTACCGTGGCTAAGCGGCAGGGAAGTCAGGCAGCCGACTTCTCCGTATACCGGCATGGCACCTGCAGCAGCACTGGTACAAATTAGCTTCCAGGTTAGCTTGAGTGTAGCACCATATACTGTGTCTTGCCATGTTTTATGACTATGTGGAGCACAAAAATGTTGTTTTAGCGAGATATACTGATTTTAGAACTGGACTATGGCTGGCAGAGACATTGCACTTTGCAAGTAGGTGCAATGGCAGTTGTTCAGGAAGCGGCTCATTGTGCAAGCCATTTAGAGACATCACAGTCCCTTCATCTTGTCTCCGTAGTCGCTGCTGTTGAATGATTTGCTGGTTCTCTAGCCTTTTGTTGTTAATTCTGCCTAAAGATAGAGTCCTATGGAAAAAGTTCTATGATCTGGTGTGTGCCGAGTGCTGTCTGCCTGCTTGCACAATGACACAGAGGGAAGGAATAGCACTTACCTCTGAATGCCAGCACAAAGCATAGATCTGTGCTTGACCTTGTTGGTCAGCCAGGAAGGGTGCAAAGCAGGTACTTTGAAGCGCCTTCTTACTATGCAAATGCTTGGAGAAGCACCAAAATCCAAACCAAAATTAAGCTATGTGATGCCGTTTAACAACAGAATCAAGGGTTGCTACAAGAGGCAGGAAAGATGCTTGCTCAATCCTAATAAAGTAATAACCTGCAGATGTACTACCCCTGTACCCTGTACCCCTGTACATCCTCTGGTGGATGCCGGGGGGAACATTGTCACCAAAGACGATGAAAAGGCTGAGGTACTTAATGCCTTCTTTGCCTCAGTCTTTAATAGTCAGACCAGTTATCCCCAGGGTATTCAGCCCCCTGAGGTGGAAGACACGGACCGAGAGCAGAAGAAACCCCCCATAGTCCAGGAGGAAGCGGTCAGCGACCTGCTGCGCCACCTGGACGCTCACAAGTCTATGGGGCCGGATGGGATCCACCCGAGAGTGCTGAGGGAGCTGGCGGAGG
>WAAD01024642.1:60046-74506 GCA_013389945.1 Fregata magnificens
GCCAAGAGCCATCTAGATTTACCTTAAAAGAACCTGCACACTGAGGACACTTAAAAAATAAATGTGTATCAACTTCCTCTTCTCTCCAAAAAGCAAATATCCCTAAGGGACATCCAGTGGCTTTTTACTGCTTTATCCTCTTGTTTCTTTTCCATTCCCTGTCCAGGCTTTTATTTTCTGCCCATCCTACCCTCTCTTAATGCTTTTCTCATTTCTAATTCGCTTCTCCCCTTCTCTCCATTCCCTCCTCCCTACTCAGCTAACTCCTGTCCTCTTCCTCTCCCTCAGGTCCCCACTGCCGAGTCCTCGCTAACATGCTCACAGACCCCTCCATCCCTCTGCTACAAACTTGAAGATGAAGGAAGCGACAGGCAGAGTGGATAGCTGGAGTTTGTCTGACATGACAGTTTTCCCCTGTGCCAAAGATTAGTGTTGCCGCTGTGGTAGTGCAGCCAAATATAAAATAGAACAGTAGTCTTTTCCTGAAATATGCCCTATATGAATTCTAGTCCTTGGGTGAGAGAAAAGTTGACTATACTTGATAGCATCTTTTTTTCATGAACGTACACAATCTGTTTATACGTGTTATATCTAAGCTTCCTTCCAGCCTTCACAGTCTAAGCAGCAGTTCATAGGCTCAGAATGAATTACACATACTTAGTTTTTAAGACCTGGTTGATATTCTGTGTTAATTGACAAATGATGACAGGAATACCTGTATCACTATTTAGCACAACCAGACAGTAACTATCAATGTTTACTCTAATAAGGAAAATGAGCTAAATTTATCTTTACAGGAAAAATGTTTCATTTATCGCTCTATACAAATGCTGAGTGAGCTACAATATTAAAAGTCAAGATGACCTGGATTTTATATGTCACTGACTTATTTTGGGAATCTTATTTAACCCTTATGTTTCTCAGTTTGCACGTATGCCAAAAGGGTTTAGTAACTTAGTTCTCACTCAAGTTGTAAAAACTAATAATTGGTAACTGCTTGGAGACTTCCAAATAAAAACTACCATATAGATATAATCATAATTGCAACTGAAAGCTTTCAAAAAAATAGATAGCTATAGGCATAATAGTAACATCCAGTTCCCCTAGATCAATTTAAAACTACAGGGAGTATCAGCCCTCCCACTTAAAGCAACTAGTTTTCTTTGCCTTTGTGAAAGGAGAATTTGGGATTCCCAAATATGGAAAAACCTACAAAAACTTCAACACCTTCTGCTGTAGCACCTACTATTGTCCACTGCTTACAGCAACTGTATTCTAGCCTATATTTGGCAGTATTATATTATTTGGTATGACAATTCTCACGTTCCAATTTCAGAAAGCAGGATTTGGTTATTCTCTCAATGACAGTAATATAAAGCAGCACATTAGTGGCTTTATTTTACTTCTTTTACAGAATTCCATCGTACAGTAAAATTGGAATCTACCTTCTTAAACAGGGGGTTGAAAATGTGGACATAAATCTCAAACCCACATAACATGTGGAAGGTTTCACTTGAGATCACAAATGTTTTTCACAATTATTTTGGATAAATTTTCTGGTTTTCCTGTACCAATGTGAAATTTCCTGGGTCTGTCACGACTGATCTCAATGAATAACTAAAATACTAAAGCTTTATTGCCATAAAAGGATTTCTGTTTCCCAAATGATAAGAATGTTATGACATGTATTGATCTACTGAGGTGGTAGTAGTCACTGAAAGATGGATCTCCCCATTTATTTTTTGTCCTTTTGCTATTATTATATTTATTGAGAACATGTCAGAACAATTGGCACAAAACCTTGAGATGTTGATAAACTGATAAGCCATGCATATATTTGAAGCAGTAGTTGATCAATGTATATTAACTAAGGTTATTTGGACAGGGAAATGTAATACTTTCCACATCTCCTCTTGGAAATAAATTTAATAGTCTATCTCACCTCCCATGTGTTTCCCAGTAATCGCCTTCAGTTATTTTTCTCCCAATTAATTACAGCCATTTAGATGATGAACGGAGTCTCTCTCATGGGGACATGTAGTCAGAGTACTGCTTGGAAAAATTCTTCTTTGAACAATGCAGCCTTACATACAGATTATTTCTAAGCAGATTTTTTCCCTATGTCATACTCATTTTAATGCGTATTTGGAGAATCCAGAATGTATTCCGAGCTAGGTTACAACTAAATTAAAGGAGAGAAAGGAAGCACCAGAAGGAAGATTTCATCCAGTTTGTCAGTGTAAGCTCCTAGCTATTCAGGATTATTCCCTTGTTTTTGTGGAGGGTTTATGATTTTTATTGTGATTTAAGGAGGAAAGTACATAGGATTTCTTCTGTGTTATTTTCTCTTCTGCGCACGTGTGTGTGTGCTTCCTTCCTCATTGTTCATTTACAATGTTTGTTTAGCGAACACACAACAGTGGCAACATTTAGTGGCAGCAAAAGATTTTAATTGTAGTCATCCAAGACAATGACGAACACAAACCATTCTACGTGAATTATGTTACAGCAGAGAATATAACTGAAGAACAATGAGGAAGCAAACAGAAAATATTTGCTGGAGGGGAAAATTGGAGGCAGGCCAGATTGCAGATTTCTATAGTACTTTTCTCCTTAAGCCATATACCAACCACGGTACAAATATGTCCAAGAGCAGGAATTAATGGCTTAAGAAAGTTGTGTTAATGGGGATAATTTTAAAGCATCAGAAGTTATGCTGTTTGTGTTTCAACACCAGTAAAAGAGGTATCATTTGCAGGAATACTATAGTGTATCTACTAAAGTAAATCTTCATGCAGACGTCTCCTGACAGGCATGAATATGTGGTGTGCATAAATAAATAAATACTGTCTAACATTTTTTTATGGAAATTACCATATTGCGGAGAATATCTTTTAAAAAAATGTCCAAGATATCAAAAGCACATCACCCACTGTGCTGCTTAGTTTCTTCTTGGATATTAGGGCACACTTAAGATCTCAGTATTTGTAATGCTATCAGTGGGCCAGACTCCCGGTATCTAAGTGACTGAGTCCGTCTATCAGCTTTTGACCATCAAGGGTAATTTTTCACTTTAATATCAAGTTACAGGCCTGAATTTAATTTAGACTACTTGTGTGATCAAGTTTATTCAGTGTGGGCTTCAGTTAATAGATGGACCAGGATTACAGAATTGATTTGCATAGAAATTAGAATTGATCAAAACTAAATTATCGATTATTTCAAGTTGAAAAACACTCTCTTCAACCTTGCATTCTCACAGAGCAGCTCCTAACTGATTAGCTGTTATCGTTATATAAATGATAACAAGGTAAATGTATGTAGGTAGGGTGGAATTTGCTGATCTTTTCGAACATTGTAGAATGGATAATGAGTTTCAATCAGAAGAACTCTCCTTGAAGTGCTATGAAGACCTTATGATACACTCCGATATCACTTCCAACTTTATTTGGGAATGAATAATGTTCTGTTTCATATTAAAAATGTAATCTGCTTTTCCATTTAAATACAGAATTAAAAATATTCCTTCTGCTTCGTTTTTTTGTGGTCAGACTTTTATTTATTAAAAGTCCCTTATAGTACTTTCCTACATTAAATTGCAGAGTTTTGTTCCTGCCAACACTTCTAATTCTTTATCTCTAATGATAAAATACTCCTCTTCCCTTGCCTCCTCTTTTTCCCTGTTAAATGCTATTTATTTAAAGAACTCATGAACAGTGGCATTTATTTGAAAGCTATGAGAACAAAGTTTAATTCTTGGCTCTACTACGTGATCCCTTTATGACACTGAACAAGTTAGTCAGGCTCTCCGTATACTGTTCCCTATCTATAAAAGGCAGATAATAGCACTTTCCTAACTGGTAAATCTTAACAATGAAGGTATTAAAGGTTATGTGTACCTGTGCTGAGGTACAGCTAGAACTTTTAAATAGATACAATTTTTGAGGTAGGTTGAGAGCCATTTCTTTCCTTTTATTTTATTGCTAACCTCTGAAAAAGTTTTCTTCTTGTTCCCTCAAAAATTTGTGTTTTCAGAATTTGCTGCAAGTGTCATAGCTGATCACAGGTATCAGAGATCCAATTATGAAATTGTCTGATTTTAGAAACTTCAGAAGTAGAATTCCAGAGTGACTTTTTAGCTATTTAGTCTTCATCTGAGGGAAGCCTGTGCAGATGGTTATCTTGTTGGAATTCAATAACCTGAATATTACTTTGATTTTCTTTCGGTAACTGAAGATAGTAGGGAGAAGACGATAAGTTCATCAGTATTTATTTTCCTCCAAACCTCTCTTGCAATGAATTTCCTTTGGTTATTAAGGTAGGCGTTTTCTTTTTTTTGCTTTTTGAGCTACATTCAGGTCATCTAGCTTGCCAGTGATTTGAATACCAACAAACTGGGTCTTTCTGACAGCCTGAGCTTGACAGGCTGCCCTAAGTCCCTCCACTGAATTGTTGGTCTGTCATGTTATTTCTCCTAGTAATGGTATAAGAGCTGATAGCAACCTGAATACCTAAAAATAGATGGAGAGAATAGGCCTTAGAATTTGTAGCTGGTATTTTATCATCTTGGCTCCCTCTGCCATTGCATGGTGGAATGTGATAGCTTAAAATAACTAAGTGCCATTTTTGTGCCAAAAATAATAAAATATCATTCAGTATTACAGTATCCATTTCAGCTATGGACACTCCTAACACTTCCTGCAGCAGCTTTCCTAGCACAGTTAATTCCAAAGACTGTCTGAAACAAAACTCTTGCAGGTGACCAAATTTATCTAATCGGGAGAGACAAATTTATTGAATGGGGAGAGACATTGCACTCTGTCTGCATCCATGTGTTCAATTCTTCTAGACTATACGCATGGTGTATGATCGTGTACGGTCCCTACAACAGCTGCTTTGTCTTTCCACCACAAGTCAGGTAGTGAGTAAAAGGATAAAATCTGCCTCGCCGTCTTACACTTTCTTCATAGCCACAGACTAATTTTTGTTGTTATGAGGAGTATTCATGCATATAATGAATATACAGTAGATTTGATGAGCTGGAGCCTTCTGTTTCAGATGGTGTTTCAGCAAGTTGTTTCGTCGCTGTAATGCAAGCAAAATGTTTCCTTGTTTCGACAGAATGTGCATCGCTACCATAGATTTAACATGCCTCTCCTGAAAAATATATCATGTGGTGGAATTACTTCATAGAAAGCCAAGTGGCAATTTTTAACAAGCTAAAAGATACGGAACTTTGTCGTCATTCATTTACCAGTTTGCGTGAGCTACAACGTTGTTAATCTCTGGGTAAAACCCAGATGAGTGCCTCTTATCAGCTTTGTCATTCCGATAATGATCAGGTAGGGGAATTGGAGGTGTAAAACCAAACAGTTGTATTACAAGCCTCATTTTAAATCAGATAGAGGGACTATTTTAGCTGTTAAAATATCTCACTCACATCCTGATTTCTCTTTATTCCTGTAATTTCCACGAGAAACTTTCGGGCTGCTCAGGTCTCTGCTGCTGCTCTGGTCAGAGGGGAAGCATGCTTGCTAACATCTCAGATGCAGTCTCTGCAGTGGAGGCTGTGGCTAGTGACAGGGAAAGGAAGAGATAAATTTTTGCTGCTACGGTGGGACAGGTGTTTTGAACACTTTTATACAGTTCTCATGTACTGTGAGAGGCTTGACTGAGCTCTTGATAGGTTGAGTTTATAGGCAGTTACTAGTTGCAAAGGCTTTGTAGTTTGTCTAAACTTTTCTTTTTCCTCTTGGGAATGCATTGATATCTCTTGTAACTGTCAAACATTTTAGTTTTACTGTAGTGAGGATGGGAAGGGGTGAAATGAGAACTGTACAGCATGTATTTTATCATGAGAAATAATTAGTGGGTAAAAGAGTTGGGCTGTCATAAATTTTTACGCCTGTGTTAAAGCAAAATGAATTGCTAGACAATGAGGAAAAATAACATTTAGAGGGCTTGTCTATTTTTGATACCTTTGCCTCAGATATTTTCACTAGGCCCAAGTGCCTCACTTCATCCTTTTTCCTCTTATTTCAATTGTTTTGGAAGTGCCAAGAGCATCTTGTTTGATTTAATAAATGTTTTGTCAGTCATAGGCAGATTGTTTGCAGAGCTGCAGTTCTCTTAGGTATGTGTTTATGAAGTATATAAGCCTGTTAGTGATGATTTTACTTCATATTCTCTTGTGTTTTGTATTTTTGTAGAGCAGAACAGAAACATCTTATTGTGATAAAGTTGGGATGGTGGCTGACTCACTTCCTTTTTCATCCTCCTGAGCTGCAATTTTCTGTGTTTTCATTTTTTGTTCAAGTTTGGCAAAGACAGTGCGATTATGCACTTCACACTTTGTACTCCTGAGGTAATGTTATGGATCTTGATTCTGCCATGAATTTGGATTCAACGCTACCCTGGGCTGAATATTTGGGTCATCAGAAGTGTTTGAAGGGTGGCAGGATGGTCGTTCCATCTCATAAAAGTGTATGTAAAACCCAATGAAATAAAACACAGGACAGAGGCAAGAAGTGATTCATTAAGGGTGGACAAATTGGCTTTCAAAAGACAAACTAACTGCTCTCCAGAGGGATAACACAGCAAGTTGCTGAGCAGTCTGGCTAGAATCCAGAAAAGCATTTAATTGTGTGCTTAATTTAAAGTATTCAAGTAGTGCTTTAGCTTTACAGGGAAAATCCATGAGTATAAAGTAAACCAGAATAGAGTCTTCACACAATTAAGCTCTAAATCTTGACTCCGTTTCCCTGAATTTTGCTCCACGGCTTCCAACTCATGATTCCACCTTGGAGTGATCTTGTGTTTCATAGCACACATCTTCTCCACTGTGCATAACCCTCAATTTCAGATGGCTCCTATCTAGGAGGTTTCAGGACATTCACATACAGCATCCTCAGAATTAAGTTTACGAACACTAAAATAGCAACAGAATACTGTTCTCTTTGACAGCAAATCAGTTGTCTGCCCTTCTCAGTGCAACAGGTTTCAACTTTTCATTGCAGGAAAAGAGGGCAGTAGGAGAGGGCTGCTCACTTAGGTGAAAGCTTCTGTTGGTAAATGAATATATACATTAGTAATTAGTTGCTATACGGTGGCTAGGAAAACACACAGAAAAGTTTTGGATAATAAGATGAGTTCAGGAAAATGTTTCTGAAAGACCTTAAGGCCAGATTCTAATTAGTGAATGACAAAATTGTGCAGAAAATAAGACTAGTACTGTAAGAATCTTGCGTAGTCAGAGACTACCATCAGCAAAGATGCTTAATTATCCACTGCATATAATAACTCCCTTGTGGAGTTATATGATAAGCATAAAGGGCACTGAAGTCAGAATTACCCTGAAAGTCTTTGGCCTGAAAACAGGAGCAGTGAAAGACAATATAACAGTGAAAACAGTTTGAAACAAGCTGCGTCTCTTCAGTAACTTCTTTTTAGGCACTGTGTAAATAACAAAGCAGAAAAACAATGAAAAATTGTGTGGGCTGGAGTTTCTTCTCTTTTACGTGCGCTTAATTGTGTTTCACTGTTCTTTTCCTGATTTTCATTAATACTAGCAAGAATGAAGTCTAGGCTTACGGCTTCCTAAGCTGCTCAGTACAGATTCATGCAATTCTTTGAAAACAGGAGCAAAGAAGTCTTTGGGTAAGATAATACAGCCCCTGAACTTCGATCTCAATCAAGGCAATCTAGAAAGAAACAATCATGTCATAACTCTTTTAAAAAGCTTGCAACACCGAAAAATAAAACCGCTATCAGAAACCTACCCACGGAACGCTGAGAAATAATTCTCCTGACCCACAGTACTGCTCCATATGTTGTATATACTAAAGAGAAAAACTGGGTTTTATTTGTACCTACAGCTCCCACCAATTATAGCTAGAGTTGCTGGCTCCCTGTGTGTTTTCACTGACACAGATGGCTAAAAACAGATACAGCATATAAAATAGAGAATATTATAACTCTGAGCTCTCAAGTTACACCATAGACATGATTTAAATTCCTTTACACCTTTTTAGCTTGAAAAGTTCTCTGAGAAATAGCCTTACTGATTAGGGTCTGTGTAAACTAAAACTTAAAGCCTTTGTGTTAGCTTTCGGGCTTGAAGACACAGCAGAAAGAAGATAAGTGATGCTTTGGGGCTGAGAGATGCTTAGTACCAGTTGTAAGCCCTACACAGGGATACAGACCCTGCTCGTTATGGGGAAATGGATGGACATTTTGCCTCATAGAGATGACTAAGAAGTGACAACGTACCTGTGTACCCATCATGCAGAGGTCTTGTTTGTGCTGGAGCTGCACTGGCTTATGTGGCAACACCATGATTTCTTTGTCCCCTACTCCTCCACTACTTGGTGCTCCCCTGCTATCCTCATATCCCACGTTGGCATGCATGCAGCCAGTCTGACGAAGAACGGATACTTGGCCCATAACGCTACGAACCGACAGTCAGCAGAGCGGGATTTGTTAAGTGTCGATATTCACCTTCAGAGGACTCACTCGCTGAGGCGGCGACAGCACACGCTCCCCACCAGTGGGGCATCACATTGCCCGTTGTATCAGCAGCGATGGCAGCAGGCTCCAGCTGGAAAGTCCTCACGTCAATCATGGGCGAACGCTCAGGACCGGGAGCTGGCTGTTGCTTGGTTACAGTTTCTCCCAGCTGCATTGGAAAGCGCTCTGAAAGGAGGATAGCTTCAACCTGACAGCAATTACAGGAGAGGCAGGCCCCAGCTTTCATTTTAGAAATCAAATATACAAATGGTCCTTCCTTTGCAGTTAGCATTTCATTATGGTTTGAACGTGCTTCACGCGGTACAAGAGCTGAGTTGTAAGGTAACAGAACTGAGATGCTGTGGTTTTGTGTCAACAGCGATCCCCTTCAGCTCCAAACTGTGAGCTAGTTTTAAATGTAAAAAAGATTTTTAAAAAAGAGATGCTGGAAGCGGCTGCAGAACAGGTTTGGATTTGAGTGATCAGTGGCTCTTCTAAGAGCAGGTTTTAGTCAGTCCAGCTTCTGCCACATATCTCTAGAGGTTTTGTGAAAGAGAATCTTGTGTCCTGGACCTTTCTGGCCCCTTTGTTTCTGGTAGGGTTTCACACGGTAATTACCTTAAGTGAAAAGCTCAGGAAAGCAAAACAGGACTCACATCAGTAACTGTATGTGCAGTGCCAAAAAATCACATTTCCCAATAGACAAACCTACAATAATAACTGATTTTAAAATTACAAGAATGATCACTGTGTATCAGCAACCACGGGAGATTTTTCTCATTTTACAACCAGCTTTAAGGGTTTTGTTATTTTTGGTCTCTCTTAGATTTTCTATTCACCACAACTGAAAAATGGTGTTTAATGACCTTTTTGAATCTTGCTAATGAAGTCTTTAAACCATGTAATAGCCACCCTAAGTATAAGTGAAATTATTACTTTAAATTTGTAAACACAATGATTCTGATAGGTATGAAGGCAGGTAATGTCACATGCGTGTGATGCAAATCTTTGTAGCTGAGAAAAGTACCTTTGAATCACAGGATGTGGGAGATGAAAGGTGTAATGCTTTGAGAAGCACTTTTCCAAAGCATATGCTTTCAGTTTAAAAACATTGTATTAAGTGGCATCTAGCGAAAATGTCAGAGGAGCATAAAGGAATGAATGCGGACAAAACGCTTATGACAATTAGGTAAAACTGCGATAACTTTGAGCGATTACTCCACACTGAAGTCCTGAAATTTCCGTTCCACGCAAATCTACAGATCAGTCCACACATCTAGAGAGGAGACATAGAAACTGCAGATGTGATATAAAATAAGAAATGACAATCAGAGAAATACTGTGCTTTGGGGGAGGGCTTAGATGACACCCAATACCTTTGGCTATGTTTGAAGAGATAATGTGAGTACTATTGTAATATTAATCATAAAATTTATAGCTAAGATATCTAAAGTGATTGGCTCATAAACAAACCAGAAATTATATACCAGTGTTTCAATTTAAAAATACGTTCTTGGGAGATCAGAACTAGTTCTTAATGATTTAGAAAACAGGAGTAAAACAACCCTAAATTCATGATGCATGTAATTTGCCATGCATAGTTTGACAGGCTCCCACTAATTGCTACATATTCTCTGCAGAATAAATACCAGCTTTGGTGGCTCTGAAGTTGTAGTATTACTCCTATTTGTAAGGGGCCTTCTAGGTGTCATTATGAAATTGCCGCTCAGCCGCTGGGAACTGGCTCGGGGTGATACTGCTGGGTTCTCTCCACTTCCATTAGCTTCAGCTGGAGTAGAGGTGATCCAGACTGTGCCAGATCAGGCTTTTTTTTCTGCAGCACAGGAGGGCTGCTTCTCACTGAGTGTCCGATGGTATTTCTCCTGGCAAATGACCTGTCCATGGAGGAAAACTTCATTTCCTATGCATATTTACATATACTTGCTAATGTTTATCTCTATGATAGGATACACCTACATTTTTTATTTCTTTATTTATACTGCATTAGGCAAAACAGAAAAGTGAGTGCTTCCCACGAGACTTTTTTAACATAATTGAGGACACAGGGATCTATATAAAATTAGCTTAGACATTCTGCCGATTCCTCTGTCCTCCGTGTAGTTTTGAGTGATTATAACACATCTATGCCATTGACAGCTGTCTCATTATCTTTAAATGGCAGTCCCTGGACTTATTTACTGGAATTGTTAGGTTAAAAATGAATGTTCAGGCTTAACTATTACTTGGTTGCTATTAATGTTTATCAGCGCTCTTTGCATTTGAACCGACAAAAGGAAGATTGCAAGAGGCAGTAACAGTGCTGATCCTGCTCAATGCAACAGAATTGCAGGGTCAGACTTAACGTGTTTTATATCAGGTTGTTCATAAAGCTGAAAATGCTTTTAGGAGTCCACAGTAGCACTGTGGTAAGGCCGTTGACCTGCCAACCAGTAGAGATGAAAAGGCCATCCCAGCCCATACACTTCAACAGCACTTAATGAAAAATCCCTTTTTTGTATGTGTGTGAATGTGTGGATATTTTTGTGCACTGGAAAATCAGTTTCCATGAAGAGTTCCCAGAAAATACCTTATATAATAAAGTTTCAAGCATTAAAACATACATATAGACACCAGCCCTGCAATGACCTGACTTCTCTGAAGTTCTCTCATTGATTCTGTCTGCAGACAATGCCATACTGTTATTAGAAAAACAAAGAGGGGGGGAAGGGAAAAAATCCAAGGGCATTTAATGATGAATTCTAAAATCAGTTTCTTCCTTGTCCTGTCCTCCCCCCATTCAGACAATGAATTTTTTAATGAAAAGATCTGAGGACAGATGAAACATGTTACAAAGGAAGATGTCTGCTGGGGCCTCCATTACCACAGTCGTCTTGGTTTTTTAAAGCAAACTGAACCCTAAAATAGCTATATCATTTGACGGAGTTTATAGAAGCAGAAATTTGCAGGGGCAGGAAAAGCAATCTTTGTAATGAAAGATAAACCAAGCTGCTTTGGAGTTTTTGAAGTGCAAGACATGGGGGAGGTGATAGTACAACATGAGTAAGTGGGCTAGCAAGTATATTCTAAAGGAATCAGCAAATGTAGAACTTTTATACCTCTTCTGTAATATACATGTGCACAGGTGCATATTTATGTATGACAGTATATAGATATGCATATATAAATTCATACTGCTTGTGCACATGTTCTCATTACCAGTGAATTTTGCTTTTGCAGCACAGTCCATGTTTCCTATTTGTAGAATTTTTATTTCCCATAACTACATGTTTCAGCAAGAAGAGAGCTGAGCCTCTGTTCGGCAATTATGCTGGTTCACCTCTCTTCTGAAATCCGTGTAAAATGTTGGGTTTGGGTTTGTTGGTGGTCAAGTAAAACCAGACAGGATTACTGGGTAACGTTTGTGATGCCAAACTCTTGATAACAATAATGTATCAGAGAAGAAAGGTCCAACTGCTGTGCCAGAATCTCATTTAGACAATGTCTTTTGTAGGTGAAGACTGCAGACTAGTAGATGTCTTCCATCGGTGGACGTGGAGAATGTTCTGTGTGTTGGGCAAGGCTTAAAATGTCACATTTCTGTGGTGGTACCTGTTAGTAAATGTAAGTTGGGAAGTAGGGGATTTGGGCCTCCCTGAATCCTTTCCATTAGAAAAATCAATTAATTGTGGATTATCAGTCATTACTTATACTATCAATTATTAATAAGTCAGGTACTGCTTTGGCACAGTCTTTTTTCTCTCTGAAGAATATGCAAAGTCCTTTTTCACACCGAGCTGTCTCTCCTTGCTAGTGTCTCTTTGCTTTGTAGCGAAGCAATAACCTCATGTTTTCCTGTGGCTACACAATATTTCGGCTGTGCATCTTTCTATCTAGTATCACTTTCTCTGTTTTAGAGAAATAATTATTTGAGATTGCTAGAAATAACCACAAATCAAACAGCATTTACCCCTTCCATTAGATTGAAAGCGGTTGCAGTCACCTTCTCCTGAATTATTGAGCTAAGAGGTCACAAGTAACAAATACAATAAAAAGCCATTTGCTTTAGGGCTATTAGCACATTTTGGAGATAATTATGTAATTTTTCAAATATTCCTAGGGACTTACTTCAGCAGCACAATCATGCATTTGAACTTCAGCAATGGAAAACTATAGGTAATTTCTGTTTGTTTTACTTGTGTCTATAATAATAAGGGTAATAATTAATAAACAGAAGACTTTGTTCTGATAAGTCATGTTAGGAGAGCCTCTGAAATAAAAAGCAATGCTAAAAGAGTACAGTCACTCTCCAAGTTCCCCAGTTAGGTTTCTAAATGGTAACATTCTCTCATCTGTTAATAGACAGTGTTGTACAGTTGTCATCTTCCTTTATAACCATTGCCATCAGTGGAGCTACACTGGTTTACATCACTTAAGGATATCACTAGCATGTTTTAAATACATTGGAAAATAACTTGACCCAGATAATTCCACCTGCTTTTACTGTGTATTGATATTAGAGATCATTATTAGAAGTCTAGAGGTGTTAGAGCTCTAGGTAGATCCCATTTTGTGGAAATGAGAAAGATATAAAAATGCACTTGACTTTTTTCAGAGTTTGCTGTATTTAACATAAATTGTTCTCAATATTCCTATTATTGAGAAGATAGTTAGAAACTTACTAGTTAACAGTCTGTGAAAGTCAGAAACATTTCTTAAAAGCAGGTGACTGTCTGTGTAAGTTATTGGGTATTGGCACAAATCTTGCTTAGAAGCTGGAACTAGAGAGATGGACTAGATTTGCTCAGAGGCACGGTCAAAGCCACAGCTCCTTCAGTGATCCTGAGCTGTCTCTTATTCTCCATCAGGTTGCTCATTTTTGTGGCCAGACTGCTTTATCCGCTTGCCCAGCAGATCTAAACAAGGACTTAATTTTCTTTTTAGAAGACTGCATCCCACAGTGTAGTCTCTTTGTTTTCTCTACCACCAGCTTTAGCACTACTATTTGCGTGGTCATGGCCGCTCACGAGAAGAGCTATGTTTTTCTTGCCGTCTTTCCTGGAGGACAACCATAAATATTGCGGGAGGTCTGCAGGACAGAAAGAAATGCTTCTTTAAGTCCAGAGAAATTAGGGGTAAAAACTCAAGAGGTACAGTTATGCTGTGGAGTCAAGTCCGGAAGATCAGTGATAAATTTCCTGGTTTACCAGTATAAATTATGTCTGAATTCAGTGTTGTGTTTGCATGGTTTGCTATACAAAAAAGGTCCTGCAAACATGGGAGGCAGATTTAGCAGGGGGAGTCTGCTTTGAATCTGTCTCAAACATCAGGAATAGAATTGTTAATTGTGTTTTGATTACAGAATCATTTATAGCTGCTTACACAACATCAAGGACACTGATACTACATCTACAAGTTTGTTTGTCAGGCTGGTAAGGAGGAAAACTTTTTCCTTGGAAACTATTGCAGTTTTAAGTGAACCCATTGATATAAAGCTGCTCTGCCAAATTCTCAGCTGTAGACTCTAGTTCTGCTGAAGAGAATGAATCTGTGCCAGTTTACGGTGTCTGAGACTTTGGTCCCATGAGTCCATTTTTAGATTCACATTTTGACTATAATTGTATTTTAAAGTGTAAGACAGAATAAGGAAGAATGTATTATGTGACATTTTCTTCTACTCCATTAAAATGATCCCAGTATAATGGAAACAGGAAAAAAAAATTCACTCACTTAGGCAGTTTCCAAAATTGCAGTTCTGCAGAAAGGAGGGAAGTGAGTAGTTATGTATAAAAACATTGGTAAGTTGTTAGGCAAAGTAGCACACACGGAAGAGAAATGAAAGTGGGCCTATCTGCCCAGCTTTACCAATTAATCTATATTTGTGGGCAGTACGCATGCATAACTCCTTTGGTAGTATGTGCGAAGGCTTCTGTTTGCATAGTCAGCTGTGTGGTCTGG
>WAAD01024644.1:3125-13778 GCA_013389945.1 Fregata magnificens
CTCCACCGGAGCCCCCCCCCCGCCCCGGACCCCCGCCGACGGCCGGGCGAGGCCCGTGCTGTGCCCCTAAACAAGGGGGGTGTGTGTATGTCACTCTCTCAGGCCTGCTACCCGTGCAGTGCTTTCCTTGCCTCCCACAGGTGTCTAGTTTCAGGGTAAGGGAGGGTTAGAAATGGTATTTTCCGCTGGCTCTGTCCGTTTATTTCACTGGGGTGGGGTAGAAATTGTATTTTCCGCTTGCTCTGGATTTAGCGAAGGTGCCTGAGCATCTGCTAAAAGTTGTCTGGCTAATAGAGACTCTGTTTACTTTTTTTTTTTTTTTTTTAAATCTAGAAGTAGCAGAGAAGCAAACTTTTCAGTCACAATTGGGACTGCTTGGAATATAGTTGGCTCTGGCACACAGTGCTATGGCATGCAGTTTCTGAGTCCTCAAACCTGGAAGGGGTGCTATCTTTTTTGTTCCCTCAGGAAGGTACCTTGAAATCGTGGCTGCTGCTGGGTGGTAGATGAAAGAGCATCATCTCTGGCCGACTGCCTTTTCCCACTCGGTCACAGGGAGCGGCTGTCGGTGCCCAAACACTCAAGCGCTGCTTCCTTTTCCCACTCTGGCGTGGAGCTGTGCCCAGCCAGTGTGTTACCACCTCCGTGTAGGGGACAAAGGCAGGGCCTATGGCATGCCTTGCCGTCTGTTAGTGTGCATAGCCCCGGTCAGCATCGAGAGTTTGCATGGCTTGTGTTTCAGTTGCTTTCGGTTGCCAAAAGTTAGCTCTTTTGGAACTGAGTAAATACTTGTGCACGGTGTGGTCTAAACTGGCCTGGGGTTGCTGGAAGCGTGCTGTGTGGTCAGGCTGTTCTCACCTTAGTCTCTTCATGCCAAGGCTTTGCGGAGAAAACAGCTACTTACTGCATCTAGAAGACTCTGCAGGTTTGCTATTTTATTCGTTAGACTAGACGGCAGCTTCTGCCTAGGGTTCCTGGCTTCTGGAAAGCTAACAAAGTTGGCTGTATACTCAGGGGCTGAAGCTTTCTCTGGAGAAACACTGATATATGGCATTTTTCCTAAATCGTGGTTTGAATCTGTGATCCTCTCCATGACCTTAGCAAGAGGGATTGCGAGGCACCGGAAATTCTCTTACCTAGATGAAGAAAAATCTTGCTTCTCCCATGTGCTGCACACTTCCAGCCTACTAAGCACAGTTTTCCGCTCTCTTGCTACCCTTACCAGTTACAGATGAATTGCTAACCTGAGCAGGGGAGGACCTGCTGAGATGACGCCTTGCTCCTTGCCTTAGGTTTCTCCAGTGCGTGCTTCCCCTGTTTGGTGGCATTAAGATAAACCTAATTACAGTGTTTATTGTGTACATGCGGTTTAATTGGTGTGGCAGCGATCAAAACCTTGCTGGGACTGTCTTGGCAAAAGGTGTTCAGTAGAGCCCATTTCCGTGAATACAGGTTTTGAGGCGCTGCTTATCTCTTCTGCCAAACACAGCAATAAAAAGGCGTAGTTTCAATCTGACCTCCTCTTGCAACAGCTGTCTCCACCAGCAGACCCCAGTGTGTGGTGAGGGTTGTTTTGGAAGGCCCGATCTGTTCACACTCTTAAGTTTTTGGAAACGGAGTGATGCATTTTTGGCCTAGAACCATTGCTCTTATTCCCTGCGTCCCAGGTGATCAAAGACGTTCCCTTTCAAGTATTAGCAGACCTTCCTTCTGGAGTATTTGGTGCTGAAATCTCTTTGTGTACTGGCTAAACAGCTATGGCCCTTTACTGGTTAGTGTAGCGATAGGAGCTTTGAAGTACATTTTAGTACTGTCCTTAGAGCGTGATGTGTAACTGAGATTTGGACTCTGTCGACTGACATTGTAGTAGCAGGTGCATTGGTCTCTTTGCAGTGAGCTGTGGTGACTGTGATACAATTTTCTTTATTCTTTTTTAAGAAAGATTTGTGCTTCCTAGAAATGTACAGGTAAAAGTCGCTTGGAAGCCCTTGCGTTCTGAGCGTTTCCGTGTCCTTTGCCTCTCTTAGCTCATCGAGATCCATCCATGCCGTGTATCGGGAAGGGCATGTGACTAGGTATCACAGGGGCTGAAGGGTTTTGTGCACTGATGTTGATAAGATAGTCTTTGAGGATCCTGCAGCGTGGTCAGAGTTGCCCAAGAACAGGGCTCTTAATGTATAATAGCGGCATTCAGTTTGTGCTGATACTAGGGGTTTTGTCGGGGGCTTGCATAACCCTGCTAGGAAACTGTGCCAGGTCTTGGTGTTGCCTTTGTTCACGGATGCCTGTTCCCAGAACAATTGCCATGCTATCCTCTGCTTTCAGACAGCTCCCGCCAAGACTTTATCTTTTAATCCTGCGTGTACCTCTGCATGGCACTGAACTACTCACGAAATGCTTCAAATAAATACCCATTTTGTTCTCCAGAAGGCATGCAGAAAGGACTGCGTGATCTGCATCTGAGAGGATGCCGAGTGGAGGAATGAACAAATGTGTCCAGATGAGTCCCAGCACACGGGGAACTGAGCGCTTCTTTTTATTGCGGATGCTGGGAGAGGACATTTCCTTGCAGAAACTGCACCTTCTTGGAGCCGGTGACCCACGAGGAGATCCATAATGGGTTCACGTAGGGTACCTATCGAGTGAATCCTGTCTCTTATGGGATTTGAGATCTGTGCTTCCTGGAGCGTGCCTAGATGCGTGCAGAGACTTTGCTTTTATAAATTGGTTTGTTGTAGTGAGCAAAGTGAACAATAGGTAACAACATCTTGTGCGTGTTTTGGGTTAAATGAAATTTGAAATTGCACGTAATTTTGAAAGTCCTTTGGGCTCTCGTAAAACTACGGTTTTTTTGAGCCTCAAGTCAGCCTTTTTCCATCTTGTTTTGATAGTTTTACGTTCCTTCTCTGCAGTGGAAGCCAGGATGCTGCTGGTCTTACTCTGAGTTGCTGCCTTGTTTGTTTTTGTGCTGAAGCTATAATTAGCCATTGTCTAGCCACTCCCCTTGAAATCTCAGGGCTGGTGGGATAGTATGTATACATGCATTTTGCATACGCTGTATATGGCAAAAAACCCCCCAAAACCCTCCTGGGAAAAAAAGAAAAGTTTCAGTACAGCAGTGGTGGAAATAAATGCAACGCAGAAGAAGCTGGTGGTACCAGGGTAAGGCTATGGTAAGATGAGCATTACCTGAAGGTGTTTTTCTTTCACGTAGTTCAGCCCATACATCTAAAGGTTCGTGATTCTTGATTGCTGAGAGGTCCTGTGTCTGGTATCACTCTGTATGCCCACATCCTTTGGCGAGGGGGGCAGCACGTGGTCCAAACCTCAAGCTATAATTAGGAGCTGACTAACAAATATTCTCTGCCTGGTGCTTATGTAAAGATATTTGTCACGCTGGGGGTGGCAGGGAGGGGACAGAGGAACAGATTCATTACTGGGGTGCGAATCAAAACACTGCAGGCACATGCAGCAACTACCACCCTTCGAGGCCAAGGTGGCATTGCTCAATGCCATTCCCTGGCTCTCCAGTAGGAAGCTGGCTGGCTGAAGGCTGCAAGTCAGTACTTACCTGCGGCTAGGCCAGTTACGCTGTGTAGTTATGCTGGTCAGACGTGCCTTTTGTGGCCAGAGCCTGTACTGGCATCAAGGTGTCAGCTAAGGCACTGCTAATTGAAGTCTTCCTTCTTAGGAGCAGAATAAATAAACGAAGCTGCTGTGTTGTTGCTGGTTTTGTGTGGTTTCTCTTCAGTCAGGAAGCCTTCTCCTGGGAAAAACTTGTTGCATAGGAGCACAGGCCTTAATTACAGTGGCAACACCTGTATTCTGCGCGTTACCCTAATCAGAGTTGACCTAGCTTGTGCAGTTGCTGTGAGCAATCACCCTCTACCTTGATTTACTACGTGCTGAGTTGTGCGACCCATCAGCTCTGTTGAAGTGAGGAAAGACAAATGGCAAATGTTAAGGGAGGTGGTCAGAGGGTCCCTGGTGTGGGAAAATGTGTGGATTCAGGTGAAAGCTGAGGATGTGGTTTGATTTTAGCAGTTCCTACTTGCACAGTGAGCCTAAGACTCATGCTATTGCTTAAAATAAAATTGCCTTTAAAAGCTGCTTTCATTCTGTGGCCCACTTTAAATGCTCTCCTGGGGGAAGGAAGATTCTGCTGATAAATCCTTTTTTTTCTACTCTTCCCACAGGTAAACTTTAACGGGGCTTCCACTTTACAGTGTCAAAAAGAGGTGGCACTTGTAACAAAAGTGTGAGGTCTTCCAGTTTATTGCCTTTCTGTTTCTCCCTCTTCCCCCNAAAACTGCAAAATCTGCTCTCGTTAGCTTTGGCATTCCCCCCCCCCCCTTTCTTCTCTATCATCTGGGACAGAAGAGCATTACTGCAGTTAATTTGTCCTCTTTTGTAGTGGCATAAGTGCTATCCCTGGAACCAGCTCAGCTAGCTAATGGCTTTTAGAAACAAAGTACTGAGGATGTATTCCTAATCTGTGGAGCTAAAAATTCAATATGTAAACTGCTTGGGTTGCTGAGTGCATTAATATCGGTACAAATGAACACTGCAAGTCCTAATGATAGCAATTAGTATTTTATCTGATAGCTGGGTCTGTCTTAATGCTCAGAGAATTAAAAACAAATCCTCCAGTGGAGATTTTCCCCCCATGCTTTTTAGTGTGCTCATAAGTTGGGCTTTTAAACTGCTTCTAAATAATCCTGTGTCTTGTGAAGCTTTTGTGGGGGGAAGGTTTTCTTAAGGAAATAAAACCAGCTTATCTACTCTCCTATAATGGGAAGGAGAAGCTTTTTTTTTTTTTTATGTCTTCACAAGTACGCAGGTTGTGGTCTTGCATGAAATTCTGTTCTGTAGATAGGCTTAAAATCAGGCCAGCTTGTTGTCTTTAGCCCAGCTGGGGGAGTGGAATAGCAGGGGTGAATGGATGCTATAATCCCGCAAAGCTGGAAGTGCATCCCTTCTTACTGTGTGTGATGAACATTCCTTTTGGCTGAGGTTGACTGGAAAAAAAAAAATCCCTGGTTTTTTTACTCTGTTATGAGCAGCTCCTTCAGGGCTGGAGGGGAAGGGATTCAAATGGCTTGGCTGAATGTAGGCAATATATTTATTACCCCCTGCCTCCTCCCTTGTAAAATAAGGAAGCGGTGTAGGGCCACAGCAGTGAGGCTGCAGTCACGTGTTGTTAGGTGTAATAAAAAGAGTACATTTGAATGCAGCCTTCTAAATACCCTCTAGTTTCTCTAGGATTAATTTAGTAATTCGGAAAGTAGAGGTGTCTCATATCTTGCTGGATACTTTGCAGCAAAGAAACGCTTTAAAAACACTGAGTGCGTAGCTAGCCAGGGAGCTGAGAAATTATATTTCATTGCTAACTTGTCTTCCATGTCAATTTTCACTGTTTTTTTAAGCCCTCTTTTTAGTATTCTCCTAAATTGATCAATCTTATCCTTCAAACTCTTGTAAGTATGAAATGACTGAAGAAGGAGAAAGTGAGAAATACAGAGAAAACTTTACCCTGTCAACCTGTATTCTTTGTGGAGTGATCTCAGATTGTTTTTTAAAGCAAGAAAGGGAAAGAAGTTCTTCAATGGCTTAGAATTAACATTATGAAAATCTCATATTTGTTCAAAACTTGGATGTACCATTGAGTTACCATGTATCAGTGCTGGTGTGCACGCTTCTAGCTTGGGGTGAACTTAAGGTAAAATATTTTGTCTTGCATATCAGTAATGGAAAAGTGAGCCGAGGCAGAGGCACAGTGCCTTGGAGTGCGGCAGGCTAAGAGCAGACAGGCGGATGTTGCTCGTTCATCCGTGATGTCTTTGTTATGCACCTGAGCCTTTTTTGCTGGTAATCTGGCTGAGAAAATAACTTCCTGCAGCAGTATTTTGCTGGCAATCTGGCTGAGAAAATACCTTCCTGCAGCAGCACGCTGGGGTTACTGTGGGGAGTGTGTGCTTTGACAACAAAATGTGCAGTTGGCTAGGGCCTTCTGTCCAGAGCTTTTTCCAAAAGTGAGATCGATCTCTTGCCAGATTAATTTATTTTAACTTGGCCATTGACTTAAGTGACTGCTGTCTAGAAGGTCACGTTCCGTTTTGATTTTGGGCTTATGGCTTACAGTATCCTCCATCTTCAGGAAAAAAAGCACAACCCACTTTATATTTGATGCTGCAGCATTTTCTTGCTCTCAGTTGAGAACAGCTGTCGAGACACCAGCACATTAGTGGTTCCATTTCCACCCCTTAAGTGCAGTTCCAAAACTGGATGATATCCCGGCATTGGCTCCTAGGCAATGACCAAAGTCGCTGTTGTTGGTTAAACATGCCTGTCCAGGGATTTTTCAGAGAAGATTGTGCAAACTTGATGAAACTTAAGTATCACCTCTGGTTAGTTGAAAAAGGTAGCTCTTCCCTTAAATTCTGGGGTTAAATCAGCTTTGTGGTGACCGAATTGGGGGACTGGGCATTAGCTAGGACATCGCCTAATTGCAGTGGTTTATGTGGCTGTCTTGTTTTCAAGGCTGAAGTAGCTGGCGTATTTTTAAATTGCCCTTTGCCAAGCGGATGGGTGCTAACTTGACTTCTCACAGCTGAGTGCGGCTCCTTATGAGGAGACCTGGTTTTGCCCAGTTCCATCCATGTCCTTCAGCCTGTGCTGGGACGTGGGTGATATTAGTCTTCTGCGATGGGTTGACACTGTTGTTTTGCTGGAATTTTTTAGCTTTATGTTTGGGTTACTTAAATATTGTTAAACTCTCTTGCATTTATATGTATTTTACTGCTTTTCCAAAGTAGTGAATATTCATTAGTGGGGTTTTTTTTTTGGTACGGAATCTTGCCTTTTTCCATTGATTATTTGGAAGAACTTGGCTTTTTTTAGGCTGTTTGTAGCCTCTCCAGTTGTATTGAAATGTGACCTAAAAAAAAAAAAAAAATTAAATGCTGCTTCTGTTGTTGACTTGACCCAGAAGTGAGATCTGTAAAGGGTGCTGAGAAGGGAAGTTTTAGCAGCTTTTAGTTTGGTGCTTTATTTATATCTGTCTTTGCAAAGCTGCTCTAAACCCACCAAGAGTATGACAGCATAGGTATCAAGGATGTATTCCTTCCAAGGTTTATTAACAAATCTTTTGAAAGGCCCCATGTGCTTTCTCTGTTTGGAGGGTGAAGCTTTGTAGTGCTGAAGATCGCGCCCCTCCCCCTCCCCCCAAGAAAACTCTCCAGCAAAACTGGGGAAAACTAAGCTTGGCGGTAGGTTAAAAGGGGAGAAGGGTTGGGAAGAGTGCTCTGGGGGTGGCTGACGAAGCTTTACAAAAAGTAAAGTAAAATGCGCAAGCGTTTGTCTGTAATGTGCAAGAAACCCCCCAAATACTTATTTTTGGTCATAGCTCCAAACAAGGTGTTGTTACCTGGATTCTTCTTATCTCTAAGAAAAATTCTTCCAGAAAATTGTAGTGAAGACCCCTGTTTTGGGGGAAAATGGCTTTTTTCCTTTATGTACGTCCATTTTTTTTTTCCCCCCACCCTGTTGTTCTGAGGCTCTTGAAGAGAGTGTGCTTTAAAGATATTGATTAGGTACTTGGGTTCTGTCTTGACAGTAATTGCTGGTTTGACATTGTAATTGTTATTGCATCACAGGTTTTTTTTTGGTTTTTTTTTTTTTTTGGCAGCAGCAGTGTTTGTCTCTTCCATCCTCCCTTTGTATGGAAAGTACTAATTAGATCGTAAACTTAAGGAGTTGCTTTGTACTTACATCTTCTTTAAAAATCCAGCCCTGGGTACTTAATACACCTGCTTTGGTGGTACCTGATGAACGGTGGCTTCTCTGACGGGTGTGCTGCAGTAGTTCAGTCTTCACTCGCCACCTAATAATTCCTTGGAAGAAATATTAACACAGTTGCTTCTCTCGGGCCATGGTAAGATCTGGTGATGAGTCTTGGGACGGTGGAGCTTGCACATCTTACTTGTCTGCCCTTGGCCCTTCTCTCTGCATTTTTGAAATCTCTCAGGATGTATATTTTTATTGGTAACTTTGACTAGACATGAATGACAACTATCTCCTACCTGTTCTGCTTACAGGAATTAAGGAAAGTATGGGGTCTGCATACCGAAAAGCACCTTTTTAATAGACAATAGACTCGTAGACTTTTTGACGCCCTATTTGTGTGCATTTGAACTTCTCTCAATATCAGTCTCATTTTCTTTTGTGCAGGATGCCATTATTCCCTACAAGGAAATCCTCCAGATGTATTGGGAGAAAGCAACGAGCTTTGTGAATGCCCAGTGCGATGGACTTGAACCCTGGCAACTGGTTGGGTTGACGTTTTCTTCTACGCTTATAAGCGTATGGCTGCATGGCTTCCTCTTCCAGTCCGAGAGTAAGTATTTGAAATGGGGGATTTTCATATATTTTGGGGGAAGGGATGGGGGGACAGAGTTGTTCCTAAGTAGTGGAGGGAAAGAGGATGAAACAAGGCCAAACACTTGTTAAAACAGGCCTTCTGCTGTCAACAGCTGTATTAACAAAACCCTCTTCCAAATTAAGGTTAAGGCCTGTCTGATCAATGAAACACCTCCATTCCTTCAGAGGGTGCGGTAGGCCAGCCTGGAATGCGCCTGCATCTCCTTCCCTTCCTCTCGTCTCCTTTTTGCTTTTGGCTAAACCATTTACTTGTCGCAACGCTCTTTTCTTGCTCAAAACCTGGGGAAATTTATATAAGAACTGGGTTCTTGTGAACTTAGTCACTGGTGAAAAGTGTCTGGATAACTCTTGTTCTTGATTGTTTTCCTTCCTGCTGGGGGAGGAGACATGGTTTTGACTTGGTGTTGGAGGCATGTTTCATCCTCAGGATGTTCAAGATAATTGCATGTGGTATTGTTGTCTGGATTTTTTTTTTTGGAGCATCTTCCTCTTTTGAGCAGTTTCTGATATTGACAGCTCTTCAGTGAGATCTCTTTTGATGAATCTGCAGTTTTCTCTGGCTGTGTGATGGTCAGAGATAACTACCTTGCCCTCAGAGGAGAACATGGTGCTTTGCAGTTCCCACAGGCCTTAGGGCTACACTCCAGTGGCAGTTTGTTAAAAATAGCTGACTTTTTAACTTGATGTTTACTTCTGTGCCTCTCTGTTCCTCAACCAGCCTTTTTTCTTTTTAAAGACGGGAGTAGAATAGTGGGAACCTCTACGGAAGGAACAAAATGGTATGAAGCTTTTGTGCAGTACAGGATTATGTTAGCTTCTTGGCTAGCATTTGCACTGTTGCACAGTATTTTTTTTTTTAAGTATTGACAAACTGTTATAAGATCTGATTAGATTGTCTGAATTTTTCAGGAGTTTGCAGTCTTCTCTCACTGTGGAAGTTATTAATGAAACAGCATGCACACTGAAATGTGCAATAGAAATGTTACTGTCAGTGTTAACGAGTATTTGCTACAGAATGTGCCAAACTGCAATTACTGTTCTTCTGTAGCTTTTCAAAATATATATGAAGTGAAATACACATGAAGTGGCGTGGAAAATGTAGATAAAATTGCAAAGTCCTAAAATGGTTGATTTTTAAAGTTTGTTTACTTAGTTCTTGGTGTAAGCATCCTGTAACTGCTGGTGCCCAACTGAAATGCCTGTAGGACTCAAAAGGGATTTTTGGTGGCTATAAAGCATCTGTGTCATCCTGCTTTCATTCCTGCCTTTAGAGCTACCCCGGGAATTTTCCAGTGTTTGTCATCAGTGGCTTCTTTCATTTCGGTATTTGGACTGTGGTGGAATTTCTGCTCTTCCCTCTCTGTCCCCTTCCCCTGAGTCGCTTCCCGTTGCATCATGCATTTCCTATACCGGATGGCCAGATGCCAGGTGAATCCTTGTCACGTTACGGCTGAACTACTATTTCCTGCTTTGGTCTGGGAGCCTGTTTCACACTGCTGAGTGTTTTCATGTTACAGCACTATTCTGGTTTGAAGGTGCAGAAAATAATTTTAAGAAGTATTTTCCCTTTTTGCTGGAGACCTTGCCTTTAGCAAATCCTAGAGTCCCTCTCTTCTCTGTAAAATTCCACATGTGGGTGCAAATTCCCACATAAGTAAGAAAACGAGTCAAATTATTGATTCCCATAGATGGCTACTGTTCTGCAAGCCAGATGTTTCTGTAGCCTGGTCCATTTCTGAACCTTGCTCTTTGATATGCCAATCTGTCTCGCCATGTCGCCTTGGACACTGTGTTATTTTAGGCTGGATCAGAAATACTGAGCCTTTATCATGGGCTGTATCGGAAATATTGTGCTCCGAGTCCATTTTTTTGTTTCTTGAATCTTGTTATGTTAATTTCTGACTTTGTCTTTCAGGTTTAACATCCCGAACTAAAAAACAGTTCTTTAAACTACTGAGAAAAATGCCATTTATCGGGACTATAGTAAGTATTTGAACAACTTTTCTTAATATTATCTCAGGTCCTTGTTTCAGCCTGCATAGTGCTCTCTCAGACCTTACAGTTCTGTGCATCTTTGCTGTCATGTTACTGTGATCATAATGATCCAAGGATGTAGGTCGGGAAGGTCTTCTGCTGCCACCTGGTTTAATGAAAGTTATAATTTCTGCCTAGTCTTTTTGTCATAGTATCAATCTCATGAAATGGGGGTGCCAC
>WAAD01024644.1:17797-135420 GCA_013389945.1 Fregata magnificens
CCCCCCGACAGATGTGCCTTTGCTGCAGGCTGGAGTGAAAGCATCCTTGTCTGTCCTCTTACTGGGAGGCTGTGGGACTTCGGACTGCAACAGCTTCACTGAGCAAAACTGAATTACTCT
The DNA here is from genome assembly GCA_013389945.1 of Fregata magnificens. Lineage (NCBI taxonomy): Eukaryota > Metazoa > Chordata > Aves > Suliformes > Fregatidae > Fregata > Fregata magnificens. The sequence goes on from WAAD01024644.1 coordinate 17,918, forward strand.
TGGTTGAAGCAAAAAAGAAGTTTGCAAAATGTTTTTTGGCGGTCCAAATCTCACAACAATGGAGCATTGGCATGCTTCAGTGGCGTCTTTGTTAGGTCTGTTTACCTACTCAGGAACTTTTCCCTTTGAGAAGGCTGGAAAATAACTTAGCCCAAAGGTCTGTTTTCAAATATATCTACTTCAAGAGGTTTTTTGCTAGAAAGGGAAGTCTGGCCTTCTTGCTCCTGGGAACAGCTTTTATAACAGCTGTAATGAGCTCTGTTTGGTGGTTGCTATTGGTGTTTTCTTCTGCTCGTTGACGTTTTCTTTGCCACTTCTGGGGAAACATAAAGCTCAGAGCAGCCTTTCTAGAGGGGCCTCAGCTTGGATTGAGTGTTGTGGAAACATTCCCTCTCTTTGTGCTGATTATTTGCTGGTTTTTCTGCTGTATTTCTTTTAACATCCCTGCAGTTGCTTTTTGATCTCAACTGCAGGAGGTCGGAACTGGCCTGTTCCAGCCTTAGCCTGTGAGCCTGCAGTCACAGAATGAGCATGAAATGCTGGTTTCCACGGCCACTTTTGTTGTGGTGTGGGTGGGCAGTTGTGCTTTTCTAGCTGCTTCAGAATTCCCCTTTAATAGTAAACTTGAGAACTAGTTCTGCAAAGTAAGTTTTTTGGCCTGCTTTGTGTAAAGCAATCATAGGGTGGATATTGTGTTCTTTTTTAGAAATAGCTAAACCGTTCAACCTGTCTTTACAAAAAGAAATATTGCGGTGTTATAGAATCACTCCAGAGGCCAGAATGCCCTAGAAAAACAGGTGAGGTTTTTTCCCCCTCAGCCGTAGCTTCCCAGCTTGTGATATTTACTTGCAGCAGGAGTTAAGTCCAATGAGATCTGCAGTATTGTGTATGGCTAAATGCAGCTAATTTGCTTGTACAGTGTGTATGGCGAGTTCCCAAATCTGCACTGATAATTCAGTGCTTCATCTGCAAGGCTAACTTTCTGTCTTTGTTTTCTGAAGGTATATGAAGAGTTTGCCTGGAGTAATCCTCTCCATCCGGATATATTTCCTGGTTTGAGGAAGATGGAGGCAGAAGTAGTGAGGATTGCCTGTACGCTCTTTAATGGGGGCCCCAACTCTTGTGGTGCTGTAAGTAGCCTGTCTTCAAGTGTCCCATGAATGTTTTGGGTATTTCTGACTTTAAGTGTAAATGCACCTTCTGCTATCCAGCTGAGGCTGAGCTGAAGCTCATTCTGATATATGCTGTGCCAACATAGTGTACAGGAGACGGGTGCTAATTGCTCTTCTTGGTGAAGACAGTTTAACTCAGGGAAGTAGTTCTTTAGACAAGACCATTTACTTCAGCTTTTTTTTTTTCCCCCCACACTCTTAAATGATACAGGCTTGATGACAGCTGGAAAAGAGAACTGGTGTAATGTAGCGTGGCTGGTTGTCAGTGGGGGGTGGTGAACAGAGCAGTGTCACTTTGAGTAGCTCCCCTCAGTTTTAATCTCTGAACTGGAAATCTGTGAGCCTGCCAGAATGCTAAGATTGAGGACAAGGCCGGCTGGCTGGCTGGTCACCAACAAGCAGTTTGAAGTGGCATGGCATGTATTGTCATTAGTCCAGCTGGAAAGCTGTCTTTCCAGGCTTATGTGGCCTTCCAGTGTGCTGGGGTGGAAACCAGTTTTAAAACCTTGATAGAGTTCCTAGGAAGAGTCCAGGTGTGTGTCCTTAAATTGATGATTTCAAGGTTGGTCAAAGAGCAAAAGTTGTGAACTTGCGCAGTGAATTATTGTTATAAAAATGAGCCATGTTTTTTTACGCTCCTCTCTTGTTTTACCTTTTTGATAAGGATCCTGAATTTCTTAGGCCAAATTCTCCCCCTCTTTGTGGTGCATGGGACAGTGAGGTCTTATCTCTTAGCACGGTGGTCAGGTGCAGCTGTGATACAAATGGGCTGCTTAATAATGTGCGAGGAAGTAGTTCCATTTGTGAGAAGAATCCAGATGGGATTTTTCAGAGAGTGGGCATGAGGTGATTGCTGTCTGTGAATATGCTAGGGAGGGAGAAGCACAGCAATGGCTGAAGATCAGTATGGGAAGGCAGTGTTGACACAAGAGCTTATGAGGTGAACTGGCCTTGAATGGGCTTAATCTGACAGTTGGAGGCTTGGTTGTATTGAGGAGGTAAGTACTGGAGTAACCTTAGAGTAGGTGTAGCTGGGACCAAAGTCCAACTGGATTGAAGATGAAACTTGACTGTGCAGTGTCTGCGAGTATAAGACATAATTGCTTTTGATAGCAGGAGGTTGCACCCTGTGACTTGCCTTCTTGGGACTGTATTCCTTGTGCCACCTTCAAGTTTAGAGAAAGAACATGCCTCTTTGCTTATAAAAAGCATTTAGCCTCACCTCATCTCCTTCCTGGTTTGCGGTGCTGAGAACGCTGGTGAGATTATCTGTGGAGTGGGGAAGAGGCTGGGTCTAAAGCTGTTGAAATTCATCTTTATCAACAGTTGAGATGTCAATTGATACAACAGTCAGATAGCTCTGTGACCCTTGTGTGCTTGGAGAACTTTTCTTGCTGAAGCCTGCAACGTGTGTGTTCGGTTTATGTTATGTAAAGCATGCGTTGTAAAAGTGTTGACCTTGGCCCTGTGTGCTCTTTCACTGAAATTTAAAAGGAGAATTGTCTAAGAGAGGAGGTTCAGAACGGGTAAAAAAATGGCTCCAAAACAATCGGATCACAGCAATGATCACAGATCAGTGATCATGGCCAATGTGAGACTTCCATAGATGCTCTCTGGGGAATCCCGCTTTTCCCTCTGCTCCTTTCTTCTTCCCCTCTCTTCCAAGGATTGTGCTGCAAAGCCACAGCTGAGATTCAAGCAGAAGCAAAGCAAACGGGGAAGCGTGCAACCTGCTGTGGAGTTACGTTCTAGCTGGTTGAACAGTCAAATTTGCAGGGTGAGAGGGAGGGGTTGAAAAGTTGATTAGCCGGAAACATAAGATTAATTGCATCCCTGTAATTATCTTGTCCAAATGAGTGTCTCCAGTGGACTTTTTGTCTTCCTCCCACGTTGCCCTTCCTGACTGTGAAGAGTGTCCGGAGTTGCTAATCATTGATGGAGAGGTGTGGGTGGATATATGGAGGTCACATGCTTTTTAAGTAGTTGGGCTCAAAGACTTCTCTTATTTTCTTCTCCCCAAAACAGAATTAACATTTCAGAATTATTTCTGGAGGCTTGGACAGTTACAAAGTAATTTTAAAAGAGCATTTTTTCAAACTTATGCTATGCTTTGCGTCTCTGGAAGGCCCTGCTGTAGCTGGTTGCTCAGACTGCCGCAGTTACGCTTCAGTAAGCGGTGAGGGTGTAAAACAGAGAGATGGCTAAACCAGGGAGGGTGCAATGCTGTGAGTTATCTTTGTCTCTAAATTGATCTGTTCAGGAGGTGCTGCTGTCGTCTTCTACTGAGAAGGCTTTTGGTTTACCCAATTCAACTTTTGCAGTGTTGTAAACAAATGGGTGTTTTTCCTGAATTTCATCACTGCTGTCTCCAAGAAGCAATGTGTCTTATTGCCAGGTCCCTGTCTGCTGGATTTGCTAACCTGATTTAAGCAGCTGGGACTGCTTGTCCAATTTTGTTGGTGCCTAGTGATGGTCCCTGAAGGCAGGTGGAGCTTGTTGGTGTTTCTGGAGAGTGTGTCTGTGGCCATGCTATGTGGAAAACACCAAAAGTTTCTGTCTGTGCTTCTCAATGAGGCAATTTCACTTCCTTTGTGCTCTGATTTCCATGGCACATTGCAGAACAGCGCTTTTTGGGGCTAATACTCTGCTGCTCAGTCTGGGAAAAGCAGCACAGTGACACATTTGTGCTGTTCTCAGGGCTTTCAGCAGCCTGGGGATCCCTGCGTGGGCCTGCCCTGTGGCATGTGGCATCTTCCTAAGCAGGATCTCTGGAGAGCAGTCCCCTGCTTCCTCTTTGAAGGTTTTTGGTGTGCTTAATAAATGCTAAAATGAAACATGTCTTTTTAGATTTCTGAATGTTAAATCAGATGAGCAGCTTGCATTATTCACCGAAGTTGCCTTTATTTGAGACATGGGGGCTATAATTCTTCTTAGTTTAAACATGGGCATAAAAACATTAACAATGCCCTTGTGGTGGGGGGTGTGCAGGCATGCCTTTTGCCTTAAATTGCCCTGAGAGATGTTCCAGGTTTTTAAGCAGTTTTTAAAAGTAATCATTTTCAGCAGTGGATGGATGCTTCCTATTTCTCACTAATTACTACTTTTGTTCTTACTTTTAATCGTGTTACGCAAGAGCCAAGAGACAGGAATTGGTGATTTTTGCCTCCCAGGAGATTCTAATCACATTCTTGCAATGATTTGGAAGGACTAATTAAGCTCAGCACATAGAGGAGGAATGGGGGGAGTTTGTTCTTGTCTGATGTGTGCATGTGTTCCTGTTCACAAGGCGCTTTGTTTTGCGGTGCTGGCTCTGTGGATTTCCCCTCTAATTTGGGGAGAAATCACCACTTTTCTGCAAGCTTCAATGATTTTTTTCTAAGTAGTTGTTTGAACTTTAAAAAGAAAGGGCAGCTTTGAAGTGCAGGGAAAAATTGCGTGGGGGGTGTGTGCGTATGTATTTGATGTCAGTCTCTCTGAATTCTTCTTTTGCACTTTCTGCAGCTGAGGACAGGAGAGAGAAGGCAGAATCAGTGGATGCAAAGCTAAACCTCCTGTAGAAACCATCTTGTCTCTTCCTCCCAAATTCTGGGGCTTCCAAACTTTGTCACAGTGCTGGCTGGCTGGCTGCACATTTGAAGTAGGACTTTAACAGTGAAATGTGAGTGATGTGTCTTAGGGGGGCTTAAACTCTGCAGGGCTGTCAGGTTTTATCTGTTATGATGAGCAGGTCACCTTGAGAGAGACAACTAGTGGAATTTACAACCTGCAGGTTTACAGGGGTTTTATGTGAGTATGCCACTCCGTTATGACCATGCAGTGGATTGTGGTATATTTTTAGTCTAATGCTACCTTAGAAATAAATTGTAGTTTGCTTTCTTATTCATGGGGTAGTTCAGCTCAGTGAAACTTTTGCTCAGCTTTGTCTCCAGGGTCTAAATGGTCGTGTTTCCTAAGGTGAAAATGCAAGCAAAACTTCAGAGGCCACGAACCAAAGTGGTTCTTTTATGTCTGACACTTTGACAGTGACATGCAAGTGGCATGGCCAAAGAAATCCCAGAACAGGGAGCGTACCTCTTAGTGCTGTTTTGATGATTTGGAGGGAGGGAGCAATGCAAGGGATATACCGAGTTAAGAAAGCAGGAGGGATATTTTTTTCCCTGTGCTTTCTCCTCTCCCCTCCCATTTGGAAAATAATAAATAAATCAAGAACAAAAAAGTCTGTTTGCCTTTTTCCACACACTTTGCCTGGCTTTTGAAGATAGCGCAGGGCTGGAAAGCTGCTTAAAACAATGCCTGTTTCCAGCCCCTTTTCCTCATGGCATTGCTTCAGCCTATGGACTTCCATTTAGAGAAGAGAAAAAAAATATTTGTGTGAGCCATTGGTGGGTGCTGAATCACTGCGTGTTGGCCAGCTGCCGGCGTGCTGCAGGCGATGGGGAAGTTGTATCCTGTGACAGCGATTCAGGCCCTGGCTATAGCAGAACGAGTTTGCTGTTGATAGCTAAGCTGACAAAGCTTCCTGCAAAGGAGCAGACTCCCTCTGGAGGTATAAACTGCGTGGACCAAAAGGGGTTTTGCTGTTGTAGCTGTGCCACGCTAAAGGTGCTGCTGTAGATCAAGCTGCTCTGGCACATCTCTGTGGTGTACACTCATGTTGGTACCAATGTGCCGACTGTTGGCCAGTTTAGGAAGCTGATCTGGCTGAACTGCAGCTTTTTGGGTGGATTTTCAGCTGTCTCAACAAGCTTTCTGTGTGGTCATCTGTATGCCAGTCTTGGTGCCTGGGAGGAGGATATGTCCTGGATGCTGTTCCTTAACCTGCATGTCAGCAACTACCGAAATCATGGACTCTGACCTCCCCAAAACTGTGTGTGGCTCAGCATTTGTGTGCAGGTGATACGCCAGACTTTGAAGGAAGGTTTGTCATATATCAGGGCAAGATGTTGGTGCCTTGGTGGAAAGATTGAAACGGGAATAAGTCTGTACAGAGGCTGCTCTTTCAAGAGCAGCTTATCTAGATGAGAGTAGAGGTAGGGACAGCTTGCTCAACAAGGAGCAGGCCTGATGGCACAAAGTGTCTGGTGTTCAGTAGCGTGAATCCCAAGATCCCCAAATCATGCCTAGCAAAGTTTTCACAATCATTGCAATATTGTAAGCAATGTTGCAAGCAGTGTTACAAGTATGCAATAATCCCATTCCTCTTCTCCCACCCAACAGCAGGGTTTTTTTGGGTTTTTTTTTTCCAAACATAATAGCTGACAACATCACAGATCTTTTCATAAGAAGGGTTGAGAAGTGAATGACACAGCCCATAAAATGCTTAGGACATTGTGTTCCTGCCACCATCTATTTGCTTCACAATAAATGCAATGATTTCTTTATCCAGTGTGAGGCTCTGTTAGGGTTTATCTGTGACAGCTGTTCCTTTATAAACTACTAAAAAAGCAGAAATTGTCTGTGGTGTGACAGTCACTTCCACGCTGCCTGTGGCAGCAGCTGCTGCTAGCTTGGATCATGTTAGGAACAAATGTGGCAGGCTGTTTTATGTGCCTGTGAACTTTGTTCCTTATCTCTGTACTTAATGTTTAGTCACTGTCACGCGGTCACACTTCTTCTTTGCATTTTGGGGTTTTGCAGCTATGTCAGCTGGGAAAAAAACCAAAAGAAAACCCAGGCTGGCAGATGTTATAAGGCATGTGAACATGATTGCATCCTTTTTATGTTTATTTTTTTGGGGAAGAGGTTAAAAGGGGGAGTTGCAGTTGGTTCAGCAGGTCTGAGGATCAAAATTAGTCCTCTATAAGCCCTATAAGAAGCTTTTGATTCCTCTCTTTCAGCTGTGCTTCTGTATACCTGTCCCAGGTACCCCCCATCCTCAAGTTATGGCTCACCTAGCATAGCAGTCAGTCAGTCCTGCAAGCTGCTTGAAAAACCAGCCTTACATTTTACTAGGTTAAAATTTTACTTTGAAAGGTTTGTACCCACGCACTTTTCTGTCCCCTGCATGTCAGAACTCATAAAGGCTGGCCGACAAGAGACAGTCCTCCCACTGGAGGAATTTCTTCCTGTAATAAAGAGTTTCATTTATTTATTTGCAACAGCTCTTGAGTTCTAGTATGCAATAGTAAACTTGATTGAACAGCTTGCACATGTACCTTCCTCTCTTCCACCTCCTGATGCAAATCCTCTTGTTTTCCTATGGTCGGGGTAAAGAGGGCTGGGACAGCACGGGTAGCGGGTTGTGTGGATACCGAGGGACTTGCTGGGGAGAGTAATGCAGAAATTCCTCCTGGTATAAAATTTCTCGGGTCCTTGAGGACTTACAAGCTCTGGCCTGGTGTTGGCCAGACCTAGGCTGGCCTCTGCAGAGAGAAGGTGGGAGAGAGCTCTGCAGTGTTCCAGGTTCTGGGAAGGTTTTTAGGTCAGGAGCGGCGTCAACGCTGAGCTGGCTCCGTGCCTCAGTGTGGCACTGTTCCAGACCTAATAAACCCTGCTGGACTTCAGTTGACTTCATACAGAATCAACTTTGTTGTTTCTGTATACGTGGCATAATTAATCTGTAATCCAGATAAACAATCTCCAGGTAATCAAGAGCTAAGTATGTACTAGTAGTTCCATGAGGTGCAGTCATGTTTGCCAGCTAGTGACTGTGCAGTATGGTCCCCTCTTGTCAGGCTTTTGAGTTGGATTTTTTTGTTTTGTTTTCCCTTTCCCCCTCCCCCTTTAAATAAAGGAGTCAACATTTATTTAAATGTGCACTTCCAAGCTGGATGTCAGAAAGCTACCTTGAGCTATTCAGTGGCTTCTGCCCTTGAAACCTGAGTTTTCCTGTTCATCTCTTCCCTCTGAAGCATCTCTGGGCAGAGATGCTGTGGCAGCATCCCTTTTTTGGTTTTGTCTTCTGCAACATCCATGTAAGCGGTTGTTCTTCTTGTTTGCTTCTTTTCTTCACGACAGATGACGTCTGGGGGGACTGAGAGCATTCTGATGGCCTGCAAGGCGTACCGAGACCTGGCTTACGAGAGAGGCATCAAACAGCCAGAAATGTGAGCGGTGCTTCCATGGCTTGGTTTTTGCTTTGGGAACTTGTGGGACTTACTGTTCCTCTGAGTGGAGGTGTCTACTAGACCCCAATATTCCTTCATTTCATAGCTCATTACCACCTCCTCCTTGTCCATTTGTGTCTGAAGGAGAGAAATCTGGGTCGAAAGAAGTGATGCAAAAAGCACAGGAACCTTTAAGCAGCCTGTGGGACATGATGTTGCTGGGGGGGCTGTGGTAGCTATGCTGTGCAGATGTTTTTGGCAATACCTGCGTGCTGCTCTAGACAGAGCCTGCTCATATCCGCTTTGGGCCCCTCTCGAGCAGAGACTGTCAGGCCCTTTGAAGTGTTTAAGTTTTGATTTATTCAGATCAAAGAGGGTTTAGCCTGTAAACTCTGGGACTGAAGTTGGGGCTGGTTGGAGCTGAAATGAGAATTGCGTTAATCGTAACGCTGCTAATAGAGGATTTGCTCTCGCTTATGTGCTTCTTTTTTCTAGACGGTGCATCAAAAATATTTCTCTGGTTAATTGCTTACGAGGGGAAAATGTAAAGAGAGATGAAACACTGTGGTGTTCATCTTCTGCCGAATTCCTGGTGTTCTTTTATTCCCTCTCTAAGACTTTTGCGTGCTGTTAAAGGCCCTGATAAATATATGGTGCCCCAGAAAACAAGGTTAATTAAAGCTGTTCAGCCACTGCCATTCGAGATGGGAGACAGCAAATGTTATGTTCATTTGGTGTATTTATGCTGCTCCTTCCCTTTTGTATGATCTCATATGCCCCTCTCAGGGAGGGTGGTTGGTTGGAGATGGTACAATATTGTTTGATATGACAAGAAATTAGCTTTCTTGGGAGTTCTGGTTCCTGGTTCACAGAAGACCATGCGGTGGAATAGAATTACTTTAATAGGTTTTCTCTGGGTTGTTAAAGATCTAGTGTCCATCATTTTAGTTCAGAACAGCACATGGCCTCTATTCTGTCCCAAGAGAGTATTTTCCCCAACTTGTTTCTTTTTTCGGTTTGTATGATTTTTGGCTAGTTGAAACATGCAGTTGGCCTGTTTGTGACCTGTCTGTCACACACAAATATCTGCAAGTTGAATTTTTTTGCTCTTTCCCTTCTTGTTCATGGTAAGACTTAGGTGCTGCCTGGGTTGACATATGCAATCTGTTACTTTTCTAGGTTGGTCCCGGTGAGTGCTCACGCAGCGTTTGACAAGGCAGCACACTACTTTGGGCTGAAATTGATTCACATACCATTGACCAAGGCTATGGAAGTGGATGTTCAGGTATTGCTTTAGGCAGCACAGCACTCTTTCTGTGGGAAATTAGCATTGTACAGCAAATAGCAAGAAATCTACCTATCCAGGTGGCAAGTCAGTGGATAGAGAGGGATGAATGCTTCCTGGAAATAAGGAAAAATGGCAGGAGTAAGTGCCTGTCATTGCAGATAAGGTTTTGTTTGAAATAATTGGGTGTAAACCATCCCTTTTTCCTGGGTGATTCATTTAGAATCAAATAATCTATGTATTTCAGAAATAGCCCCAGATTTCAGACGAGGGCAAACAAAAGTGTTCTAGTATTTCCAAGTGGATGAGTTAAATTACTCAGTTGATGTCTGCTGATGCTTGTAGCTCATTGCTTTGCTTTCTATAGGCTTTTGTGTGTTGGCTTTTAAGACCAAAGGCTGCATGTTTTCATTTTTTTAATCTTTTTTGGCAGGGTGGCACTTGGTAAATGGAATGTGAGCATCTTCTCTCTTTAAATCTTCAGGCAATGAGGAGAGCTATCTCGAAGAACACAGCCATGCTGGTCTGTTCCGCTCCCCAGTTCCCGCATGGAATTATGGACCCGATTGAAGAGGTGGCGGAGGTACGGTGCCCCTGGGACTTCTGGGTGCTGTAGCAATAAAACCAGCATGTCTGTCTGTATGAGAAGAGCAGAAGGGTTCCAGGATGCCAACCAGTGAATCTGGTGGGAGGAGCAGGCTGGCTGGGAGGGTATTACTGTCCTTAAATTGGGTATTAACCAACAGCAGGGTATGTATGACACAATCTGGAAGTGAGGAGGAATATGGGACTGTTTTCTTGCACTCTGTAACTGCTGTGGGAGGGTGGGCTTTAAATACCAAAAGTACCTCTGGGCATTGTCTTAAAGCTGTTCGTGTGGGGCTGGATTTCGGACTTGGGCTGGTGCATGCAGTGTGTCACAGCAAGGCAAAGTGGCAAGCCTTTTTCATGTGCTTTGTCTCTGAACCCTCAAGTCCATGCTGTGAGCTTTGGCTGTAACTGAAGGCATGTATTATGTATGTGACTTTGAGCTCTGCTACACCCACTGCGAGACCAACCAGAAGGGCATTCTTTGACATCTGAGAGAAAATAACAGCAAAATAGTCCACCTGGTAAAAAGGTTTTGATTTAGGGCCTACTGGTTGTAGCAAGCTTGGTGCAGAAGTTGGAGGAATGTGTGGAGCGGGTAGGAGTCAAAGGGCTGGGATCTTATTTTCCAAACGTGCCTCTTGATTTTTCTCTCCGTGCTCCAGTTATTTATTTTGTATGTAACCAGCCAAGGCCTCTGACCTTCCTTTCATTTGGTTCATGCCCTTACACTTTATTGTGGATACTCCTTTCAGAGCACATTGTCACATCTCTTCAGCAAATACAGAAAACTGCCAAAATGCAATGTTGTTTTTCCTCTTGTTGACAATCTTCAAATATGTGGAAGGCAGGAGAAAGCATCCCACGAGTAGCCAGCCCTTCCAGATCTCCTGTCCTCAACAGCTTGAGAGTGGCATGATGTTCCAGAAGGGTCCAGGAAACATTTAATTGTGAAATGCAGAGTACTTTTTGGTGACTGGAGTTTGGGTACCCCGAGAACATTGTTTTCTTGCCTGATTGCATGTTACTCACCAGTATCTCTTGTTCACACACAGCTTGCAGTGAAGTACAAAATCCCCTTCCATGTCGATGCCTGCCTGGGTGGTTTTCTTATTGCTTTCATGGACAAGGCAGGGTTCCCTCTAAAGCATCCATTTGACTTCCGCGTAAAAGGTGTGACCAGTATTTCTGCTGATACCCACAAGGTAAGAAGCGGGGATAAAGGTCTTCCAACGCTTTCATTTTTGGGGAGCAATTCCCGGTGCCATCCCTGCCTTCAGGCATTTCTACTCTGTGATGCGGAGGAGTGCTGAAGTGCAGGGGTAAGGGCTGCCCTATTCAGATGCTTTGTGCAATGCGCCAAAGTATGGGCAAATGGGATCTTGGTGGCGGCATGCAGTGAGTGCTTGAACTGTTCCTCTGCCGCCCTCCTGCTTTTCACTGCTTTTTCCGTGCCCCTTGCAGTATGGCTACGCTCCCAAGGGCTCCTCAGTGGTGCTGTACAGCGACAAGAAGTACAGGAGCTACCAGTTCTTTATAGCACCCGACTGGCAAGGGGGCATATATGCCTCCCCCTCCGTGGCAGGCTCCAGGCCTGGTGGAATCATAGCCGCGTGCTGGGCAACTCTGATGCACATAGGGGAATCAGGCTACGTTGAGGCTACGAAGAGGATCATTAAAACGGCTCGTTTCCTCGAATCAGAGTATGTGCATGCCTTAGTGTTTTGATAACACTCTTTAACCCCATTCTGGACTCCTCCCAGACTGCTTTTGTTTCTCTTGCAACTTTTTTTTTTTCCCCCCTCCTGGAGAAGCTATAGCATGTTACCTGCTGGGCGGGGATCCACTGGGCAGTTATGGGAGAAGATGCTTTGTTTATGCCCAGGTTGCTGCACTGTGCCAGATAGCTGAGAGGCACAGAGAGGTGGAGTGCAGGCATCTTTATTTAGCTGACTTTGCTTTGGGAGTTTCTTCTGCCTCAGCCATGGCTGAGAGGGAATCTGGAAGGACTTACTGAAGATGATGAAAGAAGGGTTATACTCTCTCTTGTTGGGGTGCTTGTGTTGCTATGTGAGCTGATAAGCTGATCTTCTCTGCTAGTCTGTCTCCCCTTGCCTCTCTGTCTTCCCTCTTATCCATTTCTTCCTGAGTGTACTTGACTTTAGGGCCTCTAATGACCTGAGTCCTCTTGCAAGTCCCAATGGCCTGGGCTGGTTGTGTGATTTTTTTTTTTTGGTAGGGGTGTGCTGCCACCTGTTCCCTTCTGTAGCTTTTCCTTTAAGGCTCCAGATAGATGGACAGGATGTCTGGCCCCTGTAACACTGGTCAGTCACTTCTTTTCTCCTTTTTCTTGTTAAGGTTGAGAAAAATTGACAGCATCTTCATTTTTGGGAAACCTGAGGTGTCTGTCCTCTCCATCGGTTCGGACACTTTTGACATTTATCGATTATCTAATTCCTTAGCTGCAAAAGGATGGAACTTAAATGTCCTACAGTTTCCATCAAGGTGAGTTTGTGGAGACCAGTGGAGTGATGTGTGTAGCCAGGGTATGCGAGATGGTCATCTTCAGGCTGTGTAGCTCTCTTGATTTGCTGAGTGGTGTTGTCCGTATCTGATAAATTGTGTGTAGACTTTTCCCCTGCAGAGAAGGAATTACTTGTGTAATTGCTGATATATAGCAGTTACTGCAGTGAGGATAAGGCAATACTAATTTTAATGGGCCTGGCAGAGGACATATCTGAGGCTCCCTTTCTATTTACCTCTGTCTAACACAAGCTGAAAAATATAAATAGCCAGGGCTTTATCTCATGTTAGTTAACTGAGGGTTTGTAGATTTATTTATTTATTTTTAGTATCTTCTTGCTGCCCACTGAAGATGAAGGTAATTGAAGGAGCAGTGAAGGCCTGATCATTTTCAGTCATCTTTCCAGCCTGGTGTAAAATGAATGTTTGTCAGAGTTTCCTTGAGTGGGCGGTAGTTGTTTTTCTGTGGGTAAAAGGGGCAAATGCTCTCAGATGTAGCTGCACTGAAAAAAATTTGGACTTGCAGTTAGCATGAAGTGCAAAGTCTAGAGAGCCTGAAGCGGTAGCTCAGAGATACGAGTAGCCCTGTTCCTTCTGCTGGATGCTAACTTCCACGCTGTGGGTGGCTGATGGCTTATCTAAGCTGGAGAGGAAGGGGAGGGAAATGATGGCAGCAGCAGGCAGCCGCATTTTTCTCACCAGAGGTACCTGGAATGAGGTGAGAAAATGATAGGCCTTTAACTGTGTATGGAGAAGTCAGGAAGGAAGGAAGAGTTGCCATTTTGCAAAAGAGCTGAACTCTCTGCAGCTTGGTTCTAGCAACTGTTTTGCAGGGATTACCTTTAATTGGAAGGCAGTGGATCTCTTCTGCTGTTGTAATGCTGAAATGCTATTTTAAGGAGATACACGGTTGTATCCCTGGCCAGGGAAGGACTAAATTGCTATTGGTTGCTCAGAAAATGTGGAGCTGTACATGCTTGAGATGGTTAATCTCTTCCCTCTCCCCTGCCTGCCCAGCATTCACCTCTGCATTACGCAGTTGCACACAAAGTCCGGTGTTGCTGAACAGTTCCTGAAAGATGTGAAAGACAGCATTGAGGAGATCATGAAGGACCTCAACGCCAAGACCACAGGCATGGTAAGGAGGCCGGCATGTAATGAGGGTGTGTTTGGGGTGAGCGTGTTTCTCTGGCATTAACGAACCTATGTAACGACCTCCTATTCTCTGCTTAGGGAGCCATCTATGGAATGGCGCAGTCCGTCCCAGACAGGAGCTTGGTAGCGGAGATTTCTCAGGCGTACTTGGACGGCCTCTACAGCACGGATGTTCCTTGCAGTGAAAAGCACATGAACGGCTCTCCCGGCCACCACTGACTGTAGTGCAGCAATCGGTGCCTTGCCAGCTAGCACTGGCGTGGTTCTAAAGGTTCCCTAGGGGAAGAGATTGCAGTAAGCCTTTGTTCCTACGATTGCAGGTCTGATGGCGGCTTGATCTTCACAGCTTCCTTCCCCGTCTTAGTCTGTTCTGAAATCTGCATTATTTTCATGCCCAACTTCAGTTTTAGGGCTTTTCTTCCCTTCCCCCTGCCTATTTTCATTATGACTATTGATGGTGAATTGAATGTCCATTCCACAACTCCAGATTCCTCAGGTATTCTGCTTCATTCCTTGCTGTTTCTTCTCCTCAGACCTGGTATTCAGCCGGTGTCCAGCCAAGTGTTAGATTTGAGTTCTCGTGTTCCAAAGTTTCAATCTTCCCAGAAGTTGAAGGTAGAAAATAAATTGAATATTTTGTTTTCTTCTGAGTATTCCTCCAAGCTACTGCATTTAAGAGGCTGTGCTTGGGAGCCTTATATCTAGGTAATGCAGAACCGGTAAATTGGCAAAGGAAAGATGTACTCTTTTTGAAATCCCCTCTGGAGATCTCACTGAGACTGCAATCAATATCTGCTGAGGGGAAAAAAAACCCAACACAAAATCCCTTTCTGGAATCTCTTGGTTTGAATAACAGCAGAAATAGAAGCCAAGCAGGTGGTGTAGGGAGAGGAACTGGATGGTACTGAAAATCCTAGGTACGTAGTAACTGTTTTGCTTCCCTGCCTCTTCTAGAAGACACGCATTTACCACCTAGAGTGCTTGTTGTACCTTGCACAATTCTGAAGGGATGTGCAAAACTGTGATTTCACTGTTCATAACTTGAAGGTTTTGCACTATCCCACAATGCTGTAGTAAAGTCAGTCAGGTCCTGGCACGTCTCATGGCTAGGGACTTCATGTGCAAACGGATGGCGCCAAAGCTGACCTTTTTTTACCACGATCTTTTAATATAAAAAGGTGACTTTTGTAATAGTAGTAATCTCTGCTCTTTGCACTGATTCTTGTAAGGCACATTCTCAAAAGGGCATTCACCATTGTGCCTTGACGCTTCTCTGGCTTTTTTTTTTTTGTGGAATGCCAGGGAGGGTTTGAGGGTTCAGCTGTTGACAGCAGCGTTTGCTGCGATTGTTTCCTTATGGTACTATATTGAGAAAAAAAAAAAACCTCAAAGTCAGACTGGCCTCAGAGAAAGTATGCTTGCCTATAAGGTCGAATAGTAGTTGTATTGAGCCAAGTCCCTTCACAGTATTACAAAGATGCTGGTATAGCTCTGAGAGGTAGATGATGGGATACAGCAAGTTGGAGGTAATTCAAGCCTTGGGCATATGGCTCACCCTTCCTATTTTTCTCAGCTGTTTTTACAGTGGGAGAATTTTCCCAGTGCAACTTGTGAGGCAGTTGTGGCCTTAAGGACAAGCTAGAATCTCTTGAGTTATTAAACAGCAGCGGAGTCACTCCTGCAGGGCTTTCCCATGTGTTTCCTCTCAGCTTTTTGCATGCTACTGAGAGTTTCCTGGGCAGAGTTCAACACTTGGGAGAAGGCTTCGTGCCACATCTGCAGTGTCTTGTGCAGGGCATCTGAAGGCATCTGTGTCTCTGCTGTAGTGGGCTTGTTAGCCCGAAGCTGACCCTCACTGGCTTAATGCAGCTGAAGCACACACTTGCACAATAATTACACCGAATGAGAAGGTTACTTACCAGCCACTGCACGAACCAGTGCAGCAGCCTTGGGCCCAGTGATTGTGGGAAGAAAACATCGCATTTGAATTGCCTGGTAGTCTCTTGATGGTGTTACCAGCTCTGGCAGTCAGCATTTGTGTTGGACCTATTTATTCTGTTAACGTCTTGCCAATGTGACCATTACTGCACCTCTGAGTTTGCTGTACTTTGGAGACAGTCTTAAGTGTCTGGCTACTGTGATGGTTCTCTTTTGAACCGAAATTAAAAAAAAAAAAAAAAAAAAAAAAAAAAAAAACCAACCCCAAAAAAACCAAAAAAAACCCCAAAACAAACAAACAAAAAAACCCACCCAAACAAACAAAAAAATCCCACCAAAAAAGGGAGGTACTCTTTTTGTTTCTGCTTTAAAAGAAAGGGGGGGGATGGATTGGGGTGGGGTTGAGGAGAGAAGAACTCCCTCCTCTTCCCTGGTTGCATTCTCCTCTGAGGAAGTAGATGGATCTAACAGATCAGTGCTCCATTTCACGTTTTTGGATGTATTTGAAGATGTTATTTGTAAGTCAATGTATTCCATTCTGGGCTTCACTTACTAGTAATATTTGTGGGTTTAATTATTTTATGTGTATTTGTTCTATACTGTAAATATAATCTTCTGGTCAGGAATAGGCCACTGTAGTTTACCATTGTGTAGTCTTTATTCAACCTTATCATCTAACATGTAATCTGCATCTCCTTTATCATGCCAAATGGTCTTAGGAAAATGGTGCAATTAACAGGCTGTATAATTTTTTAAAGGACAAAAAAGAAGAATTTTATGGACTGGATTATGATCTGAAACTGGATGGTACTTTAGACCTGGAGGGATCTTCGCAACTATTAATTCCTGCGAGATTTCTGACTGTCAGGTTTTCCAAGCGAGACACTAAATTTCTTGCTTGTACGAAGCACTCCCAAGGGATTTGTGTGCTCTTAGGTACTAGACTGAAGAATATCCAATGGGATGGACCAAGAAGAGATGTGTGTCTTCATGCCATGGATTTCGTCTGCACTTTTCTGATGACTTGGGGGAGGGGGGAGTGGAAGGGTTGCGTACAACACAATAGTATCTTGCCCATAAATACACATTGACTTTTTAATGAACAAATGGGAAGAGTTCATCTGATGGCAGTATTCTGTATTGCTCTAATTTGCCACTGTAAAACTGTAGGCTGAAGTAGCTGAAGAGATGGTGAAAATGGGCCTAGTTTGTATTAAAATGGTGCATTTAGCTATCTAGGCTCATTGAACTCTTATTTTTCTTGTTTCAGTGCTCATTTGAATGAATGGGACCTATTGCTCCTGGTCTTTGCTCATGCACAGCCTAGTCTGTGGCAGGGAGGGTGGTTTCTGAATGTTACTAACTCTGCCTGAGGGCTGCTCTTTCATTCTGTCAAGATAAAGGTGGTGTCCATAGCTACATCTTCAGCGTGATGTTCAAGGGTGCTGAAAATTGTCATTTAAGAGCTATGGATTTTCTCTTAATGCTTCATAGAACTTTAAAGGGTTAAAAAAAAAAACAAAAAAAAAGAGGGAAAAAAAGACCTGAATTGGGTTTTTGTAGTGTTTCTCCCAGACTGTTTTGCTGAAAGCAACTACTGTTGGTTTCACAGCAAATTGTTCCTGTTGTACTGAAAATGCAGCAGTTTGGCTGCAGACTCCCTGAATGCTGAGATCATTGTGTTACTGGAGTGAAGATCTTACACCACCAAATCCACCTACAACCTCTTTTGAGAGGTATCCCACTGTAAGAAGCCCCTGGCCTGTTGCCTGTACTGCTTTTGTGCCTTTTGGTTGCACCTTCCCTGTGTTTGTGCCTTGGCTATGGTACACGTCTGATTTTAGCACAAGTAGTTTTTATCTGATCTGCTCTGGCTTTGATAATCTCATTCTCTTTCAGACCCCATTCACTTTGAGGTGCAGGCCTGCGAAGGCACGTGCCATTTCTCCATGTTGCTTCATCAAGAAGCTTTTCTATGGCAGAAGTACCTTCTTGAGAGCAGTCAGGCCAGTACCTGCGTTGGGAAAACCTGTTGGTGTAATTTTGACAGTGAGGCCTCCTTCCAAACCGACATCAGGTTAAGAGTCCTTTATTTTAAACATCTTCAGTTGGTATCCTACTAAAGGCCAGTTACAATAGGGGTGAGATCACATGCCTGCTTATAATACTGCTAGAGAGAGGTTACACTGATAACCAAATTGCACATCACAGTTGCTGGTATGTTATAGAGAAACCAAAGGGTTTGCGTACCATGTTTTAGGTAGAAAGCATATTCCAGTAGGTAAGAAGCAATAATGCAGTGGCTGGATGGGGTCAGGCTCTGGAAAGATTTACTGGTGCAATTTTGTAACCTGACTCCTGATAAAAGGGCACCTCTGCCGAAAGCCGGAGAGGCTCAGCAGTTTGCGGGCTGGTAGCGCACAGCTGATGAAGGGTTTAAGAATGGAAGCTGCAAGATCAGAGATGGATATATGCATGGTGCCTGAGAAGTGCCTCCATCCATCTGAGCTGTGGCAGGGACTTTGGCATGGCATTAGGCAGTCTGGATCCAGGAACTAGCTTAGAAGCGGGAGAAGGCTCTAGGTGCAGCCTTCCAGGCAAGATGCGGGTTGTGGCAGCGGCAGAGTTGATTTTTGGCTTCATGTGTCTCTCTCTAGTCAGGAGAGAGAGGCTGCAACCTGCTCGATGAAGCTTGCCAAGTTGATGTCTCGCTCCGATAAGCCTCCACACTCGTGGGTGCTCAAGGTGATGTGAACCTAAACCAGACAGACAGACCGACCAAGGGTTGCTGGCAGAAAGAGCAGGAACGGTTTCCCCCAGCGCTGCAGACAGTTCGCATCTGATGAGGCAGGTAGCACTATTACTTTCTTCAGAGTTCTTAGCAAAATTTCCCTGGGTGGGAGAGGTTGTCTGGCATTTTGCCTGGTTTTCTCCTTCCTACAGCTCGTCCCGGCCACAAGCTGTCACTGCCACCCCTGCCTTGGTCACAGCAGCCAGCTTTTCAACTCACTCTTTTTCCAGAAGCTTTTCCCCCTTGCTGCTATTTCTGGTACTGATTTAAAAAAGCAACCTACAGGCAGCTACTGCTCAGCTGGACAGGTAAAAAAAGGGGGGAGGAAAGGATCTGTAGGTGATAGCTGTAGGCTGTCTGTGATATGCCAAGGGAATAGCATCTGAGCAAGGAGGTCCCACTGATCTGAACAGCACTTGCTGCTGCTGTTTTATGCCTCGCAAAAGGGATGTGTTCCCCGAAGAGCTCTGGTTGCCCCCACTATTCCTCTTTCTTACCTTATTGTACACATTGAACCATTCGGGGTGGTGGTCCAGTTTTTCTGCCTGTAGAGCCACTCTGGTCATGAAGCCAAAGGCCTGCCCAGTGGAGTAAGAAGAAAAGTTAGCGCTGAACCACTTAGCCTGCGATATATTGTTTTTCACCCCATTGCTATTAATTTTACACCACATGTTTCTAGGTAACCCAACCAAATGCAAGGCCTGGGATGTTCTGTATCGTTGTTGGGGTTTTCTGTGGGTTTTCCTCTCTTTGGGGAGCTTTTCCCAGACAAAGCATGTGCTGGGTTGAGCATTTTGGTGCCTTGGGCAGGTTATCTTGCTCAGCCATTACATTTCAGGAGAAACATGGAGGTGTTTCTTTGGCTGAGCCTTGCAGATGGGACTCCCTGCTCTGCAAACTAGGTCTCCTGCGTTGTAAGACTCCATACTGCTGATGCTCATACCCGGTTGAAGTCCTTGAAGTGGAACTCTTTGAAGATGGCGTCTCTGCCTTCCACCTCGTTCCACCCCACAGCTCTCAGGTTTGGCAGCAGCTGCTCCCTCTCCTCTGCACTCAGCCTGTGGGCTTTTCCTGCCTGACACCGCAGAAAGGAAAGGGAAGAGGAGCAGATCAGCGTGGCAGAGGTAGGATGAAGCAGATGTTCAAAGCAGTGAGGCATCCCGTGGGTCGTGGAGTTATGGGTCTATGGAGGCAGCTGCAGACTGGGTGGGAGGGTTAGAGTGTCTGTGTGTGGACCTGAATTGGGGGGTGCTGATGATAGGGGATATCAATGCTGTCCTCCGCTCCCTGCCCTGGGTACATCCTGCATGTAAGTAGGTCAAGTGAAGTCCGGCTTGTCACTTTTGTCCTCTGACCTGCAACACCTACCACTTTACCAGTGTATGTATGTATTCGTTATAACTTGGGGTACTAAGAAATGATGACGGTGTGAGGTTAAGCTCCCAAATACATTACATAAAATTTTCTGGAAAAAAACCCTGAAACTCTGTGATGGCTTCTAGAACTGGGAATTGCTTGCTTTTGAGGTTTGCGAAGTACCTTCCCGAAGCAGGAGGGCTGTATTTGCAGGTCATCTGCACTGGAAGCCTGCTTTAGAGGAGGAAGAAGTGCTGTGAATCAGAGAGATGAGTCACACTAAGTTGGAGTTCAGCTCCTTTTCCTTTTCAATCTCCCTTATGTTACGATGGAGTTTAAGAGGCTGTTTCTGTCTGAGTAACAAAGGGCAGAGGGAGGGATTGTGATTTAGCATTGTCTTCCCCTCTTGGGCAGAGCTGCTGTTATTTGTTTTTTAAGCGGGGGTGGGGGTGGGGGGGGGCAGGCGGAGCAGCAGTTCTTCTTGGCTTTAGGGAGTGAATATGGGCAAAGATGAAACTAAAATGGAGTTCCTGGGGATGGGGGCTGCCCGAGCCAGCATATCTTCTGGTTCAGTGGGGAAGGCAGGAGTGAGTGTGGAGGGGTGTTGCTCTATCTGAAAGATTATGTTCTGGCAATTAAAATTCTTTCCTAGTGGGTGATCTGATCTTTCAAGTTGGTGAGGACTGTTGTTTCTCAATGACAAAGACCAGTATCTCTTTGCAATTTGTTTTCCTTTGTATGCTGTAGAGCAAAGTGTGGCAAGTTAGATATGAGTCCCAACAAATACAGCCCACGGTTTCTTGTGGCTGTTTGCTCAGCTGTTTAAGATGCTACTTCTGAGTGTCGATGCCCAAGCGAAGCGTCTCAAGGGGCTGCTGACTAAAGAAGGCAAATTGTCCTTTCCTGTAGTTCACCTACTCACAGGCTGTATAAAACCAAAGAGGCAGCCATGGAGCTGATGCTTTTGTGGGTTCTTCTTTGGTTTTGCATGTTTTGAGGAAGATTGGAAAAATTATGCCCTATTCTCATGTTACTGGGTCTGCTAAGCCATCAGGCCGTGTGGGTGCCTACCTCGCTGGGTAGATGTGACCCTTATGCTTAGAGAAAGCTGTCAGCTGCAGAGCACTTCATGAAATGGAGGGTGCCAAGGTGTGTGCTGAACCTTAGCTCAGGGGTGGCTGGGCGTGGGGTGGTTCCCGTTCCCCTGGCCTCACGACTGCATGCTCTTCCGCTTGCCCGATGTTTGGGGAAAGCCTTCCTTGCCCGTGCATGCCCTGGCCTCCCTGCTAGCGTGCAAACCACCCGTGCCACCCTTTGGTTTGTGCAGCATTTTGGATGGTCCCCTGCCAGCCCTGGCTCCCCTTCCCCCCCCGCTAATGTCAACCCCATCCCTTCCCAAGCTCTGGGTTTGGAGGGAAGGTAAACACAGCTCAGCACAATAAACCCTCGGCCGTTGCCCTTCTGCGCTGATGGCGTGATAAGCCGGTGCGGGTAGCTTAGCAACTGGATAATGTGGGGACGGAGGCTGGCTCTGCACGGGGCCGCTGGCAGGGGGGTACCCGTGGGAGCTGCCCTGGGGGACTCTGATGGGAGTAGGGTAGGGGCTGTGCCAGGTTTTGGGACCAGGGGCTGAAAGCTCCTGCTGGGGTATTGGTGCTAAAGAGGAAAGGCTGTATAAAGCCGCAGCTGTTGCTTGCCTGGAGCAGAGGGGTATGGACACAGGGGGCTGGATGCCGAGCCAGCCTCCTCCGGGCAGAGCAAGAAACCAGGCTGCTTGGAAGGGATGTGACTTAATTGTTCTCTGAACCCTTTTCTGCGTCGTGACTACATGGGAGGATGAGCCCCGGGGCTTTTTCCAGACCCAGCTCCTCTCTGAGAGCCCAGCGCCAGCGGGAGATATGGCCAGGCTGAGGTTTGGCCAACAGACCACATGAAAGCCAGCTCCTCCGACTCTGTCTTGTGGTGGGAGACCCTCCACCCAGAGCATCCTCTGTGCCCTCCACCCTGTTCTCTTCCCCTTCCCTCCTTCTCCAGCCCAGCACATTGGCCAGCCTGCTGTTTTTGTTAGTATGGCATGTTAATGCTTTCATGTGCACTTACTCCTTTAAAACACACTCTTCTCATTAGGGAAATTTAATTATTTTGTTTTCTTTTGCTGGCTCTCAACTGCCAAGGCATTGGGATTTTTTTTTTTTTTTTTTGCCAGCAGAGAACCAAGTAGATGCATTGTGCAACCGAAGGGAAGAAACTAGCATGGGAAATTGGGAGAGCTTTGGGCTTTCTGGAGATGAAACAACCCTCCCTGCTCAAACTAACATCTTCCCTTTTAAAGGTGATTTGTCACTTAGGAAAAGGTAAAGGGCACAGCTCTGGTGTAAGCAGGACCTGCAGGTAGGGCTGGAATGAGGTATGCCACAAGGCCTGTGGTCTTTTGATCCTGTCCCCTCTGCTGCTGTGAAAAAGCTGATTTCTAGCTGTCCAGGGTGGGTTGCGCAGACCGCGCAGACAGAGCACACATGGGAGTCGTGCTTGTCATGCAGAATTTGAGCGGGGGTCATGCTGGCAGTGCAGCCTTGCCGATGGATGGATCCTTTCCCTCCCCCTCGCAGAGGAACCGAGCCTGGAGAGCACTGGCTTTGGTAATTCAGCAGCAGCCGGCGGAGCTCCCTGTGTTACTTATTAACCACAGCGCAGAGCTCTGCTCCTCTCTCCCTTCCTCCTGCCTTTTCTCAGAGGCCGGAGCTGCTGCTGAAACCTTCCTGCCCCGTCCTTTGCTGCCGCCTGCAAAGCAACAGCCGGATTTCCCAGCAGTGACTTACCATCGCCCGTGGGTCTCTGTGGCCTCCGTCTCTGGTCCAGGCTGGGTGGTGCACGTCGTACCGTAGCCCTGTGGAGCCGCGGCTTGTCTGGGGCGGTGGGAGGCGTGGCGAGGGGGCCGGGTCCACCCACGGTGAACTGCTGCCCGTGCTGCCTGTGCCTTTCCCAACACTGCCCGGCAGCGGTCACCCGCCTGTGGGGCCCTACTGGACCATGGGGCTTGGGGGATGCTAAAACAGGGTCTCTTTGAAACCCCTGCACGCCGAAGCGGTGATGCGTCCGCCCGTGAACCAGCTGCCCCTCTGCTGTATGGTCACTTTTTTAACCTGTTGCACAAGCAAAAGGCAGAACGGGATGGAGAGGGGCAGTTAAAGCTGGTACTGCTGGATGCTGCTGGCAACACATGTGATGAATGTGACAGTCGTCCTGGCTGAGCACGCATGTGCCTCCCAGCCCTTTGAGCTCTGTGCAGTGATAATCACGAGCTGAGGGCAGCATTGTCTGGGGACAGCCTGCATTATATTGCAGCACGTGGACCAAGAGGCACGGTAATGGGGGGGAGTGTGTGCAGCACAATGCTTCTGAGCATTTTTAAGGTGTTTACCCCTGTTGCCGAGGAAATTGTGTCTGCCCAGATGCCGCGTACTGTACCCCAGAATGTTTTTGCTCTCCAGGCCTGCCAGATTTGTGCCCATGTCCTGCAGCTCATCGTCTGCTAAATCCACTCACATGATGGGCAATTTTCCAGTGCTGACAACAATTTCGTACCATGCTGATGTACGTGGTAGACAGAAATTCAGCACGCTGCTATACCCTCATGGCTTTCTTTACCCTTGAACCAACCGATTCTTGAGATTTTTTAATATAGTGTGACATACATCCCTTGTATATACTCTTGTGCACATTTTGTTTTCTGCTGTTAGGGTTTGTGGGGGCCACAGAGATGATTTTTTTCTCCAGCAGGCAAGTTAGAAGCAAATACTTCTCTTTCCTTTTTTGCCATCTATAGATTTGCTTGCCAGGGTAATGAAAAGGAAAAATGAGCATCTTTTGTGTCCTGGGAGACCATGAGTGTCTGTCCGGGGTGAAAAGACTTGGAGAGCAACGCAGCACCTGAGAAGAAAATAATTGTGTGCAGGTATGAAGCTGGAAGCTTTGATACGGCTGAGAAGAGGAGGGGTGCTGTACGGTTTCCAGCAATGAAATCAGGAGGGTGGGATTGTTTGTAAGGTTGGGAAAGGTCAGCAGAATATTTTCTCGGCATAAGTTTGAATTGCAGGACTGGCAGTTTCATCAGCACAGCCCAGCAGAAGTGCCCCTGTAAATAGTGGCATAAGCAGGAGGTAAAGGACGCAATACTGTCGTGAAGTTGCAGGTGGAGATATGGGTGCTGCAGATAACAGCTATGTTCATGGGATCTCAGCTGCAGTTTTCTCAAGAAAATGCAGTGGCAGTTTTGATGGTGATTTGTGAGGGCCTCAAATGCACCTTGGCTAGGTGACAGTGCCTCTGTTGGCCTCCCTATTGATTTGGGGATGGGCAGGAAGCAAATACCCCGTCTCTCACAGTATCCTGCTTTCCCTCTGTTGGATTTTGTTCCAGCACAGCTGGGAGCTGATCCTATTTACCTTGCCAATACACGTGTTGCCAGTACAGAGCAACTGACAGACACCTCGGCTCATTAGAGGTGAGAATTTCTGTGGTTGGAGAACATCAGGAGAAAAATGATTAATTATAGTGTCTACTGATTACCCAGCTCCTTTGTAATGGCGTTTTCTCTCCTAGGTTATAAATCAAGCCTTAACTGCCAACCTTACATGTGAGAGATCTCTCGCAGAGGGCTGCGGTTTTGCTGAAAAGTGTCAACAGGGCAGTTGTGATTTTCCTCTGTCTATGGTGTGAAATTGTGGCCAGGGGGATCCTTTGGCTGACTTCAACTCCTGAACCCCTAAGTGCATGAAAGTCCCCCTCTGCACAGCTTTAATTTCTCTTTTTGAGATAGGATTCTTTAGATTTGCTTTTAACGATTGAGCGATGTTGGGCAAGGTGTTTGCTCAGAGCAGTTTGCAGCCCCGTGCAAGGGGCATGCTTGTTTACTGGCAACAGATTTTTTTTTTTCTTTTTTCCTCCCTTGTTGTCTACTTTAGAGCTGTGCTTCTTTGAGCTAGGTCAATGGCACATGCGTGCACTGCTTCTGCGTGTTTGGAGGGAGCTCTCATATCACTCATCTACTATTGTTATTTTTATTTTGTCAATACTTTTTTTAACAAAATGTACCTGACTCTGAAAGCTGCTTTGGTTGAGATCCATGTACTATCTCCCATCTCAAGATTTGCTTTTTGAATTCCCCCCTTTCTCATTTCATGGTCCCCGAAACATTTTTATGGTCCCTTTGAGGGAAGAGGGATGCTAGTTTCCTTCTCGGAGAGTGCTGGCTGCAATGTGTGACTGCTTGCAATCACGTAAGAGATGTGGAGAGCCTGATCCTTGCTGCTTCCAGGAGAGGAAAGCTCCTTGCAGGAGCTTAGGACACTCCAACACAGCAACAAGTGGCTTTTTTGGGTGGTTTTTTTCCCCCCACCACGTGGTTTGATTTTTTTTCCTTTTCTGTTTTTTTATTTCCCGACAGTCTGCGCTGGCTCCTCACTTAACAGCATTAAAAATGTGCTCAATGTCATCTTCCTGCAGGTGTGCTTTTCCAGGCATCCCTTGGGAACCGCTGATCCGTGGGTTTAGCATTAGCACGGTTCAAGTCATGGTAAATTCACTCTGACTTTGCATCTTGGGCCCTCTCACGAGGCAAATGGGATTAACCAGCAAAGAAAGCGGTGGCTTCTGCCATGTTGTTTGCTGCAATGCAAGTTTGCATTGGATGGGCTTTTAGCAGAGCTGCTGACTCAGCAGCGGGATGTTTGCTGATGGCGCTGGCAGAAGGAGTCTTTATCTCAAGCAAGGTGCAGTTACAGGGCCAGGTGTTTGTTTTATATTGTACTTTGGAAGAAGAGTGGGTGTCCTCCAGCACTGCATGGGAGAGGTTTTGTCTGTCACGTCTGGGAGGGACCCAGTGGGGGTTACTAAAATAGAAAACACACATCACGTGAAGATCTCCTGGGCTGAAAGTAGGTGAAGGCAGAAAAAGGGAGAAGCTTCATTTGTGCTTACTCTGCTCTTGCATTTCCCAGGTCCGCTTCTGGCTGCAGCTGGAGACAGAGTGTGAACTAGATCCTGTGTCAGGATGTCCCTGCTCCTTAGAGAAGGCCTTTAGAAAATACTGGGTGTGCTGTTAGTTTGCTTCACCTCTAAGTGATGTCCTTGGGTCTTCTTCACGTCTGGCACCATCTACTGTTTACCATTCCTTCTTCCCACTGTTTGGGAGGAAGAAGGGCTTGCTATGCTTCACCTCTTTTCCCTGAATGGGGAGACCCAGGGCAGGAGGACTGTTAGCAACCCACGAGATGAGGAAGCAGATTTTTGCCTGGTGGGTACTGAATTGTCCATGTATTGCTTGCTCCTGTGATGAGACTGAAACTCATGTGTTGTGGGCAGGGGGAACAACTGCTTAGTCAGCAGGGAAACAATTAACCAGCTGCAGTGCCTCAGGAATTCACCGGGAATACATTTTCAGAGTTTACATCCATGTTAATGGCTTTTGAGTGAGTAGCTTGGGACAGGGTCACAATCCCCTGGTGAACCTCAGCCCCCAAAGGGTGTTTTAAGCCAGGGTGGGCCAACCTCTTTCATCATTGACTACTCCGCTGGTATCTGAAGCATTGCTTTTGTGGCACAATAGATTTAATTAAAGAGTTTGTTTAGCACTGGAGGGGATTTATGGCAGTTGTGACAAGTTTAAGTTGACAAAAGGGCCCAATAAATAGAGATGAATCGTTAATTATTCCTGTGTGAGACTTCCTCTTGTAGTGTCGTTTTATCAAAGTCAGTGAGGGCCGGGAATCGGCCTCAGCACAATGAACAAAATAAATCAGAGGCTGGTACAAATGGGGGCTTCTCTGGTCTGCTCACACGGTGCTTTAGGTAAAGGGCCTTGATGTCAGGCAGTGTGCAGCTACTCTGGGAGAAGGCTGGATTGAAAAAAAAAAAAAAAAAGGCAATAAAAGTGGCATAACCACTTCTAATGTGTAGAAAACATGAATACCAAAGTGGGAAACAACTGTGTGCAAGACGGTGGAATACCATAGCATCTGGGAGTGAAGACATGTTGCATTGAAGGGGTGTTTCCCAAAGGAGGAGGATGATGCAAATTTGAGTGCACATTGTCACGGATGCCTTCTCCTGTGTCAAACTGGTGCTGGAAGAGACAACCCATTGCTAGCCGATGCATGGAGAAGCCTGGCATGAATTCGATTTGAAGACTCAAGAGCTCAGCCAGAATAATCCTGCTTTGACTCTGTGTTCGTCCTTGAAACCAAGTGGCATGACAAAAACAAGGGCCGTGGGCCCTGGCAGCTAATGTTCTCCTGTGTCATGAGTCTTGTCCTCAAGGTCCCCAGGAGTTTGCTCCATGGTCTGTAGTGGATGGCGGTGAGATCATGCAGTTTGCTGCCCTGCCAAGGCCTCTCTGTTCCCTGCAACAGGATGCATTTGCCCTGGGGGAAGGTAATACATCAAAACTGCCTTCTCCCCACCCCTTGCTTTGTCTGGTCTGCTGATGGGTTAATCATGTAACTCGGCTTCCCTGGGCACAGCTGGAGCCCGGTGCAAGGGAAATTTCTCGCATTCAGCTTGTTTCCTCACTTTCAGTCCAAATTTGAGTTTCTTTGCTAAACAGGTTGGATTTTCTGGCAAATTTGCAGGGGTTGTGGAGGGCAAGTATCTTGACGGATCTGGAAACCTTTCTCCCATCTTAGAGTGAGTTTTCCTCCTTGTTTATACGGGGAGAGTTGGGCACTGCATGTTAAGCGGCTGCTGTACAGCCACGTCTTGTCACTAGGGGTCAGGAAAATGCTGAGAAATGGGAGAGCTCCCTGAAACAGCAGCCCCTGGCAGGAGGGCACAGGGTTGGGGCTCTCAGAAATGCATCTGATCCCGAAAACCAGGAGTGATTGCTGATAACGTTATCAGCTCTGCTAAAGAGTGGCTGCGCTCAGCAAAGTGGCTCTTCAGCTGGACCTTCATGACCAAATTGTTTCTCATGAGAAGCACCTCCAGATCCTTTGGCCTCTCCTGGGGCATGCTTGCCTGTAGCTACTTAAGCACTGAGGATGTCTCTCGAGCCAGATTGCTAGAGGTCTTTGGTTACTATTGCTGTTTTCAAGTCTTGGAAGTCCTTGGGTTTTATTTCCAGCTTCCCAATTGCAGGTCTTGCAGTAAGCTGCCCTGAGGTAGGGACAGGAGAAGGGGCCCTGGGTGTGGATGTAAAGGCAAGGTCTGTCTGTACAGACCTTTTATTGGGCAGGGTTAGAAGGTAGGATTACAGAAGGTAGACAAGCTTTTGGGCATAGAAGCTCTTCTTTGATTGGAACTAGAAATGTCAGGCTTCAAAGCCAAATGAGTTGAAAACAGTAGCTCAGAGATTAGTGAGATACTTAAATGTGTGTGGTTGCTTTAGAAGGAAAGAGTGGCTGTAATGTACAGGAGGTGATGATAGGTGAGTGGAGAAAAAAGTGTGCCAAGGCAGTGATTGCCTTGCAGATG
The DNA here is from genome assembly GCA_013389945.1 of Fregata magnificens. NCBI lineage: Eukaryota > Metazoa > Chordata > Aves > Suliformes > Fregatidae > Fregata > Fregata magnificens. Next base: position 46,241 of record WAAD01024644.1, read on the forward strand.
GAGACAGGTAGCTTATGGGTCATGGCACGTGGTAAGGCTGGTAGAGGGCACAGTGGCCAACTCCAGGAGCTTTGCTCTACGGTAGAGTTGTGAATTTTTTTTATTTTTTTTTTTCCCCAGATCTGCCTTTGGGAGATGTTTCATAGTATTTTTTTTTTCCTCCGATGAGGGCTAAGGGAGCAGAGGGAGTGATTGATATTTTTTTTTATTTTTTTTATTTTTTTGGGGTGATAAATGGTCCCCTGCTGGCTGCTGGGTGTGCCTGTCCTTTGCAGATTGTCTGTGGGAGTCTGTTTGGGTGCTCAGTGGGTGCTCAGCTTCATCTCCAGCCTTCCCAGAGGGGCGGTAGGTGAGCTGGGTGAAGTGTATCACATTGCTGGAGGCACAGGGGTAATATCCAGGCGTGGAGTGTGGCGTAGGGGGAGGTGCTGGAGATACATTGGCAAGTTTTGCGCTTTTTTTTTTGTGCAGAATCTGATAGCAAAAACTCATGTGTGAAATTCATGTCAGGTGCAATGCTGGTTTTTTTTTCCCTTGTAAGCATTAAATATACTCTTTTGATGAGGTTACTGTCTTATTTGTATTACCACCTCTATTTCTGCCCAGCCTAATGAGTTTGTACTGCTCCTTACAAACTGAATTCATCTGCTTTGCTTGTTCTTGCTATTAGTGGGAACGACCACCGGACCATGCTGTCTGCACTGTTTGTTTGAAGCAGGATAAAAATTAATGGGAAAATTGTGTACGCAGCAATCTTAAGAAACCAAAATGTTACTGTACCTCACCTGTTGGGGGTAGCAAATTAAATAACATAGCAGCTTGCTTCAAAGTCTGAGATAAAGAGTTCTTGCGGCAGGCATGGCAAGGAGGGGAGAGATGAAATACTGCAAACTGTCATTGATTCACAGCCTGGGCTGGAAGTTTGCTGATATGCTACAGCAAAATGGAGCTGTGTTTAATTCCAGCTGCCTCCACTCCCTCCTGTGACAGCTGTATCTTGGAGGGGCTTTGGGCTCAAAAGGATGGACCAGTTACTCGTAATGGTTTGCCTCAGCTTTTGCACCTCTGCCTACATCCATTTGAGGTGCTGTTGAAGGTTGTCTGAGTAGTACCCTGACCTGGTCTTGGAAATTGCCACTTGGTATAGGCTGGGTTTATGACCTTGCAAAGGCAAAGTGTTGAAGGTGATGGGGAGGAAGGAGAAAGGAAGGTGGTTGTTTCTGACCTGAAGTGGAAAATCACTGGTGCCGTGAACTCCTGGGGGACATTGCTTGGCAGCATCAGCTGCCCTGTGTTGTTATCTCAGAGCTCATGTTCTGTGGCAAGATAGCTTTCACCGGTATGCTGCTGCTGTTTGCTTGAGGCACCATGAAGAGTCAAGTTGTTGGTGACAGTATTGTAGGGCTGGGAAAGAGACCTGACTTTCTCTGGAAGGAGGATGTCTTGTAGGACTGCTCTGAACCACGAGCCCTCCAGAGGGTCCTTGTGAGAGCTTGGTCCTCGCTCTGGTCACACAAAGGGAAGGTGAAGAGCAGGAATGTGCCCCACAATGGGGAGACAGTGTTTGTTCATGGGATGGGAGGCTTTCCAATGCAAGAGTATATTGGGGAATCTGCCTCTGACATATCATCAGGCTCAGGAGAGCTCTTCTGCTGGTGTTTTCCCCTCTCAGCTAATGTGGTGGCTACAGCTTTGGACAAACTGCCTGCAAATTAAATTAAGAAGAAACGGTTGAAGTGGAGCTGGGACAGGAACAGACCCAGTGGCCAAGGGCAGAAGAAGAGGGAGAACAAAACAGGATTTTTCTCCCCAAACTCCTATTCCTGGATCAAGCGAGTTGTGTTAACAAAAAGGACCAACAGTTCCAGTGCAACTGGGAGATGTGATATTGTCTACCGTGGCAGCAAGGACTGAAGTCAGCAGGATCAAAAGGCAGCCTCTGTGCACTAGCAGCAACATTGCTCAGCAGTTTACAATGAATGCCCAGCATGTAAATAAATACAGATACTGTGGTGGTGCTGCAGACTTGAGGCTGCCCTTGAGGCCCACATGGCCATGTGTTCTGTGATAACTTGGCTGTCTCTTCTCATGCACGATTGAGCAGGTGAAGCTAATTCACTCAAGCCTGGTGGCTGCAGCTGATCTGCCTTCTTAAGCAGGTAACTAGTGGCTTATATGACTGACAGGTGTCTTAAATCAATAGGAATGCTCCATGAAGTATTTGAATGTACCTCACCACAATAGATGTTTGGGAATCCAGTCTTGCTTTTGCTATCAAATTCGGCATAAGGAGGGGGGGTGGACTGTGATTTTTTTTTTTTTTGAAAGCACCTGCATTTTTAGGTACCTTCCTGGTGCCCCTGCAGTTCTCCAGTACACAGACATGGCTGCTGTGGGGGGAAGGAGGTGAGAGCCCATCTGGTGAGAAATCAGGTGCATCTTACCCACCCCGTCTACACAGTAGAATTTGGAATCTGAATTGTTCCTTCCGGAGCTTGGGTGTGGACTGCAGCTTAATGCTCCCATTTTCCTTAGTGGCGCATAGCTTTCATTAAGTAATGCTGTAAAATACTTGCATTACGGGCTATGAACCGGAAAAATCAGACCGTAGTCGCTGTGGTTCTGGGTCACGTTTTGCATGCGGTTCATTGACAAAAGTAACCAACCAGCAGGGATGAGTAGGGTAGAAGGTTTTTTTACTGTCTTTGTGGTACCATCTTCTGATGAAATTTGAGAGGCAACCTGATATCTGCTCCACGCTTAGTTTAAGAGGAAGAAATAGTATACTGATCTTTATTTCATTTCCTGTCGTTTACACTGCTGGAAGGTTTAGCTCTGCTTTAGGGCATGGAATTGCTTTTTCTTTTCTTCCTTACAGAACCCCAGAAAGGGTACTTTAGAGCTTGGAGGAAACTTCAACAAGCTGGAGAACAGGCCAGGATCTTCTCCCTCTTTGCCCTGTGCCTGTATTTTCATTGGCAGTAAGCATGGTGCAAAAAGCACTTGTCTTATTTTCCAAATTGCTATAGCCAGTGATCAAGTCTGCCATGTCAACAAAAAGCATTAAGACCTCTGCTTTCTGCTGATGCAGAACGATAATTTGTGGCTCAGGCATTACTGAGATGTTAGACGCCGAAATTATGACCACTCTGTCAGATTGGCTGGATAATTTTTACTCCTAAGCCTTCCACCAAGATGATTTTCAGTGCTTGGAAATTAGTCTTACTCTGCAGAGCTGTCAGTGTCTCCCAGCTGTGTCAGTATGTGCTCTAACAAATGTGCGTATATATGATATAGCTATTTCATCATCATTCCCTGCACTCCTCCAGACACCTGGGAAGCTTATCTTAAGTGCAGCTCTCCTCTCCCAGGAGTCACTTTTGTTAATTCTTTTTTTGGTTTGTTTTCCAGTAGTGTAGAAAAGCCTCAGAACAAGCTGCTTATTTTTTTTTTTTTTTTCCCAGGCCCTGTAGACACACAGGGAGAGAGATTTTGTGCTCTGAGTGCTTGAAATGGATGCGGGGAGGTTTTATCTGTACAGGTAGGAAAGTGAGGCAAGGAGAAATCAAGGCCTCAGAGGTGTTAAAGACCCAATTCCCAGCGAAAGTCTGTATCCTCAAAAGGTAGAAGGCAAAAAATTGTTGTACAGGGAGGCTGTATTGAGGTCTCTTGGGCAGGTCTGAAAGGGTTGCGGGTCCCCTTGCAGAAAGGGAGAAGCAGTGGTTAAAACAGCAGATCCTTTGAGAAACAGAGCACCCATCCGCTGACCTTCCCCATCGCTGATCTGCAGCTATGCTCTTGGATCGACAGAGAGGGACCACCTCCATCCCCAGGGCGCTGTTCCTTCCGGAGGATGCCTGGCCCTGTAGCAACTCATCCTGGACACATCCCTCCCTAGCAGGAGGTGGGAGGTGCAAACAAGCCCTCTGGAAGAGTTTCTGCCTTTGTTGCTTGCAGTGAAGGTGAGCTGTGAGCCTACAGTTGCCTCATCTTCCTTTTGGATATGCTCCCTGACCGATCGTGGCTCTATTATTAGTAGCTGATGTGCCGGTAGAGTCACTCTCCTCCTAGCTCTGCTAATTAATCAATGCACCCTGTGACAGCTCGCTCTTGACCATTAAATAATTTTCATCAGTATCCAGACCCCAACAGCATGGATAAACCCATCTATCTTCATTAGCTCTTGTATTTTAACATCAGGAACAGGAGCCAAAAGTGACAGTGAAAGGGCAGTTTCCTGTCTAGTCCCTTCCTCATCCCAGTGAAAACTGACCTTGCTGATATTTTTCTTTCTTTTCTCTCCCCATCCCTTGTTGTATGTTGGTTAAAGGAGAAGATGGGCAGTAACTTCAACTCCTCTCCTTCCTATCCCCAGTGATTATCCTTAGGAAAAAAAGTGGACAGGATCCTCTTTAAAGGTAGATAAATAACTTATGATTATCCTCATTTTGTAAGTAATCTGAGAATGTCTCTCAGGTCACGAAGGAAAGAACGTGAAGATCAATACTTATCGATGTCTGAATTACCTTCCTCCGTGCTAAAAATTAACTTTGCCAGTGGCGTAGCTGCATCTGCACACAGGTAACCCTAAACCGGCCAAAATTGTATGCACAACCTCAAAACCGGGAAGGAGGAGTTACACTTCTTGTTCGGTGAGGTCAGGAAGCACTTCCATCTGGTGTTTTCCTGGAAATGATGAGAAGCCACTGCTGCATGCTCAACCTTGCTCTCCAGAATGAGAGGGCATCGCTGTCCTCGCTCATCTGCAAGGTTATTTCCTGAACACTGGTGTAACATGGCAAACATTCAGTCATGTTGGGAAGTCGTGTAATTTCCTTCCTGCTGGTTCAGTCTGCCCCGAAGCAACTCCTCCTTTTGTCAGATTAGTTCTTTAATCTAAATCATGTTAAAAGGGCTCAGAGAGGCCTCCTGAGGTGCTGAAGTTTGTCCCCTGCTCTTGGATTATATGATGTGGTCCTTCACTCCATGAATGTCTTGAGAGTGGTGGGTTTGGCCCCTATTAACTTCTTCTCTTTCTCCTAAAGCACATCCTTTCCTGTTGGTTGGGGAGAAGAAACGAGAATAAAGGCCAAGCTTTGAAGAATTGAGCTGCCTGAGCAGCTTTGCTGCTCCCATCAGACGTTGTACGCCATGCGGAGGTGTACTCTGTGCTGCCCAAAGACCCATTTGGCCATCCCAAACGGTGGTGGTCTGTAAGGCAGGGAGCGCCTACCCATCTGTTTTCAGTAAGTACTGCAGAAATGCAAAGCAGGCTTTACATGAGGCTCATCAAACTGAGAGGAGATGCCTTGTACTTAGCTGCGGTGCTTATGAGGTGAGTTGTGAGGGTGTTTCATGGGCTCAAGGTGTTTCATCAGGCTAAAAGTGAGAGCTCCCAGAGGCTTCTGGAAATCTCATGAGACAGAACACCAAAAAGGTGCATTTTGAGCACAAGGAAATGTTTGTGTGCTCGTTTGACCTTTTGCGGCATCGATACCTTGTCCCATGGGTGGCCCAGGGAGGGATCGTGCAGTGGATAATTGCACTGCATCTCATAGACCCATTAGGGCCTCGCTCCCTTCTGCACTGTGGGTGCCAGAGATGAACGACAGATGTTATTCTTACAGCTTGCTCCTCCCAGGCTGCTGTGCATAGGCACTGCTAGAGCTTTCATGTTTTCTCTCTGTTTTTCCAATAGTGTTTCTGGGATTATCTTTTTTCCTCTTCCTGTAGAACTTACTCGGAGCCACCTTGGTTGATATGTGTCTGTATCTGCTGAGAACCCTTCTATCAGTTGTTTGCCCGAAGCCACCACTGTAAGTTATTTATACAGTGATTAGCTAAAGCTTCAGATATTTAATGCAACCTTTAAATCACATATCCACCAACAGCTATTGGTCACATAAAATTTCATTGAGCGGTATCTATCACTTACTGGTTTTCTCAATGTGTGCATATATTTAATTTTCTACAGACCTCTCTTGCTGATATTTTCTGCTGAGTAAATAGTAAATCGAGGGACTTCAAAAAGTGTTTTGTTGCATTGCAGTGAGTGAATTACTTGTAAAGAGAACATGGAATATAAAAATTCATCTTGCAAAAAAGTTGCCCTGTTGTATAAATCCCATCTCTCTGTGTTAAAACAGAACCAAACCTTACAATGAAATGTATTTTTTTCTCAGCATATGTAGCTAGTAAGGACTCTTCCAACCAGAAAGCCTTGAATAATCAGCTGTGTTGGGTTTGCTTCTGGTTTTTGCTTCTTCTGCCTCAGCTTATAGTATGCTTATGGGACAACATCTGCTTTGTACGAGGAGTTTAAAACTGTACATGTAAATGCTTGAATTCAAAGATACAGTCAAAATTTAATATTTTTAAGTTGACTCAGAAAGCCAAGTCCTTGGGCTTACCAAAGGAAATGAAACTTGGAAGGAATGGAGGTAGAAGATGTAAATTTGAATTCTAATGAAATGAATTTCATTTTTGGAACAAGTAGTAATTAGAAGAAGTGAAACAAGATTATGCCTGCATCTGCAGGTGGAGTAGCACCGAGGGCTGGGCTAGGCCCAAGCCAGCATAGACCCTGAAGTGAAGCGTCTGGGTACCTAATCTCACCCTGTGGTCAAGAGAGGAGGCTTGAAGGAATCTCAAGGGATGATTCAGATCCTGGGTGCGTTGAACTGCTCCATGAGGGTCTGTCCATGACCCCAGTTGGACTTGACAGTGGCTGGGACCAGGAGCAAGGAGCCTGGAATCGGGTAGGTTGAGTGCCAGCCTATAGATTCAAGTACTTCTGTGTATGTGCAATGCAAATCCTCCTTTTCAGGTACATGGGTCAGTTCGGAGAGCCACGCTCAATTTGTGCGTCCTGAGCTTGGAATTTGGGGATGCTATTTTGCTGTGCGTTTGAAAACATTGCACTTCGGTTGGTCTGGAGTAAAATGTTGCAATATGTCCCTGTAACGTGGTTGTTACCATCTTAGCCAGCTTGGAGTGAGCAAGTCTCTCCCTTTCTGTAGGTTTCTCTAGGGTTGGTGAAGAAAGGCGGCCAGGGACACTGAAGGGGAAAAGGTGTGAGCTTTCCCCAGCTCTTTGTGCTTTAGTGGAGACCTGTCAGCCTTCCCTGCTGTTGTAGAGCTGCCTCGATAGCCCCACAGCTACCTCGTAAATGGGACATCCATGTGCATGCCCTGCTGCTTCAGTCACAGCCTGCAGTCTGTTTGGTGGTGAGCAATGCAAACTCTGAAACAAGTGCAGTTCTGGGGAGCGGCAGGCTGGTGTTTCTACCACCCTCTGGGAAAACAGCTGGCAAATTTGGAGCCCCATCTGCTTGTGGGGTTTGATGGAAAGGAAAGAGAAAGTTGCCTGTGAGTCTAGTGCCAAAACAAGGGATGTGCAGTGCTAACAGGGGCTTACCCTGGGGTGCAGACACAGCCTCACCTTGGCACAGCCCTTTCCCAGCCCAAACATGGGGCCAGCAACTCCTTTCTCCTGCTTTAACCTGGTTATAAGGAGCAGAGGAGAGGAACAGGAGGGAATAAAAGGAGAACCTGAGGTTGGGGAATGGCAGGAGAGGGCTCTCAGTGGGCAGCATGGATGGCTGGATCGTGGGTCGGTTGCCCGCCTGACCCTCACCGAGGCTAACAATGTTTTCTCCAACTTTTCACTGCTTACCGCGGTTCATTAACTGATTTGGCAGAGCAAAAAGGAAAACAGTAGTGATTGAGTGAGGTGCAACTACATATTTTAAGCTGTCCTCTGGGATCCGGGCAAGATTTCCTTCACCCTTTTTGGAGCTGGTTGCTGTGTCAGTACCCTGCTGTTCTGCATTCCCCTTGCCTGAGGTTTGATGGATGCTGAGGTCTCATATTTGGCTAAGAATTGGGATTTCACTCATCCCGGAGGCAAATTTGGCACTCATTCCTGTGGCAAATAAACTTCAGGCAGAGTTAGCTGCTGCCCTTGCTACGGCTACAGCAAAGGCCTCGTCTTAGTCTGTGCTGTAATTAGATCATTAATTAAAGAACTCTCTGAATATTTCCTCTCCCCACTTTTTTTGAAATAGGGGTGAAGTCAGACTTCCATTTGGCCAAACAGTAGCTGGTGGAGCTGAGTAATAAAGACACAGTAAATGCAGGTGATGGAGAGTCCTACCTGTGTGTCTTCTCATGCAGCTGTGAGTACTTTACTCCAAGCCTTGTTGTAAATAGGGGCTTGACCTCTTTTTAACAGTAGTTGAAAGCAGTGTAGCCCCTTCCCAGCATTAGGTGGTATGGCACAAGGAAAGGGAAAAAACCTCCATGGACTTCAGTGGACCCTTTCCAGGTGTGAGGGAGCTCCTGCCGTATTTAAAGTTCAGAGCCAAAGACTATCTTTCATTACATTGTATTTAACTTTGTCCAATTCCATTCCCTTTTTCTGCAGCGATAAAACCACTATTGCTCTTTCATCTCTTCCCCCTTTCTTCCCGAGTAGGTTCTGTGAAAACGGTGTTTGGGGGCAGTAAATCACAAAATGGAAGCACGCATTCATAAAATGCTTTATGCCTCGCTCCATCAATATTTCAACATGCAACACAGACACCAACATTTCATTTTAATTACGCTGCAAATTTCCCTATCGAGGAAGCAAGCTGAACTCTGCAAGCCAGCCCAACCCCGTCCCTGTCCCCTCCTTGCCATGGGAGAGCTGCAACATCCAATTAGCCACGTCTTTTGTTCATCTGAGTCACGGGGCTGTATGTGTGCCCAGTGTGTGTGTCTCCCGCAGGAGGAAGACTGCCAGCTGGGCTGAATCTGGCCTGGGTCGTCCTTTGCTTGCCACAGGGTGAAGAGAGGTCTCGAAGCCATTTGTGGAAGTATCTGTGGGAGCTGGCGCGTTGCCTGGAGCCCTCCAGCGGGCAGGAAGGGCGATCCAGCACAAACAGAAGGTTTTGGAAGATAGGCTCTGACAGTGATTAGAGGCAAGGGAAGGCTTCCCTGCTACAGCAAGTGTCACTTTTTTTTTAAAGCTGTCCTTTTTGAGGTTGTGTTAGTTGCTAGGACTGTTTCTGTTCACAGGAAAAGAGAAAGAATGTGACCGAGGCGTGCGAGTCACTGAATGACACAGGCAAGGCAGCCCGTACCTTCTTGTAGCCCTTTCTAGGAGATGTATGATATGGCCGCTTGCAACTCAGTGGCAATGCAGGAGTCAATATGTTGCACATCCAATTAATGTGCTAACTCGCAAAGCTCCTTGCTGATACTGCTGAGTCCCCCCCAAAAAACCATAGCAGAATTTCTCAGTGTAATATTCACAGGTATGCAAGCTAGGGTAAAAATATACATGCCAAAATGCTTAAGGAAAGGAGAGGGTCCCCTAATGCAAAGGAAATATGTCCCTCGTGGTGGTGCTGTTCCATCATTGTCAATTACAAGGAGTGTTAAATGTTCCTCTGTAGCAGCTGGTGTGGGGTATTATTTTAGAGAGGGCATTAAATTAGATGGGTTATCAGTGTAATTCAATATGACAATTTCTGTGGTTATATCCTGAAGACAGTGGAAAAGGTGGGGAGAGGGAGCAGCACCCATGACACACACAAATGCTAACTGGAAGGGAAAGAGGCATTCATTTCTTGTTAGCGCATACAAATGTAAATGTACTGATTTATGTAACTTCCAAAGCTTAGCTGCTCGCTGCCTGAAGAAGCATTCTTAAAACACATATCCAAATTAAGATGCCACGTGTCAGATAAATTGCTCTGTGTAGAAACTTTGTTTGCAAAGTCAACATTTTTCCCACAGCCTTTTTAAAGTCCTTAAAAAAACCCAAAACAAACTGTATGGAGAAACATATGTCTGTATGTTGTTGGTATCAAGGTCCAAGAGGTGGTTTGAGACTGACCGTGTCAGAGAAAGCCAGTGTCACAACAGCCCAATCTTGGATGGACGAGTGTTGGCATCTTTGGGTATGTGCGCATTAAAATTAGTTCAAGTCCAAACAGCACCAAAGAAATGATTTAACAAATGAATGGCCTTATTTTGACCTGTCTGAGCACAATGATTTGGGATTCTGTAATGGAGGGCTACACGTTTCGAACTGAGGTGGGAAGTGTGGGATGTGTTATGTTTCACCCAACATCTTAATGCAGCATTTCCTCTGTGAGGGAAGGTGTGAAAAGTAAAGTTAAAGCTGTGATCTCTCTTTTTTTCCTCTCCCTAGGACTGCTGTCTCCCTTTTACTCAGATCTATACCAGACTCGTGTAGAGGAGCTCTCAGGTAGTGTTATCCATGGGGTAATGGGTATTTTCCTACTCTGTGTGTGTGCTTAATAATGTACGTACAATGCCCAAACGATGTTAGGATAAGAATAGTTACTATCTTGGAGAACCTTTCCTAGGACCTCCTTGAAGTTCCCCTGAAAAGAGCTCTCTGGGAGCCCCACTTACGTGAAAATTAATATGATGTCTGTAAAGACAGAAGATGGGGAGGTACATACAAGGCAGAGGGCCCTGAAATAAAGTTAATTTGCAGAAAGACCATAATAGGTCAACAAGCAAGTCTTCATCCACATGTCTGGAGAGGGTCATGTGAGCTGGGAGCTGTTAGGAGGATGTGCAATGGGATGAAAGCTTGGCACACCACCAAAAAGCATTTCTGAAGAGATGGGACCAGCAGTCCTGGTCAGGGCATGCCAAGTGCCAGGTGCTAGAGGAGTCGCCCCATACATTAGCAAGGAAGATTTCCTTGTGTGGTCGTAAGATGACACAAACCATCCTAACAACCAGAAGTCTTGAACAAGACTGTTTAAAAAGAGCTGGAATTTATCTGTCTTCATGGGAAAGGAGTGCTGGCAGGTTAGGGTTGAGCTGCAGGAGAAAAGAGGAGTCTTGATGGGAATAGTTGTTTGCCAGGTTAATTTCACTCCCTGCATGGTGCAGCAGTTGCTGTAAGTCAATCTTAAAGAACCTGTGGCTGATGTACATGGCCTGCAGATGTAGTCAGCAAGGTTTTTTGGGGCGAGACCTTCTTATCTGGACCCTGAACAATAGGACTGTTAGAGAGCAGGCAACAGGAAAAAAGAAAAATGGTAGTGTTTTCTGAGCATCCCCTACCCAAATACATCCCCGTGCAGCACAGAAATAAGCAGAAGGGATCTATTTACGTGGTTATGGGTTTGCTGTCCTTGGATCCTGTTTGAATACACTCCATCCCAGAGTTGTTTTGCATTTCACCAGGGAGTCTTTTGTCTAAAGGGCATCGCTGCTACAGCAAAGTGGAGCGTGTCCCTGTCCCTGCTTTCTCCAGTGGATATCACATTTCATTACCCTGATGAGCCTGAGCGAATTCTCCCGCTTGTGTTAATTTGCCCACAAGCCAGCTTGTGTCACGTCCGCAAGAAGCCTGTGACATTTTCTAGCCTCCCCCATCCCTCCTGGTTTCGAAATCTCAAATAATAACTGCAGCCTTGTCCCTTTTTCTACTTATTGCTTCTGAAACAGAGGGAAGAGGGGGCAGAGGGGCCAAGATACCCCATTCCTGTCTGCACAGATGCGGTCAGCCCCAAGCTGGGTGAGCATGGGAGGCATTCGCCTCTTGGGGCTGTGTGTGTGCCCGGTCTGCTGTGGTGCTGCAAGGGCTCGTGGTGGGGGGAACAGAAGGGGTGCCTTTGCATGACCTCAGTCTTTGCGGTTTGGAGCTCATCGGTGAAATGGAAAGCGGGTGGTGGTGAGTGGGGTGACTGTTTCGGCATTGTCCTACCCTTTGGGCTGCTGTGGGTTGAGAAGTAGAGTGCTCTTGTGCATTTGAAGCCTTCACCAGTGCTTTTTTTCCCCTGAAGCATGGGTGCATCACTAGGGAGAGGACCATGTAGCGTTGGACAGCAAATGCTTTAAACCCAGGATCTGAACGCTGCGTTTCAGAGTGCCCTGCAGGGAAGGTGTAGAGGAAGGATTTAAAATTAGATGCATGGGGGCAGGTGAGAAGTAAAGTATTTGTGTTCCCAGTGTGGTGCTGCTCCTTCCCCATGTCTTTGGTTAAATCCATATTTTTTGACTACATGGATAGTACCAGAGAGTTGGGGCCATTTTCCAGAATGTTGATATCTGAATGTGAAGTGAGGTGTGCTTGTGCATGTATCACAAACAATATTCTTGCTTTTTTTTAAACTTTAAATAATGAAACTTCAGCTTTAACTAATGATACCTTTAAATTATGATAATTTTGCTGATCTAGCAGCCCTTGAAGTTGAGCCATTGAAAAATCAGTGGTGCTTGTATCAGCCTAACCTTAAGGACAGGTGTTAATTTCTCAAGAAGTCAAACAAGCTCTAACAGGACAGAGAAAATTAGCTACTGATTATTGGTACTTTTAAGAGAGATGAAGATGCACTCTTTCAAAATACTTCTCCTGTGATTATGTCCCTCATCAAACCATCCCAGGAAGGCAATTCAACACTCTGTGAGGCTTAGCTGTGCCTTGTGCTCTCGACTGGTTATTAGGCCTTTTGGATAACCATTGTACTCTGTATTCAAGTTTCCAGGAGGAAAGGTTAATGTACATTGGCTCAAAAACACCACTGTGAATGTGCTGAGATGCTTTGTACCAAGCGCACGAGAGCCTTGGTCACGTGCGGACAGGAGTTGCTTGCACATGGAGAACTGGCGACTGATTGAAAAAGAGTTTCAGGCTAAGTGTATGAAGGGGCCTTTGAATGGATTTGGCTGTAACACAAAACTGTTCCTGGAGAGCTCTTCGGCAGAAGGAAAGAGGCTCCAACAAAAAATTGGTTGTGTGTTGTATCAAAGATGAGAGGTCAGGGATTGGAGTAAGTGGATCTTACAGTAAATGGATCAAAGAGATCAGGATACAGAAACTAAAGCGAAAGAAAATGACAGGTAAGAGTAACCACTAATGAAACTTGAAGCCCTGAGCACTTAAAACGTGGTGAAGGAGCTCCAGGAGCTTCACTTGGCCCTAAATAACCAGGATGGGTGAGAACTGACCTGTGATGTGCTCCTAGGTGGGACAGAGTGATGCTCTGGGTGTGGCCAAGGACTGCAAGGATTTTGGGAAGGATTTGGTTATCATAGAATAAGGTTGGAAAAGATCTCTAAGATCATCAAGTCCAACCGTCAACCAACACCACCATGCCTCCTAAACCAGACCCTGGAGTGCCACGTCTACACCTTTTTTGAACGCCTCCAGGGATGACGACTCCACCACCTCTCTGGGCAGCCTGTTCCAATGCTTAACCACTCTTTTGGTAAAGAAATTCTTCCTGATGTCCAGTCTAAACCTCCCCTGACGCAACTTGAGGCCATTTCCTCTTGTCCTATCACTAGTTACGTGGGAGAAGAGTCCAACACCCGTTTCACTACAACCTCCCTTCAGGTAGTTGTAGAGAGCGAGAAGGTCTCCCCTCAGCCTCCTCTTCTCCAAACTAAACAGCCCCAGTTCCCTCAGCCGCTCTTCATAGGACTTGTTTTCTAGACCCTTCACCAGCTTCGTTGCCCTTCTCTGGACACGCTCCAGCACCTCAGTGTCCTTCTTGTACTGAGGGGCCCAAAACTGAACACAGTATTCGAGGTGCGGCCTCACCAGTGCCGAGTACAGGGGCACGATCACTTCCCTACTCCTGCTGGTCACACTATTCCTGATACAAGCCAGGATGCCGTTGGCCTTCTTGGCCACCTGGGCACACTGCCGGCTCATGTTCAGCCGGCTGTCGACCAGCACCCCCAGGTCCTTTTCTGCCGGGCAGCTTTCCAGCCACTCTTCCCCAAGCCTGTAGCGTTGCATGGGGTTGTTGTGACCAAAGTGCAGGACCCGGCACTTGGCCTTGTTAAACCTCATACAGTTGGCCTTGGCCCATTGATCCAGCCTATCCAGATCCCTCTGCAGGGCCTTCCTTCCCTCGAGCAGATCGACACTCCCGCCCAGCTTGGTGTCATCTGCAAACTTGCTGAGGGTGCACTCAATCCCCTCATCCAGATCATTGATGAAGACGTTGAACAAAACCGGCCCCAGAACTGAGCCCTGGGGAACACTGCTTGTGACCGGCCGCCAACTGGATTTAACTCCATTCACCGCCACTCTCTGGGCTCGGCCATCCAGCCAGTTTTTTACCCAGCGAAGAGTACGCCCATCCAAGCCATGAGCTGCCAGCTTCTCCAGGAGAATGCCGTGGGAGACCGTGTCAAAGGCCTTACTAAAGTCCAGGTAGACAACATCCACAGCCTTGCCCTCATCTACTAGGTGGGTCACCTGGTCATAGGAGGAGATCGTTGCGGATCTGATCATTGCAGATAGTGTGGATGTAGCATGCTTGCCCCTCCTCAGACCCACTTGGTAAGCAAAATCCTTGTTTTTTCCAAGAAAAGGAAAGGCTAGGACTTCCAGGCAAGCTGGTGACAGCTTGGAGGCTCACTATGCACCAAGGCTGTTGTTACTACCTCTTGCTCAGCTTGCTTCACACCTGGGCACAGATAAACAGCACCATGTGTCCTGAGGATGTTGCTTCTGATTTATATTAACTGTTTCACTTAAAACCAAGGCAGTGGGAAGGTTTCAAGTGGTGTTAGGCGGAAAGGAGTAACTGAGGAGGATGTTTAGGGTGTCCTGACTGAGTGGATCACCTTTTGAGGTGTCTGCTTTTCCCTCCAGGAGCCTGTGATCCTAACCTCACCCCTTTGCGGGGTGCTTAACATCTGGGGACATCAACATACCTGGGGGTACAACATGGGACAAAGTAATGTGTACCCCGAGCTGGGCAGAAGCAGACGATCCAAACCATCTCTGAACACTCCTAGCCTGGCCAGAAGCTGCTGTGGTGAGTGATTTCTAGTCCAAAGAGAAATTTCTTCTCCCAGCATCCCTCTCAGACATTTTTCTTTGCCCTGAAAGGATTCCTCCCTGCATGTTGAGTCATGCTTGAAGAAGTGCTTGTTAAATAAGTACTGCTCAGCTTTGCTTAAAACAAATGAAGTTGATTTAATAGGCCTATAGAATGGCCAGGTATCTGTGTTATTTAAGAGTATTGGCACTTTGAAGGCCGAGCGCTAAAAGCACTTCATTTTTATTTCAACTGTTAATTGAAAATCAGCTGGTTCGTCTTGTTCTTTCCACTACTGCTCCTTCTCCTCTGCTCCCCGCTCTCGTCTCCCCCACCCCCCTGCGATAGGATAACAGCTGTTAATGCAACACCCCTGCACAACGTGCTAGTAAAAATGTGGCATGAGGCCAGGCTTTCACTTGTAGTTTATTGGTTTAATTAACCAGGGTCTTGCAAATACTTCTTTGTGAGGCAGAAATGAGAGAATCTAATGTTTCTTGGGCTGGATCCTTACATCATTTTTAGGCACCTGGTGAAGGCACCAAGGTAAAAACTTGGCTTCTCCGATTAACCTTGACTGAATTCAATAATACCTTGGAGTCGCATTATTGCTGACCTTGTGTTTTGCTACCTTCTCATCTTTCTAATTTGTCTTTTCTTCCTGCCTTTGCAATAACAGTCAGAAGTGTTAAAAAAAAAAAATCTCCTGGTGTCTCGTGGGAGAGCTCCTCTACTTGCAATGATTTCTTTTTTTTTTTAACTTTTCAGTATATTTCTTGTTTGCGTTTTTCTTGCGTTTACACACACAAACATTTGCATGAGAATATCTACTGAAGAGTTGCTTGGAGGTCACCTTGTAATTTTTTTTTAATGAATTTGTGTGATGATGTGCTGAATACTGCCAGCCATCAAGCTAATTTGGCATTTGCTCATGCAAAAAGAAATTCTTCCTATGTGCCATTTTGGGAGATAATCTTGACAATGTTCACGAGAAAAGCAGTGTTGAAGCTGGGTTGTCCACAAAGAAAAGTCCATGTGCTTTGCTATTCTTCTCCCCCTCACCCCAGGTTCCTGGTAATGTGATGTCCTCTCATAATTTCAGTCTGTGCTGCTGAAGGTGTGTATTATTTTGGGTGAGGCATGAAACAGAGTATCTGAGCACTTGTAGTGATCTGTAAAGCCTCTGGCATCTGTTTTGAATAAACTCCAGGGTCTTGTTGTGCGGGTGCAGCAGAAATCTTGTAGATCAAAGGACAATAAGGCCAGATCTTTAAGGATTTTGAGCACTCTAGCCCTGTTGCAATTCCAGTTTTGGGGTAAATGCCATTTACTCTTCCCTCTTGAAGTTTCTTTCTCTTCTTTGCTTCCTTTTCCTTTACTGGTACCTAACATCGTACACAGTTCCTGTGGTCCACCCTAGAAGATGGTAGCAGTGATTCTTTCTTAGGCCTTCCAGATGATCTTAAGTGGAATGGTTGCCTTAGAGAGAATATTGATTATCATCTTAATTGACAGTTCTCCCTTGCTAGGATCTCTCCAAATCAAGCCTATGGCAGGTCACATTCCCATGGGGTGCCGAAAGCATGCTGTTAATTTCTGGAAGCATCTGGTCGTGTGGGTAGCTTATTAAGACTTGCCTTCCCGCAGTGATTTTTCCATTGGAGTTCAAGATTTCTAGGTGAGAAATGTCTCCTTTACTAGCAACTTTGATACAGAAACGTGGAGCTCGATTCAGGACTTCAGCAAGCAAAATGCTTGCAAAATACTCGAAATTGGTATGGCTCTTGGTGGAGTGGTTTCTGGTCTCTGTGTGCATGAATGGGTCCAAGACCCAAGTCCAGGTAAGCGGGAGTGCATGAGGCTCTTGCTCTGACCAGGCCACTGTGTGAAGGTGCTTGTGAGCTATCTGAGAGATCAAATAGACTGCAGGGTGTCTCCAGAGTTTTTCATAATGTAGCCCCACATCTATGGTGGCTGCCTTTCTCTTCCTTGGCCTTCTCGTGGAAACCCAATGTTGTGATTCTTTGAGTCATGGGCAATTGAAATAACATCATCAAATGCTTCATGGGTGATAAAAGGTAGATAGGCTGCAGCTAGGTAAACTACATCATGCTCTGTCTCCTCTCACCTCCTATAACTGCTCTGACATCCTCCAAGTAGCTGCAATTGGTTCACCCACCTGCTGATGGTGACAGAGCCAAGTATAGCGAAATGACTGTAGCTGTCTTTACTAGAGTTTGTAGGTGTCTAAGGCACATAGTTGGTATTCCCCCTTTGGTTCTGCTGTTTCAACTGCCTGATGCAGCTGGATGATTCATCAGTGTGATCATCTGTGTGATACAGGTTTGGCCAGAAAGTCCTTGCTTTTAGGTGTAGGCAGGTAGGGCTGGCAGGACCACATTGTTGGCTCCAGCCCCCTGTATTTGTGGGCAACCTGAGAAAATGTTGGGTCCAGAAGGGTCCAGGGAGCTTCTGTTGTCCAAAGCCATTGCACAGGCACTAGAGCCCAGGCTGGCTGCCAGCCGTGACCCGTCCTTGCTTATCCCAATGTCCAGCATTGGGAGCGATCTCTTTGTGAGACTGCACTTGCAACACACCCTAAAACACCAGCAAGTATAAAATCTGGTAAATGTATTGCTTTTTTTTTCCCTCTCTAAAGCATGTTGAAATGCTAACTGCCTGTTTACTATCTCGTGCAAGTTAAGATGCTGATTGGAAGTGCAACATCCTTAAGTGAGGTGGTTGCTGGCTACCTAAAAGATTATCTCCTTGCTTGCATAATACTTCTCCACTGCAAATAGCAGTCTTGGTAGAGTTCATAGCCTGGTGGATTTGCGTAGGACCATCTCATTTGGAAACAGATTTCATCTCTCAGCTAACACTCTGCTGACCTGTCAGATGCATCATAGGTTCCAGCCATTTCTCTAGGACTTTGGGAAAGAGGTGCTTACCAGATGGGATGTTTTATCTTTCTTTGGGGGAGTGGGTTTAGTCCGAGAATATATCAGTATAGAATTTTCTTACCTGCAGGTCGAGGAAGTCTACATGTATTTTTAGAAACACAGTCAGTCAAATCATTAAGTTCATTTGTCTTTGCTTTAAAAAGCCCTCCTTGCCTTTAGAGAATGATAATGGCCCTGGATTAATGTATCCAGGAGTACCATTGTGAGTGGCAGCTGGAGAATGAGAACTTGATGGGATCTAAAATGAAAGAAAAATGTTTGCAATCAGTTTTGTGCTTCATTCTCCTCTTGCCCCAGCTACCTGAGATGTTCAACACATAATTCTACAATTATGTGGTGTTTTTTCTAAAGAAAGGCACTGTAAGTCTTCCATAAGAAACTCTCAAGATGCTATTTTCATGCAAATAGCTTTGTGTGCTAAATTGAGGAACTTAAGAACCACAGAAAATATAGGAAATGTGGGCAGAATGCATTCAAAATGTAAAAGTTTCCTGGGAGTTGTCAACAGCTCTTTAAGAAGTCTATTGCCCGCACCTTTCAGCAGCTTCTCTTTGTGATTGCTGGGGGAAAAAAACAACAATTACCAAGCTGAAAAGATTGTATGTAGTTGTTGCACTGAGGAACAACTCTCGAAGTGATAATGGAGTGGAACGACGTTCTTGCAGTTCGCCTTTCTGGCTTTGATGAAAATCGAGACGACAACAATGCTCCAATTCCTTTTCTAGTTCCCAAGCTTAAAGTAAGAAGATACCCAGTTTTCTAGATGGCTTTCCCTTCAGGGTTGTCTGACACCTCTGAACACGTGTCCTCATACCTGTGCCTTTCCTTCAGTGGCAACCCTAGCAAAGAAACCTGAATTTCCTGGTGGAAGGATCTTTATCACTCGTACAGAAGATGAGTGTATAAGCCTTGATTCTTGAGGGCAAAACCAGCCTGGAAAGCATCCTCTCGAAATTGAGTGTGGTGTGAATAAAAGCAAGTGACTTTTCCACACCACAAAGATGAGTACTTTCTACTTCACTGCTGCGGATGATTGAGGAAAACAATTGCATTCTGACAACATGCATTGACATTTTAAAATGAAAAAGAAATGAAGAACAGATTCTGGGAGGCTTGCCATTAATGATAATGGATTTCCCTGAATGGGAGCCTTTTTGAAAGCCTGATTCTGGTTTTGGTTGGGTTTTTTTTTTTTAATAATGTTGCCTAGAACAGGCAACCCTGTCACAGGGGACAACTAGTGGGTCAGAGAAGTTCAGGGGGTAATGTGGGGAACTGTTCTCAAAGCGAAAGGAACAAAATAGCTTTACACATACAGTCACAAGCCCACTTAAAACCAAACAAGAAAAACGCCTGTGAGAGCAAAGAGGGGAGGGGAAGCTAGGTTAATGCTGATAAATGAATATTTGACGTTTAAGTTCAACTTTCATTTGCTTGCAAATGAAAACTATTGTGTCAACACTGCAGGAGATGGTCTGTGCATGGCTTTGCATTTTTCCCCCCCCCCAAAGGTTAATTCTTCCTAGATTAAAAATAAGTGAGAAACGTTGACTTTAAATGATAGGCAAACACACACAGTGCCTTCCTGGCAGTACATTGACAGCACAGCCCTGCTCGAGCATCTGGCAGGGGGCTGTAGTGTATGTGATAACATGGCATTGAAGGAGGAGCTTTCCAGACAGGTGTAAAATCTATTGCACTTAACCATTTTGCTGTAGGAATTTTTTTTGCTCCTTGTGATACTACCTTTCAGCTATGGGGTTGAAAATGGGACATTTACAGCTGCATCTTTTTATAGGCACCATGTGATAGGTAATTTTATGAGAAAAATCTATTTAATCCCCTGATGGAAGAAGTAAACTTAGGTGAGACTCATTCTCCTGTGAATTCTTGGCATGCCATAAAAAAAAAAAATCTTGCAGTTCTCCAAAATATTAGCTGTAAAACTTGTGCCTTGTTAAAGTTACAATCAGAAGATGTAATAAACGGATTATTTAAGCATACATTACCCTGTAATGTTTATCTTGGGGCACTTGGATTTTGATTCTGTAGTACTGTGCTTTGCCTGGCAGCCTCATGGTGGCTGCTGGGGTGGAAAACACAAACCCTCCTTTAAATAATGCATCCCTTCCCTGCTGTGCCTCTCCTCTGGTTCAAAGATAGTCCCCCTTTAAAGTTTAATCAATAGTTTTATCATTGCTCACAGGCAAAAGGTACTGATCAAAAAAAAAAAGTGCCTTGGGATGGAGGAGTTTAACACTGGATGGAATTGCACCTTCTCCTCTGTTCCTGCTGTTTTTAATTGATTCTTCATAATGGTGTATGCTTATTTGGATGGGGTGGCCCCGGAAGGGTGACAGGAGTTTGCGAGCTGCTGCTCTGGCAGACATCTACACCTCTGCTGAACCCATCAATGGGGGAACCAAGCTGGAGTAGAGCAGGGGACAGGTAGTTTCTCGGACATTCGGTTGGGTTGCTTTCCCCAGGCAGCTCTCTGAGAACTGTTTCTGTCCTTGCAAAGTGCCTTTTTTTTTTTTTTTTTTTTTTGGGAGGGGGGAGGGTATCTGTCACCTGTCAATGCTCCTGAAACACTAAAGGGGTAGATGTGGCGCAGTGTAGTAATTGAAAGGTGGATGTTATAAAAGGTATTGAGAGACCTGAGCTGATGCTTTGTCAAAACGTTGTTAATGTTGTTGCTTTTCAGAGCAAAGTCCCAGTGGTCACGGGCAGGAGGTCGCTGCAGCAGCAGGGAGCTCCCTGAGGGTCAGAGAAGGGAAAGCACTGGGGAACAAGCGGCAAGCTGGGAAGGCAGGGGTATGAAATGCAAACTGCTTGAGTTTGGGCTTGTGTCCGTGCCTGGTGCTCCCTCTTGGCTTTTCAAGGGTGTTTGGAGGTGTCTGTCTAACATGAATGGTTTGGCACAGGTTCCCAGAGGAAATTTAAGCCATCTTGGCCTGGGCCTTAATTTCCATGAGTACTGTTTGGTCTAGAGCCTGCTTGGCCCTTTGGGCTGAGGCTGCATTAATCCTGGCTTCTCAGAGGACACTTCGTTACTTAAGGAGGATAGCATCAATCTGTTGGTATATCGGCATCGGAGGGAAAAGGTTAATGTTAGCTCTTTGTGCTTCTCTGGCTTCTCTTCATGGGAACACCCAAACAGTTGGTCATTTCCAAAGTGGAAAGAGGAAAGTGCATCTCCCTCCTCTTTCAAAGACCGGCACTGTGGACAACCTGTGGTGGTGGCATCTGCGGGAATCTCCTTCAGTCTGTCCCTGCTATGAGGATGCACAGGCACGTGCATTAATGTTATATACTTTCTTGCTACTGTGGCTTTCTCTCAGAGACCCCTGCAAAGCCAGTATAGGGTGAAAGGCTCGTTTCTAACTCTGAATCACCAGTATTCTCTGGAGTATCCTACAAGCCTAAATTTGGTCTACAAAGCTGGTAAAACCAATTCAATTTAGGGCAATTCACACAGAGGATGCTGTTGGTTTTGCTCAGTGCGTACTACCCTGGCTCTCAGTCTTTTTTGCTTTTCCACCAAACATTTTTCTTGGTCAGTCCAGCTGCCACTTTAGATCTCTATTTCTTCCCATGCTGCTTTTCTGTTTGAAGAGAGATGCAAGAAAATCACCCTGTAACAACTAGGGCTCTGAGACATTTCCAGTGTTTGAATAAGCTGTACGGGATTTTTCTCCTTTTATTTTTCCTGTGGTTGCTGTGTCCGCATAGGTAAAGCCAGGCCCAGCAAATGCTGATAATTCAGATAGAATGCACAGCATTTAGGCCCTGTATTGTTAGCTGTGGGGCGGAAAAGAGGCATTTAGTACAGCTTTGTAGTGAATTGATACAGAGATGGGAGCAGAGAAGTCTCCGGTGTTGGGTTTTCTCAGGAGCTTGGTGCAGAATTTTTATGCATGGGTTCCTGAGTAGCTGCATAGGTATTTATCCACTATATAAATAGGAGATTGACATCTTTATAGATCTATTACAAATGTGTTCTCAGCTCAAGGTCACAGTTGTCTTCATTTCTTCTGTGTAGCTCGTTTGCTGCCTCTCTCCATGCCTTATGCTTGCTCTGGGACTGGCGATCCATGCTGTGAACTCTCCTGTCTCCCATACTTCAGGTCCTGTTTTGCTGTCTTTTATCTGCAGGGATTTCTTCTGTGAGCTGTAATGTGCTGATACATTTCCTTGTTGCTGTTGGTACTGTATGGATAACATTTAAATATATATATTTTTTAAATTATGCAGATTTGAAGTTTTCCCTCCCACCCCCACCCTGCATCTAGTAAGTCTGAGGGTTTTGCTCTTGGTGGGAAAGCACTGAAGGTCTTTTTTATCTCTTAACAGTGTTCCCCGTTTAATAGGATGGGTTACTTATGAAACCGGCTGGGTTGTTGCTACTTTTAGCCTGAGCTTGATGCCGAAATCGTGTCAGGCTGCTTGTAGCATCACAGAGACTTAATTCACCCCCACCCTCACCATAGGTTGCACAGTTACCTCTTTGGGTTTTGTCTCCAGTTCAAAGCCAAAGGCTTATCTGCTGCCTCTGAAGTGCTCTGAAGATTTGCAGCTCTGCCATGGAAACGTGGTTTTCCAGGAGCTGCACTCTTCTTGTGCGATGGGAAGCCGCCTCCTGCAGAAGCCATTCCTACTGAGTAATGAATTCTGGTTTGGTTTCTCCTCCATTGTGAAATAAGGAAAAGTGGCTCCAGGTGGGCAGGAGAGCCAGGTGAGCCCTTTCTGCAGGAATTTTGTTGTTCTAGACTGTTGTTGATGTGTTTGCTGGGCATATGCCTTGTCTCAATCTATGTGATGAAATTTTTTTTTTTGTTACTTTCTCTAGGTGAAATGTTTTGGAGATGACCACAGTTTTCTCATGCTCCCATCTGTGATTATTTGCCTGATGATGTTTTTTGTCTGTAGATTCCAAAACACAATGAGTTCCTGATATTTAAAACCTGTAATTAATAATTTGCAAGGACATACCAATTGTCTGTTTCCTGATTTAGAGGAGTAACTTTTTTAGGAATGGCATTTGTATCATGAATGTCCCCTTCTGTCAATTCAGATTCCATTTTGCAAATGTTCTCTAATACTCCTGTAAAATTCAGTTTCAGCAAATGTTCCTTCTGGAAACTTCAGCTTCCAAACCATGCAGAGATACTGAATGCGGAGGGAGTATGGGCTGGAGCAGAGAATTCATGAAGGTTGCTAGAAGGCACTCTTGGGAAGCTGCATTCAGCATTTCCTGTGGGATTATACCAAGGAACCCAAACCCCTGGACTCTCCAAGCTATTTAACAGTATTTTTGTGCAGCCCCAAGACCCACCGTCTTCCCCGCTTTTCTAACCTGTAGCCTGCTTCTCCCCACCAACCTCAGCCTACTCACTTCCCTCGCCTCCCTGAGCAATACGTTTCCCATCTAACCTTCAAGGCTTTCTCACCAGCAGAAATTCCTGCAGGTGGAGCTGGAATGACATCCTGCTGCTGGAATAAGTTACAAGGCATCGGTTGTCACAGAGTAGTTGCTTCCCCGTGGTCCCTGGTTCTCATGCTTGCTCTTGATATGCCCGTGTGTGCAGCCGCCCGGACGGAGCATCCCGCATACCTGACGTCCTTGCGGTCCGCAGGCAGTCTGAGCAGCGGGTGGTCAGCCTGCCATTTGGCTCTTGCTAAATCGTGGCGGTTCGACCACCTCCGGATCACGAAACTGGTATATCAGAGGATATTGTGCAGCAGTTGAGTTCATTTGGTTATAATAGGTGTCCTGATTTAATTCTGACGGGAATCTCATTCCATCGTTTGTCCCCTAAGGACTGCAATGAAAGGCATGGTCTATAGCGGATAACAATTTGTTACTGGATTCAGCTATATCAATATTACCCATGGTAATGTTGTCCTTCCCGTGGCTTTGCACTGATTTATCTAGAGAGGCCTCTTAGCTTTCCCAGATGCTGGGCAGCCCGAGGGTATGCGAGGACAGCAAGAAAATCAGGGGCTGGCTGTGCTGTTGGTGGCTAATTCTCCTGTTGACTGTTTTCTGCAGGTGGCTGTTGCCTCTAAACCTCAAACTGGAGATGTGAGCCGCTGGTTTGGCTCCCACTGCACCTTCACTGTGCTCTTAGATCCCACCAGCAGAGTGTCTCCCAGGCTGAGAAATAACTGCTAAAGCACAGGAGAGCTCCAAAAGGTTGGGAACGTGCTCAAAACACCAAACAATAGATCTGTACAGGATTCCAGCTGTGGGCACCAGTATAAAAGGATGGAAGCTCGTGGGAGAGAAAGGAGGCAGGCTGGGCTGCATGAGAAGACTGAAATGAATTGCAAGGGGGCTGGGGTGTTTTCAGTGCAAGTTGTTTGTCATCCTGGAAGAATATGGTATGTCCACTCTGAAAAGGCTGTCTTGAAGGCCATGCTCCAGCAAAGCAATCCTTACTTCTGTGCACAATTGTCATGCCATCACTTGGGTGTGTTGAAGGATGGGATGTTCAGTGTGGGGTCTCCTCTGTGCCTGCCCCCAGTTACCTGCTGCAGGTGATGAAGGGGTCCTAGATATGAGTGGGTATAGCTCTCCATGAGTCCCCCTCAAGGGGCCACACTTCTTGGGACTGCGCCAGCAGCCTCACAGCCCCTGCACCAGTGAAATGTGGCCATCAGCCGTTTTATCTACAGCAGGTACAAAACATTGGTTGTGTTGAGTTCATTGGTGGGTCTCCAGTGAGAGGCAGGATCTGATGACATCCTGAGAAAGACCCTGTGCCCCTGTCTTACTCCCTCCCAGTCTGGGGCATTTTGCAGCTTCAGGGCTTCCTGAGCTGGAAGTTAATCTGTAACTTTGTGTTTAATAGTCCTTGATGGACTTCTGCCAGTTTGCTTAAACATTTGTGCTATGGGCCCTTTGCATGCCCTGTTGCAAGGAGCTCTGCAGTTCATACCTTGTGTGACAGAGCTAGAGGTGTGTTTCAGTAATGCTCCAAAGCCTTTGTTTTTCCTGGTGTGTTGAGTTTTTGCAGTTACTTCTAGGGCCCCTTGCATCCCCTGACCTTTCTCTGGCAGGAGGAGCACCTTGCAGTCCTGCTTCTGATGTCTCTTTTTTCCTCTCTGAAGAGTTTTGGAGAGGGTGGCCTGCTACCGCGGAGGGCAGCAGGCCAGGCCTGAGGGAGCCGCTGTGCAAACTGTGGAGCTAGTGCTGGGGTTTGGTGTGAGTTCCACAAGGCTCTGATTAAAAAATGTATGTTCTCAGCTCTGTCCAAAAAGTAGAGCTCAGCTCAAACAGCTGAGCTAACCTACCCAAGGCATTTCCCCCCCCTTCCCCACTGCTCTGCTTTCACTACGTTTCCCTGTGAATATCTGCTGGAAGACCTCATGTATGTCCCATCTCAACGTCTACGTGGGCATGTCCAGGCCCCTTGTGTGCAGAGCCGATGTTCTCACAGTTCCCTCTCCCCTGAGCGTTTTCTATTTTTTTTTTTTTCTTCCTGCAGTTCAAGATCCCAGGTTATTTTAGCACAGTAAACATTTTTCTGACAGTTAGTGACAGGAATAAATCCTTTTCCTCTCCTCCCCCTAGTTTATTATTTAAGGGGAGAAGATGATTAAATCCAGCAGAGCTGATTTGAATTCTCTGTTAGCAGGAAGAGGGTGGCTGATGGGGGTCTGTCAAGCCACAGAGTTTGCGTTCATCAGCATCTTGGGAGCAACAGAGATGCCAGCTGCTTAGAAACATCTGGTTTTGGTTGTTCTCTCTCCGCCCCCACCTTTGCTTTTCTTTCTTTCTCTGGTTTTGGTGAGTTTAGCATTACCGACTCTAAATGTTGAATCTAGTGGGGTGACAGCTTGGTTCCTCCTTTTCTACTTGAGTACCAGAGCCCTGCCAGGGTACTGGGTCAGAGTTCAAGCAAGGGTCAGCCAGAGCAGTAAAAAAACCTGCTGGCTGGTTGCAGGTTTCTGAAGGAGAAGCTCTTTCTGTTTGGGGCCGGGCTCTGTGTGCCCAAGGGCCCGGTCGCTGGTTAACGTAATGCCAGCACGAAGCAGGGAGGGAAGGCCAGGGCTCCTCTGCGTAAAGGGAGAAAGTGTTTTCCTAACCTCGGTGGCATGGTAACACAAGCAGTTAGAGCGAAAGAAGCCCTAGTAGAGTTAATTGTGTTGCATTTAAAAGGCGGAATCGAATGGAATTGCTTTGCATATATTGAAGTTAGCTTTTCCCGCTCTTTAGGGTTGGACAAGGGTTGAGTAACTGTGCTGTTCGGGATGGGAAGGCGATCTGGAGCGGTGCGTTAATGTGGACTCGGCTGTGGGGTTTGAGAGGGCAGTTGTGAGCTCCTCTGAGCTGTATTTTTGCTCACTAGCAAGCCCTTAGCCTGCCCGGTGAAGGCAGTGTGCTATATGTACAGGGGTGGAGGGTCCCCTCCTCTCTTATCTCCTTTCCCGTCATCTTGACTAAAAGATCCGTCTATAAAACTGGTACCCGCTGGAGACTGAACTAACCAAGCTGGTGCATCTGTAGAGCAGAGTGTTATCCTGTGCTCAGGTCCTGCTATGTCATCTCCCAGTGGTACTCATCCTGGCTAATTAAGCGGGGGCTAAGTAACCCAGGCAGTGCCCTGTGCTGATGTGGTTGACCAGCTCGGCATTGGCTTGTGTTCTCCATCAGCCAGAGGAATCGGTGGCTGTGCAGTGCAGACATCCCCTAAAGGCTGTGGCTTGGCCAGCACCGGGGTTAGGAACCTGCGACATGAAATAATTGGTGCCATTTCCTGTGGTCCGGGTGCCATTGAGACTGGAAGATTCAAAGTAATCTTGTTTGGTGTCTGCCTGCACCTTGCTAGAGGGGAGTTCTGTTCTGCTAAAAAATACACAGCAACGTGTGCCAAAATGAGCAGTTTAATGGATAAAGCAGAGCAGGCTCCTTTTCTCAGCATCGAAACGGAGCTCCTAGCCTCACCTGGTCACATCCCCCGCTGCCAATAATTCAGCGGGATAGATTGTGTCTCATCGTATTTTGGCAATAGAGGATGACTTGCAATATTTCAGGTTTTCTTGAGGTTGTCCTTCCACCTGCCTGTCTTTTCCCTTCAGTCTTCTGTGCTTCCGATGACTGACTTTATTATCTTTGCTATTTCAAACCCTCTTTTTGGTCCCTGTTGGAGCTTGATTTCTGCTGGGGGGAAGATGGAAAAGGTCAGGCTCTCGCTAGTGAAGCTTATTTAATTTGTTTGCTTCATCTTCATGTGGGCAAACTTGCATGCATGTTGCTGGTATGAACTACTGGGACCCTCCTGGATGCATGGGCCCCATGGTTGCTTATTTTTTACCTCTTGGTTTCTCCCTGTTTTTCTTTTCTCCCATTTGGCCCAGTATTCCCAGTTTTGCCTCTCCTTCAAGAGAAAAGCTTAGTGGACTCCAAACAGTAAACAAAACTGACATTTGCAGCAGTCAGTCTGATACAACAGGACTGGGATGCAGCAGCACTTCTTTGTTTGGGCTTGTTTCTACTCTTTATTTAAAGCCTCTTTTAATCAGGAGCTAATGACAACTTTTGGTTGTGAGAGCTGATGTACAGGAAAAAAAACCAGTTTGCATTCAAAATAATGCAAACCGTTATAAATAGGAAGATCTTCAAGGATATAATCAAGCTAAATTGCCCATTGTTACTCTCACCATAGATGATTTCTTGCCTCTGCTATCTGGGTTGGGTTGTCGTCTGGGTTTAGGAAAAATGTGTTCTCTCTTTATTCCAGTTCCAAACCTATGCAGCAGCAGCTGGTCGTTGCAAGAGTGGGTTTTGCTCTGGTTTTTGTGCGGATCAAGCAAATATTTTGGTGGCTTGGATATTGCTGTTCAAATTGTCTCATGAAAATTGTCTAACAGACTTCTGCCGCCCTCTTTCTGCAGCTAAACTGACCCTGTAAGGTGGACCCATCTCCTCAGGGAGTGTGTTGCAGACAGACGTGAAGAAGTCTTGCAACAGGTCAAAGCAGCAGCCTGCCAGGAAAACAGCTATGACTCGGGAATAGAGAAACTATCTCTGCCTGCAGATGGTATGCAATAAGCTCTGGATTTTAATGACTCGGTGCAATTTATCCTATTGAAAGTAGCTGAGCCTGTAAAGAATTGGTAGCTGATGCTGAAGTCTCCAAACAGATCATAAAGCATTTAATACTTGGGTATTTTTTTGTTCTAATTTTCCTCAACTGTTTTGTACATGAGTGCAACATAAAAGCTGCATACTTTTCCATGCCTTTATTGAAATAGGGTATTGTGGAGATGGCTTATAAGTTGGGCAGCAGTATTCTGGCCTTCTGATTTTTTTGCTAAATGCCCCTGATATTTTTAAATTTTTTTTAATAATTTGGTTGCTTTTTTCACTGGGCAGTTTTCAGAGGAGTGCAGGTGTCTTCAGTTATGGCATGACAATGAAGCTTGCTATGAAAATATCACAATGTGACAAAGCCCTTACAGTTATAGGAGGCAAGTGTTGCTTGATGATGTCACTTTTGTCCCAAAACATGGTCTTTTACTCATTCATTCTGCATGTGTGTGTCTCTCAAAGCATTTTCCCCTTTGTTTCATTGCGTGCAGAGCAACCTTTGCTGAGGAATGGTATCGTCCTGAGGGTTAAGTGACCTAATTTAATCTGCGCTGCTTTCTTCTTTCTAACCTCAGAAGGCAGAGACCCTGAACTGAAAAGTATATAAAAAGATTCTAATTAGCGCACGACAAATAAGAAAATAAGGCCTTGCTTGAAAAGGGGATTGATTTTAATTTTTTAGATTAACAAAAGGGTGGAGTTAGACCAAATGGCGAGAGTGGCACCGCCCTGAATGCTCCACAGCATCTTTTTTTTTTTTTTTTTTTTTTTTGGCCTAGTTCTTGATAGGAAGGCAAGCTCCTGGGTAGAGTTATAGCTCTCATCAAAGAGTTGTCTTGTTTGGACATGTTGACAAGTCACTGATGTCCTTGTCAGCTGTAAATGTCAACCTGACTGTCAGGAGGCAGCTATGTATGAGAGAGGTGAAAGTGTCTGGTCTCACCTCCTGCCTCCTCGTGTGGCCCACCTGTGACAGGCAGGAAAATCTTGCTTTGATGAGCAGCTGGGAAGGCCACTGGCTTGTGGCTGAGCATGACATTGAGTATTCCAGGGTGCAAAGAGGATGTCTCAACCCCTCTTTCATCACGGGCTTGCTCAGAAGGTCCCACAAGGAGGAGCTGCTCTTAACCTGCCTTCAGCTTCTCTTCCATAGAAGACACACACCCCTGGAAAGATGATTTTTGGGGTGGCCAGCATTAGAGGGCTCCTGGAAGAAGGCCCTGTGCATCTGGGATTAGCCACTAGGACATCACAGCTTGTAGTATCTTTGGCCAAATACCTGGTGAGCTGGTGCATTTTTGCCAGGTTGAGAGGAAGAGTTTTGCTGGACGCTTGGGGAACTCTTTCCTCTCCCGGCAGTTGTTCGGCTGAACCTTCATTCATCTTTATTGCTGTTTTTCTAGTTCTTCTCTGGGCTTCTAATGGCAGTGATTATACCAAATGCAGTACATTTCGTGTACTGTGGAAATGATTTTTCAGGCCCAACTGTCTCTTTCAGTGCTTGGAGTATCATTAAAAAATACTGCTTTTTAGAAGTAAGGTCTTCTCTCTCTATTTCCAGTCCTGTGTTAGCCTGCAAAGTAGTAAAATTGCTGACTTTAGTATGTTGCATTAATTAATTATCTCTATAGCAACATGCACTGCTGTCATAAATATGGGAATTCAGCAGCACAGCTGGATGGAAGAAGAGCTAATAGATAAATGGGGAGGAAGGCTTTTTTTTAAATGTTCAAATATCTGCAGTAGTTAAGGAAACTGAAGATTACTAGTAAAGTAATACTTTGCATAGTTTCTCTTTTGCTGCCCCACTCCCCTTTTGACTGAACCTTCTCTGTTACATAGGTCCTGTGTGTTCTTGCTAAAGAGGTTTTCCAAGCTGCTGGTCTGCCTCGCCATCTGCTCAAAGCACTGGGTTATCTCCTGCTTGCTTTTATACTGATTCATGGAAATGCAGGCAGCAGGGCTCCTCCTTGCAGGAGGAATCCCTTCGGCTTCAGCAAAGCCACCCTGCTAGGGATGGTTCTCCAGGGGGAGGGAAGGGTATGGATCTTGAGAAGGGAATACAGTTAGTTTTGGCACTGTGGGAGGGTGACACAGTGTGAGACAGGAGATGTCAAGAGGCAGAGGAGCTGGAAGAAGTGAATTTTGGCTCTGAGAAGGCCAGGATGCTCTGCTTAATGTATATGCCAGTAGTCATGACTTTGTCTGGCTTTTAGGAGTCCTGGGTTACCTCTGGACATCCTGGCCGGGCTGTGCCACTGTCTCTTCCTTGCCTCGGTGCTACTGTCTTGGATAAAAGGCAGCAGAGAGGTGTCTGTATGAACAGTGCCTGTGCATCGTGCTTGCACTGAGCCCTCTGCAACGGGGCTCGGAGAGGGACTGTCTCTCTCCCTGTCTCCCAGGAGTTTGTAGCAGATGTGGTGTCCTAAAAATGCAGCAGCAATGGTTTGCGATGATAGCTGCAAAACCGGGCTGGGAAGAGGGCTAAGTAATTGCTTCAAGAGAAGAAATATGGTAAGAAGGGACCGTAATTGCACTGCAGGTCTAAAGCTCCCCAGAGGTTGAGACCTGCTGCTTTTCTAGCTCTTTTTTTGTCAGATAGTCTATTCACTGAACAATTTTGTTTTGCTATTTGTTTGCCACCATCGGCTGTGAAGCTGATCAGTTCTTACCAGTCCAGCACAGTGCTTGAGGAGTAACGGCACTCTCTGTTGAATAATTTATTCAGTTAATCTATTTTGATTTTTGGCATTTGATAGGTCCCAGGCAGGGTACAGTACGTCTGCGTGGAGAAGTCTTGGTATGCAGCGCTGCTATTTATACAGCATCCCGGCTATGGGAAGCGCTGTGCGGATGTGCTTGGCGGGGTGAAGAGCTTGTGATCTCAGAGAGAGCGTTTTAGGATGCCAGACACTCTTGTGTTCTGCTTCATACAGAGGGAAAAGACTTCAGGATGTTTGCTTAGTTTTGCACTGAGGTGGAGCAGACAAAATTCACGGCACAGATGCGATGGACACTGATAGGTGAGCTGTTGGGCACTCCCTTGGGATGAAGATGTTGAGGGTTAAACCCCTTCTTTGGACCAGCCCAAATCATTTGCTATGCAGCATCTGCTGGGAAAAGAAGGCCCAAAATATTGCTGGTCTGCTCTGTATTTAATTAACTGCCATACCCAAGCCAGGGAAGGCTTAACTCTGAGTGCAGGACACTGTACAAACCTCACTTTAAAAATCAGTGCTCTCTGCCTGGGATATGTGCAAAAAGGGTTAAGCTGTAAAACAACCTGCCCTTTTCTATATAAATTAAAAAAACTGTTAACATGGTAATATTTTTATTTCCGTAGAAAAGTGTTTATTTTGGTAGCATGTACAAAGTTTCAGCTATTCTAAAACACTGAGATTTCACAGCCAAGCTTTCATGTTCCCAGCAGAGAAGGAGGTGAGATACTCAAAGAATCTCTGTTCTTATTTCAGCACTGCACTCGCCAGCCAAATTTTCAAGAGCCCAGTTTGCTGACATAAATGGGGTTGCTGATGTGCCGAAAGAGAAGGAAGTGCCGGAGAACATATTCCTCGCTGGGTCCAAGTCTCTCCCATTTTATCTTTCTCTTCCATATGTTTCCTCTGTAATGAGAGGAATTACTTATCATTAAAGTGATATATAATTTAAAAATTAAAGTTAAAATTAATGAATGCTTAAATTAATTTACTGACAAAAATAAATGTCTGTCCTTCAGATCCTATAATTTTAATTGGAGTGGGCTACAGCTTAATTAACATGTATTGATTGTAGTCCTGTGCGCATCTATAGGTGGGTGGACCGAGTAGCAGTGTTGGGAGAAATCCTCCTCGCAGATGAAGGTGCGTTAAGATTTGCTGATAACATTCTGAATAATTGTCTTGTGAAGAGACAGAAAAGTCTTCGGTCTCAAGCTGTTTTCTCTGCAGAAAGCTTAAACAAAATACGTTGTTTAAAATTAGGGCTAAGAATTGGCACGGCCACTTTATAGATGGGAAGAGAATTCTGCTCCAAAAATATTAATGATCTGAATCATTAATTAGATACATGAAGAAAAATTGGAAGGAATTTGGAGCAAATAAAGAAGCTGAGGCAACTGGAAATTTTTTGGGGAAAAAAGGTAGGCTTCAGTTTGGTCTTGGCTCCCTACCTACACTCTTTCCCCCTGGGCAAATGTCCCCTGTTTCCTGGTGGGTGATGGTGGGGAGAAGGAGTGTGACGGCATGGGGTGTCGTTTTAAGGGAGGTGTTGACAGATTGGCCTGCAGAGGACTACCTGCTTTGGGCCGGTGGGAGGAGATGACATCCTGAAGCCCCTCCATCCCAAGATGTTCTGAGAGCCTGTGAAGCCTCAGGGCAGGCGCTATGCAAAGCCCCTGCAAGCAGGAGCCCGTAGGGCGAGGAGAGAGAAGGCAATCCTCGCTCCGTGCCACAAAACCCTCTGCCTGATGCTGAAGACTTTTTACCTGACCTGTTCTGCACAGCAAAGGACCCACTCCCAAGCTTTGCGTATCAATCTCTTTAAAGAGGACTCTATATTCTCTGGCATTAATATTTTATGTTTTGTCAATACTCTGAATTAACAGAATGGAGGATGTGCTGCATCTCACCTTGCAGCTGCAGCCCGCAAGCTGCCTGGCCTCCTCTAACTGATCCAGGGTGCTCTTCCCCGGGGACCCTTCACTATACGTGGCGTGAGAGGTACCCACAGGAGCCTCTTGGCCCTTTGGGGCAGGTTTTGGTGTGCAAGGGCCATGCTGTTAGGGGAAGGGTTTGGGTAGCACAGGCCCCACAGCAACTGGGAAGAGGCTCTGGCAGCGTCTCTCACTCCTAACCCTATGGATGCAGGGATGCCTGGAAAAGAGGCTTGCCTCTGGGAGGTCTATGGATCCCGGGAGCATAGGAGACCATAAACCTGCTGCAATGGGCAAGCTGATGTGCCAGGCTGTGAACAGAGGATTTCTGTGCTGAGCTGGCCGTGGTGTTTGCTGCCTTGCCCTCCCCAGTTGAAGGCAGAGGAGATGGAGGGTTTGCGGGAGGGGTGCAGGGCACCTTTGATCCCCTGTGCTCAGCACCCAACTCTGCTTGGTCCTTTAGGGTTTGCTGAACTGTGGCGATACCTTGGGACTTTGCACCGCAACAGGACCCGGTGGCAAGCTTGCAGCTCCCTCCCTTCTTCCCTGCATTGGTTCCCGTGGCTGTGCTGGGCACTGAGGGCTCCTGGGCACATGGTGGCACGAACTGGAGGTTGGCTGAAATCAGCCTTTGGTGGGACCGTTTGTAGGGTAGTGAGCTGGCATAGCTCAGGGCTGACTGCGGGGAGTCGACTCTTGGATGTGTGTCTTCGTCGCTGTGCTGCCTGCAAGGGCGAAAAGCCAGTAAGTGTATGTGTTCTTTTCTCTCAGCCTTGGGTTTGAGCAGTTTTTCTTCCCGTAGCACAAGCTCCTCTTTCTCTGGACAGTTGTTTTTCTTTTTTTTAATTGAATCTTATAGGTGCAAAGAAAAAACAAACAAACAAACAAACAAAAAAAACAACAACAAACAAACCCTCTAGGCTTGACTCACAGCAAAATGTTTATAAACTCAGATTCAGGTTGCAGAGGCAAAGTGTAAAATAAAGGAAGGGAGAGGATTTTTTTAGGGCTTGTGAAGTCCCATCTGCCCTGAGCTGGAAGAGCCTCGCAGCCTTCTTCTGTCACTGCTTTCTGCGCAGGGTATGGGGAAGGAGCGAGTGGCGATGCTTTGGGGAGCCCTCCACCCCATATTCTGCATCTAAATCTGACTTGCAACTCAACGTGCCATTTC
The DNA here is from genome assembly GCA_013389945.1 of Fregata magnificens. Lineage (NCBI taxonomy): Eukaryota > Metazoa > Chordata > Aves > Suliformes > Fregatidae > Fregata > Fregata magnificens. The sequence continues at coordinate 79,934 of WAAD01024644.1, forward strand.
TTGCCTTGCAGTGGGGCAAAGGTATTAAAAACGCAGCCACAAACCTACTAGCTAATTAGGTAGTGACATCTGATGTCACGTATGAGCCACCAGCTGCTTGTGTCTGGGAAGTATCTTTTCTGCCGGGGTGCAGGAGCACCGGTCCTTTCCGCAACCACGTATCTTCTGACCTATATCACCCTATATAGCCACTGTAGGCGATCCCATAAGCAATTACCCACTGCTCCCAGATACAGTGCTATGCAGGCTGCTATATTTACTACACACAACAGGAGACAGGTTAGCCCTTGGATTTCTTGGGTTCCTGAGCGTTTTCAGGCAGGCATAATATTTTATCCATGTTTTCTCGTATTTCACACAGCATGATCTGTTGCTACATGGGATAAGGATGTCCTTGCTCCTTCTGAATGTTGTTAATTAAAAGTTTTCCCTTTGGCCTACATGCCCTTCAGGAGGGGGATTTTGATTCATCTAGCAGAGTTGGGTAAATGGAGGCTCCTCTTCCAACTTGTCAAGCCCCCATCCCTTGTGTTGCCCCTCTTTATTATTGCAGTGCACAGGCAATGCCTTCCTGGAGACTTTTGGTTTTTTTCCTCTAATATAGTGAATAAATTCTACATCACGAAGGAAAGTAACTTGCAATAATGAACCATCAGTGGGTATTTAAGATTGCTTTAATAGGTCACATCAATGTAATCTACACTTTTTCCTGGGAAGATCATACTGGGCCATAACCTTAATTCATATTTATGTCAGAAGAAAATATACAGTGGAGATGGCTCAGAGCGTTTCCCTGCTAAGCAGCTGGATATAAACATACAGATCTTCTAGAAATATGCCAGGGTTTGGAGTGGGGGAGGAAATATCAGGTGTTTAGGACATTTTTCTCTTGCATGGAAAAGTTCCTCAAAAACTTGTTTCTCACCCCAGGATGTAACCCAAGAAGGTATGTGCTCGTGGGCCCAGAAGTGTGCAAGCTTGAACGAGTTTAAGATTACCTTTAAGAGCATCTTTATCATATTCATCTTTTTTCAGTGTGGTATTAGAGAGATGTGTGGGCATGAGAGATGCCCGTAGGTAGTTTGACTGGCTTAAAAAAAAAATCAGAAGGGAAGGAGAGGCCAGTCAGAGTTATACAAATAAAAGCAACGGAGGTAAATGTAATCAGTAAGGTTTGACCTTGAGTCATGTCCCTGTGCCCATTATTCCTTGTTGGTCAGACCCCTCTGAAGGCCAAGAGCCAGCCTGGACTAGGGTATTAGGGGCATTTAGGTTGTCTGCAAGAGAAAAAGATGAAAATTTCATTTAAACCCATTCCTCCTGGCCAGGACAAGCAGTTCTGTCTTGATCCGCCACTGCAGGAAGATGAGATAAAGTTGCAAGTTCGCTCGGTCAGGATAGATGAGGGTGGAGGGTAAGGCAATGAAAAAAAATACAAATTACTGGAGCTGTCTCTGTGAGGCTGGGAGGAAGGGACAAACATGACTAATGCCGCGTGAATGATTTGCAGAAAATGATTTCTTCGACAAACTTTGCCTTTATAGAGGTAAACTGTCAAAGGCCACAATGCAAGTTTTCTGATGTGTTCATGAGTCAGAATTATTTAATGAGGAAATGAAGGACCCGTCCCCCAGGCCTTAGAGCTGGGTTACCCAGGGGACTAATGCTCCTCTCGGCGAGAAAGAAGCTCAAACACCGGCTCCAAGCGAAGAGCGCTTGTTTTTGAGGTCCCTCCAAGCTCTTCCAGATAAAATTAGGCTGCTTAATTTGAGGCTTTGGGGTTATAGGGAGTACGTATGCAATGCCATGAGATGTGAAACCTAAATGCAAAAAGGGGCTTGGTAGCGCAAGCATTCAAGTGTTGACGCTGGTGCTCCGTTTCTATAAATATTTCTAGTGTTTTGTATCTATACATACTTTATATTTTTCCTTTTCTGATACACTGTCTTATTTTTTTGTTCTCTCTGTCAGCCCTTGTGATACACCTGTGAGAAGAATCATTTATTCAGCCATTTGTTTAGTGTGATTATCTCTAGCAGAAAGCCAACAACTAAAAATTAGTGGGTTTGCACAAATACAGGGTAAAGAGCTAGACTTTCTCTCTTTCTTTTTTTAAGTGTACATAAATGCATTTGTTGAAAAATAGGGTTTCAGGTCAGCTGAAATTATTTGTGTTGAACTCAAAAAAAATCACAACAGAAAGTAGCAATTTTAAAAAAAAAATCAAACCTCTTTGTGTGTTTTTGAAATGAGATGCTTTGACTTCTACTTTTTTGAAGTGATGTTTGGAGCCTCAGTGAAGCTAATGCTAACTTTAAAAAAAAAAAAAGTTTGGTGCTCCCCCAGTGAACCTTTGTTTCCCTGTTTTCTCCTTGCTTTTAATTTTGTTTAGGAAGAAATAAACAAAACTTTGTCTTGAGTTGCCCCCACCTCCCTGACCAAAAAAAAAAAAAAAAAAAAAAAAAAAAAAAAAGGAAAAAAAAAAGAAAAAAAAAATCCATTAATTATGTGGTTATTAACTGATTGAAGCCCCTGTGAACAGAAGCACAAGGCAAAAGGAAAGCTGCCAAGTGTTTGACATTTTCATTCTAGCAAATATTTGCTTTTTTCATTTGGTTGCCTGAGCTCTGATTTGGGAAAACGTTACTTGCATGCCTAATGATGAGTGCGTACTTAAATTCCCTTTGGCTTCACTCCTTTCAGGTGAGTCAGGCCATCACTCCGCCTGCACTGGGAATGCCCAAAGGCTCCTTCATGGAGGCCACTTAAACCTACGGTCTGCTGGAGTACCTGCATCTGGAGAGGAGGTGACACGTGGCTTGAGCTGCAGGATGGGTACCAGAGACTTGGACTTTGCTGCACTGCTGCCACAAGAAGGCTTTGAAGCCTTCTCCCTGCACAGGTAACTCCCATTAGCGTGTCCTAGGAGCAGCGAAACGGCTCGTGCTTGTGTGGAAATTGCTGGTTTGAAGAATTAAGTGAAAGACCACCGCATTTTTCCTTGCTTTTCCCAACCAGGAGATTTGTGGGGTGGCTGGGTGAGTTTAAGGGAACTTGCAGTCTTTTCATCATATTGATGGGTGGATGGATTTTGTTTCTTGGAGTATGGTTAAGACTTTAATTAAATCAGGAGTACACTCTCTGCAATGGTTCCCCGCTGCTTATCAGCCTCTTAAGGCCTTGATTCATTACTCAGTATTATTCTTTCAGCCTAAAATAAGCTTTAAAGACCTGTTATTGGAGAGATTAAAGTTATAACATAAACTCATATGCATGTTGTTTTCGCATGGAAGATGCTTTTAGTATCATATTTAATGTTGCAAACAAAACCATTGCTTATAGCAAGCTTTGCAGCCCGGATGCCTTTGAAAGGGTAGATACGGACCCTGTTTGATCTTGCACTATTTGGGGCTTTTTATTTGCATTTTGTGGCTCTTATCTTGTAAACAAAGACTCCTTTGTATGTCTGTAGATCAGGATGTCACCCACAGAGCCCTGTGGAAATGGGAGGTGGCTCCGGAGGGTGCAAGACACAGGTTCAGGGGCAAATGGAAATCAAGGATGTAAGAGTGCTTTTGCTTTGAGGTTTGGCTTATTGCAGTGAAGACTGGAGGTAACTGTTTTGTTTTCCCCATGAGCCATTTGATTTTTCAAGAGGTTCCAGACTGCACCCGGCAGACTGGGGGGGTGAAGCTGCTGCTGGAAAGACTGTTGTTGGTGAATTTGCTGGAAATTTGCAATGGCTCACCCACAATGCAGAGAGGTGCAATAGCTGCCCCAGGCAGGTACAGGGAAACAGTCTCCCCATCTCTGACAACCCTCAAGTGAAAACCTGCCGGGGAGCATGGGGCAGGCTGCTCTGTGCAGATCCCCTCTGCCAGCTGGCAGGGAAATAAATGCTGCATGCACAACTAACTTCAGCTGTGCATCAGGGGGCAGGGAGGAGAGGAAGAGGGTGGTGCAGAAGAGAGCTTGTTCCTTTGTTTGCTCAAGGGATGCATCATGCTCGGAGCTGCAGGTCGCATGGGGGTGGTTGTTAGGGGAGGACTCAGTTTGTTGCAGGCTTGCTCTTGGCACGTAATGACCTGAGCCATTGGAAAGCTTGTGGCTGAGTGCTGCTTAGGAGGCTTTCCGCTGGTGGCCGATGCCTGCTGGAGAGGAAAACCCAAGGGGAGCAATGGGGAGGCTCCGAGGGTACTGCTGCACAAGCCACTTTGTCTTGTGCCACCATGCAATGCCATGCACATCCCTGGGGCACAGGGCAACCCTGAGTGGCATCTGGTCCTGAGCCCTTGAGTGCCACTGCCCCGTGGGATGGGAGATGGGTAACCCCTAGTCCTCTGAAAGGCAACCCCGCTAAAAAAACCACCCTCCAAATCCGGCTGCCTCCAAAGCCACCCCTGCATGGTGGCAATGCTGTTCTGTGAGGCTCTCACGGTGGCAACCGGAGCATCAGCTCTTTTGGCATGTGCACAAATGGGAGAGTGCAGGAATGAATCAGGCGGTCGCTGCTGTTGTGTGCAAGCAAGTTTTTCTAATGTAGTTATATCTTGTTTCTGTAAAGGTTATAAAAGTAAATAATCCTGCTATAACACAGTGTCCTCGCAGTCCCTGCATGGCTCCATGGATAACTCTTGCTGAGGCTGACTTGTGGTGATTAATACGCTACAGAGGGAAATTATTTTTTTTTAAAGGGAGCAAAGAACTAAAGCTGAGAATGTGCCTTGAAGAAGCTTGATCCTTTCATGTCCTCTGTGCTCGAGGCTGATTAGCTTTTGTTTCTTCCTCCAGCCTTAATTGGGGGAACTGTTGTGGTTTTTTCCCTCCTCCCCTGCAACACTGATCCCCGGCAGCGCGAGGATTAGCAAGTGGCCGAACACATTGGGAGGTGACCTTGCTTTGCCGTAAGGACCCTCCTCGCAGGCCTGGACCGTTGGGCTGCCACGGGGAGGCAGGCAGCATCCCCATGGATCAGGTAGGCAACGTCAAGCCTCTTTCTGCACCCCATGTAATGCCTGAGGAGTCCGGAGAGGTACCGAGGCCAGGGAGGAGGGGATATGAGCAGGGATAAAGCACAGAGCTGGGCAGGAGAGATGCTGGCCCTGTCCAGGAAGGGCTGAAGTGTATCACCCCCTCCCTTCCTGGCAGTTGTGCTGTGCTGAATTAATATTTATGTTGGTCCTGTCTCTGTAATGGGTCTTTTAGCACTCTTCCAGGGAGCTGTATTGGGTAGCGCCTTGGGCTGTAGCCAAGAAATAGGAGACCACTGGGAACTAGGCTGGTGCTGCCCAGTGTTTCTCTGAACAGCGTGGCAGGGTACCAAGTACGTGTAATACAGCTGCCAGGTATCTTACGTCCTAGGTGCATAGCGAAATGCACCTCTGTAATGTTGAAACGCGGTTAGCTGGTTACCACCACCATAGTCTTCTGCTGAAAGCACAGAGTGAGGCATACACCTGCTTTACAAAAATAAGGAGAGTAATGAAAACTGTCCCTTTTTCTTGAAAAGTTCACAATATTGTACCCTTCTCCTCTGTAAATTATCTTGCATGGGATTTAAGTTCTCCAGTTTTGCGTTCCCTAATTTACCAGAAACGCTTTGTCTCTGTGGACCACAAATGTTCCCCTGAGCCACCCAGCTCTGTTTGCTCCCCACAGATGTGGCTTCTCCAAAACTCTCCAGTTAGTGGTCAAATCTCTTTTGACCTTTGAAAGCTTTGGCTCAGGAGGGAAAATCTTCCGCCCCAGGGTGGATGCTGCTCCCTGCGCAGGGATGCTGCAAAATAAATTCCACCACGAGGAAGAGAGGAGCATCTAATCTTCCTGCTCCCTAGACTTAGCTGTGCCATTAGCTGGACCCTGCATGTAAAACTAATTTTATAATTTGTAAATGTAGCTGAGTGGGTTTTATAGAGGAATGTCGGGAAGTGATGAAATACCTTCAATAGATTTATAAAGAAGTTTAATGCATAAAGCTCTCTCCCCGCTTCCACCTCCCGACCTCTGTCTTGGAGTTGCATACAACAGAAAGCATGTCCACGGTAAGGGCTTTGTGGCCAGCACTCAAGCCTTTAATTTTGCTTTTACAAGACAGTTTTACAATGTCAAGAAGAATGGAAAAGCTGCAAGGCATGCATGCTCAAGATGCTGTGCTCCTGGAAAGCTTTGGATGGGCTCCAGGCAATGTTTGGTGGCAAAGAAAGATGAAGGTCTTGGAAAGAAAAAAAATAATCAGCCAAGCCCTCATCCCACAATCTTCCTGTTCCTGCAAGCTGGGAATGTCGTTGGAGCACGGGAAGGATGGAAAACATGCGTTCCTGCAACATCACATGTCTGAGGGTGAGTGTTGATTGCATCAAGAATAGCTTCTTCTGTTCCATCCTATTGAATTTTCCTTATGTAATGAAAATAGGCCGTCCCATGACCCGCAAGACTAAAAAGTCTGCTTTTTGCTTGTGGTTGGGCTCATCATGGAGTTCCCATGTGGTTTCTCTGTAGTTTAACAAGGGAGAAGTGCCCAATTGCTGGCTTTTCCTCTGAATCAGAAAAATGTCCCTCCTGCCTGCTTTCACCAGGGAGGATGACATTTGTGGTACCCAGTGATGTTTTTTATTGCAGGGAGGGGGGCTCTTCTGTTCTGTTTGGATGTAGTTAAAATGGACTGACAGGTTCAGAAATGATTAGTGAAGAGACGGATGTTGTGACCATGTGTGCTCTGTTTCCTTAGGAAACGGGGCTAGTGACTGTGCCTGGATGCGTCACAAAACACCCATAACACGAGCGCCTGCCTCAAACAGCCCTGGCCCCATACGAGGGCTTTACGGGGTCAGGCAAAGGGTTACAGACTTAGAGATCTGGATTAGCAAGACGGGGCCAGGCTGATAATCAGCATTCATAGAGCAGCCTTATCATAACCGGCAGCAGCCCTCCACTCCCCCTTCTATATCGCCCAAGGACTGAGCAAACACATTGGCCAACTTTCCTCCTTAGCTCTCTGCTAGGGATTATCAGAAGATCTCACCTGGTGTGAAGGAGGGTCCTCCCAGGCCAGTTTGCCCATCTCCAGCTCAGCAGCTTGCAGATTAATCTCTGCGTTAAGACCTTACATACCTGAAAAGTGTTGGAGGGTGGGTCAGAGCTGGAAGGATCGCCTGAGTGTATTTTTCCACTCCATCTCTCTGGTTTTTATGTTCTTGGTTGTGTTTTCTTTTAACGATTCCCAGCTTGGGCTCTTCCCTGATTTTTCTTCTTCCCCCCCCCCCGCCCCAGCTGTCTTTCTATTGAACACTGATGGAAAAAGAAAGTGCTTTCCTCCTGCCTACTTAAATCTTTGGCTGGCTTGTGTGGAAAAACAGTCACACTACTTACTGCAGCTCCCAAAGCCTTCAAATCATCAGGGGAGAGGGGAGGAGGGAGCGAGCCGCGAAGGGAAGGAAATAATTTGTATAGGCGCAGAGTGAAGAATCACCTTCCTTTGAACTCGTGATCTGTCTGTGTTCATACAGATTTCTGTCTCTGATCTTTTTTTCTCTGCCCAATATCTCTTTTCTATTATCTTTCCTCTGCCTTTGCCGTTGGATCTGTGGTGTGTCCCTTTTGCTGGGACATCTTGCTCCCAGGGGAGCTTGAATAAGGACACTGGGACTTGAAGATCTGGATTATTGACAAGAAATCATTACTAAAACCTTTTAATGCATCTTCTGTAATTGATACAGCAATGGGGGAAGTGTGGTTTCTCGTGTAGACGCAGGGTGTCGTCCTGCCCCCTCCCCCCCCCCGCAATGTCTTTAAAAGCACTGAGTGTGGTGTCCTCCAGTTATTTCCTGATGGATTAAAACGTGTTGGTGCCATATGCTTTGGGGTCTGTAAATATTGCCCTGTTTGCTACTTGCAGATGAATACACTTGCAAGGAAGCAGATGGAGCCCAAAATACCAAGCAGCAGAAGACCCCAAGGGGCAGAGAGCTCACTCCCAGCTAAGCACCATCCTATGGAGTAATATTGGGGTACCCCTTTTAGCTACCAAGCTGCTTGGTCACCTGTGCACAGCTATGGCCCAAATTGTGTCCCTATTGCCATGAGTTAAGCTGGGTGGGTCCTACAAGGGAGAGAGCAAGAGAGGTGCTCTGAGTGGGGCTGAAAACACCCAAACCTCTTACCCAGGCCATTGGGTGCAAAAAGCAGCCTGGCTGGGGTGAGGGCAGTGGTGTTGGTGTCTCTAAGGAGCCCAAGGAGGGGAGGGATGGGGGTCCATTGGGGTGAGACTTGGTAACGTCCCCATTTCCTCAACCAAGACTATCTTCTGACCATCTCCCTTGGCTATTTGCTGGCATCTGTTGCTAGGAGATAGAAAGCACGGTCCCTTTTGAAGCATCTTCAGCTGCCCTCTACCTTCCTGGAGAGCTTCAGCTTTGCGCAGTCTCCCCACTCCTTTCCTCTGCTCAAACTCATTCCTTTCATCTTTCTCCCCTTGCCTCTGCCCACTGGTCAGGAAGGACCCGCCGTGTCCTGCCGCTGCAATGTGGTGCCATGATTGCTGTAGGGTGCTTGCTCCAAACAGTGCTGCGAGCCCGCTCCCCAAACAGACTCATTTTCATTAGCATGGGATTCAGCAGCAGATACCTGTCTGTGAACTTAACTCCTGTGCCATATGTTCGTGTTCCTCCCCAAGGATGGAGGAGCCAGGACTAAGAAAAAGCAGCCCCTTTGGCATGTGTGTGACTCCTTCTGCGTGCAGATATGGGCTATGCAGGGAACCCCTGCCACCACTTGGTCAGGACTTTGCCTTTAGGATGTGCAAGAGCTTCTCAGCACTCTGTGGGCATTTCTCTGCTTGGTGGGCTTTGCTTGGGCATCAGCCCCGCTTCAAATAAAAGCTTTATGGTGCTGCTGTTAGGAAGCCAGGCAGCAGACAGGTTTCCCTTACAGGGTTAAAACAAAAAGGGAGGTGAAGGATACTGCAGAGGCACAGATGAGAACAGGGATGAGTATGTGGGTAGGGATGTTTGCCCCAGTTTTGGGCTCTAAATCACTCTGTGTGCCTTTAGGAAAAAAAAAAAAAAAAGAAGCAAAATGTATAAAAAAGAGAAACCTGTTCTCAGTCTTACAGACATGTGCTTGCAGCCCTCTCCCACAGCCGCAGAGCTGTATACGCGGAGCAGGTGGTCACTTAGGGCAGCAAAATGTTTAGTGATTGCCTAGCAAGTAAGTGACATTTTCCAGCTTGCCTAAGGATGCAAGAAAAATGCATACGTGTGTCTACCGGACCCACGGGCCAGCGCTGACCCATATACATGCACAATTATACGCACAGGCAGGTGCCCGCTTCCCCACCTCGGAGCAAGGGGCTGAGCCCAGCACATCTGTATGCTAGGACAAAAAGTAGGCAACGCGGAGTTTTTCCTGAGAAACCCCTCGGATCCAGGGATGTCAGTGGAGGGCAAGGGCTCGGCAGGAGCTCTGCGGGGTTGGAGTGATGTGTTTGGCTGAGCTCCTGTTTATTTGCCTTTGGAGTGAGTGGTGCAGCTGGTTTGGAGGGAGCAATGAAAAATCAAGCTGGTCTCCCCTCTCTGCATCCATTAATGCCCGGTGAGCAAGGGGCTCCCTGCTACGGCCGGTGACCTGCCCTGAAGGCAACAGGGCTGGTACCCCTCTGGTGCTCTCTCCTCCTCCTGTCCACGCTGATTTACCATTTCCCATATTTCATTTCTATCGTGGCCCGCGGCAGCCACGTTTAGTGATTGCTTCACACATTCATCATGCTGCGGGCGTCACAGCATGATGGCTGGTGCCTTTGTTTGATTTCCAAAAAACCTCCCCCTAAACCACCAAACCCCAAGCCAAACCAGTTTTAACCTACCTTTAAAGCTGAGATTGCAGGAGAATTTTCCACGGGAAGTGGAGATGTTTTTTGTGATTTCTTACTCTTCCCTTTGCAGCCTCACCCTAAGATTTGGTTTCAACATTACGGGCATTGAGTTCTCAGGGAGTGCTTTATTTTGGAATGATAGTGATATGGAAATGAAAAATAAGGATCAATCTCAAGAGCTAAACTGAGCTGTGTAAGTTAGAAAGAAACTTTTCTGGGAAATTTTTCCTTTGGGCCAGGCTGTGTAAGTGTTAAGTCAGGGTGCTTGGTGGCAACTCAGAGGCATGTCTTGCTTCATCACCAAGAGGTCCTTTTGCTCTACCACACCTGCCCAGCATCAGCTGTTTGAGCCTTAATTCCACCTGTGCTTCTTATATGGAAAGGAGAATGCTCACTGTAGAAGGAACAACAACAAAAAAACAATTTATAAGGAAGGGCTCATCCTACCTGGGTCCCCACCTGTGGTGCAACACATAACCCTTACTGTAAATGTGTTAAGGTCCATGCTAGAAGCAACAAGGGCTTTCTGCTCCTCTATACCTCCTCCTGTCCACCGTCACGCTTGGGAACATGTTGCTCGCATTGAACTTGAGCGAGACAAACTGCTGTCCCCGCACCCTGTCCCTGGGCTGCCGTCGGCTGTGCGGCCACCCTTCCGTCCCACTTAACCGCTCAGACTAATGAGGGAGATCAATCACACCGCCCCGGGGCTGGCCATCCATCTCTGTCAGCGCTGCCCCCTCCTCGGCAGCTCTGGAGGGGCTGGGGGAAGCCTGGCCATCCCTGTGGCACAGTGGACAGCCTGAGCTAAGGTTCCCCACGAGCATCTTACAGGAGAAGGGCACAGGTTGTAGGGAATTGCAATGCTGCAATTAAAAGGTCATATTTCAACAGCGCTGGATGCTTTGCAGTTGCTTTCTTGGTATTAATAACCTTCCTTTAGCTAGGAGGTCTTTGTGCTAGATCTGCTTGTTTCTAGCTGAAAGAAAACCCATTACAAGACCATCTTGAGTCCTCTGTAGTGGGCACTTCTCTCTTTTAGCAGAAATTGTTGGCTCAGAAAAGCCCCAGCAACCGAGAACTGTAAAATCACAAATGAAGTGAGTTGTGTTGGAGGATGCTGGCCACTTGCTTTATTTTTAATACCCAATTTCTGCAAATCCCCCATGGAGGTGCTTGAAAAGAACATATTTCCCCTTCCCTTTGCCTGCTAGTTTTGTCATTCTGAAGATGGTTGACGTGTTGATTGAGTTTCTAATGCTGCTGGAAATAGTCGTGGCTTTTGTGTCTTTGAGCTGGCACCAAATGCGATTTCCACAAAGAAATGAGAGAGAGTGTCTGGAGATAACAGTTCCTCTGGCCCTATCGCACCCCACTACAATTTGCTCTCCTATGAATAACACCTGCCTATTTTACATCTTGACAACAGCTTTCCTTATTTATTGAAAGGCTAGGGATTCTTTGAGGATATTTCCATTTTTCTCTGCTATTTCTGGCAGTTGTGCTATAGCAAATTGGTCTCTAGCTGCACCTTTTCTCCTCTGTTTTGGCTGGAGGGAGCCTGTCTTGCTTGCTGGGTGATCAAAAATCATCCCAGGAAATGGTACCCAGTCCTGCAACGAGCCATTGGGGGATACAGTATTAAAATAACGCTTTACTCAGCACCGATGTGATGGCGTGTGGGGGCAATATTGTGTTCTCTGCACTGCCTTGTAGAGCGCTGGCACCTCCCTGGGGTCAATGCCCATCGAAACAGTGATGTACCCCTTCGCCTCTGCTTTTGGTGGCATGAAGGACAGCTTGCACTGGTTGCTGTCAAGAGGAGACTGAGATGGAGTGTGAGAAGTTTGTTATTCTGCATGGAGTGCAACGAAGCTGCTGTTGAGCCGGAGAGCTGGTCTAGGTCATTGGTGAGAAGGGGAGAAAAGCATGCTTACTCAAGGCAGAAAACAGTTTTTTGCTGGGCTAACAAACATTTTTGGGTAGGTTGAAAAGCAGAGTTGCTCTTCGACAGAGTCTTTTTTTTTTTTTTTTTTTTTAAATGTCAGCCTAATACCAGCTGCAAAGACACTGAGTTTCTGTGCCTCTGCTTTTCTTAAGACGTTGTATCCAGGAACTAACCGCCTCCCAGAAATAGTTAGGATGGCGATTGCCTCGCAGCTGGGTTTGAGCTACACCCTGGGCGAGTCCTCGGGCAGTTGGCGCTGCATTTATTAATCTCTCCCTTTTTCACTCATATTGAAGGAAGGCCATGCTAAGTACCAGCATCTAGTGAGATAATGAGAAATGATAGTGGCATGAAAAATCTAACATTATTAACACTGTTAATCAAATATTTAAACAAAAATAGTGTAAAGTCTAGTTTCGTTAAAGCTCTGTGGATTTGCTCACCATACCCTATCTATGTATATTGATGTGATGTTAGCGTTTTCCATCTCTTGAAAGCTTTTCTGGTATTCTGGCTCTTACTAAAATGAGCATAAAGTGGTCCAAATGGCTCCTTGGCTGGCTCTCTTAAAATTCTTGAATCCAAGTTCCCTAGCCTTGATCACCTAAATATATCTCGCTCTTGTAGTTGCCACATTTTGCCACTTTTGCATAATCTTTAGTTGTTACAAAGTCCGTGGGTTTGACTTCTTCCCCAAATGCTAAATGAAACAGCAATATTTACATCCCATGCAGTCTGCTGTCAAGTTCTCTCTTTTCATGAGAAAAGCAGGAATGAAACCCCTTCTTGTCCTCCACTCCTTTGGACACAGCTTTCTCCTTTTGCAATATGAGCTGCTGTCTAACACCAAATAGGATAATATTTAATCTGACGGACATCATACGGTTTCACAAAGTGGCGTAGCGTAATTGGAAAAAGAAGAACGGTTCAGGATTACGGTGAGACAACTCAGCCAAAATGTAAACTGAATACATTGCAAAGCACTACAGGACCTGCTTGTGCTCCAGAACATTATTTATGATCTTTAACTGATTTAAAATAGCTGACAGGATAAAAGACGAGCCTGTCTCTGTTAGTTTGCAATTAGGCACTCGGCTCACAAGCATCTGTTTCTAGGAGAGATCACCTCTGGCGATTGTATGGCTTGTGTTTTCCTCGAAGGGACACAGGAGATGGACCAAAGGACTGGGGCTGGGAAAGGGTTGCTAACACAATAAAAGAAATGAAGCTCGTGTGTTCGGAGGGAAGGCGAGGAAAGCCTGACTTAATTAAATTAGCAAAATGAAAGCTGAGGAAGATATCTGCCTATAAATACATTGGTGGAAGACAGGGAGGAGAGCATCAGCAAAGGAGAACTATTTATGCCCGAGGACAGTGTTGGTACAAGAACAAATGTACATAAACTGGCCCAGAATAAATTCAGCCTGGAAACTGGAAGATTGTTTCTGACAATTAGAGAGCAATCAGGGTCTGGACTGGCCTCCCTGTGAGAACAGAGGGGATAAAACCCTTCCTGCTCTTAGGGGGAGCTTGCAGAAGGGCTGGATCCGATGAACCAGGGACGCTGTGTAGCCCAACGTTCCTTCTCCTTTCCTTATTCTGCCTCAGCCTCATATTTATGCCAATTCTCATCACGTCCCACCCTCCTCCCTGTCCCCTGATATGTATCTCGGTTGCTGGCTTCACTCCTTTCTGATGCAGGTGGCTTTCTTCTAACTGTATTAACTTTCCTGCGTGGTCAGGAGCCTGCAGTATTCTTGGTGCTTTTAAATTTTTTATTTTTGTGCCCAATCCCTCTTTGTCCATTTGTCCTTCTTGCATGGAGGAGGCCAGATGGGACAGATAGTGTTCTCCAGCCCAGGTGGCCCTGTCAAACCCCACACAGGTAAGAGACTCCCTGGAGGGGACTCTGCTGTTTCCTGCTTGGTTTAAATAGGCAGAAAATGGTGATTGGAGCCTATTTTCAGCCCTTGCACAATATGGCCCTGAAAATAACTTGTCCCATTGATGGAGAAGGGCTTTTTGGATATCCAGAGTACTCCCATTTGCACGCCTGGGAGCTGCGGGTGCTGAGCAGCCTCGGGAGGCTGATGGCACTAGTTTGCAATCTGAGCTCCGGAAGATACTCTGTTTGCGCAGGTTTTTCTAGGACTGGGAAACGAGAGACGCTTTGTAATACCCTAATCAGCTTTTTGTGTGCCTTTGCTCGTGTTTCCCTCAAACTGTTGTGAAGGGGGTGAGGTCGCTGAGCTCACCTTGCCTACAGGGATGTTTCCAGGATGGTGTCAGTGATGCTCTTGGCTCACGAGATTGGACGTTTCGGTTTGTTTTAGGTGCAGCAGCTTATACATTTAAGTTGCCTTTTGCTAAAAATATGGGCAGTGGATGGATGCAAGTGAGTGTGAGGAAGAAAAGGGATTTCTTTGCTTGCAGGTTGTACCCATTGCGGTAGGCTGGAGCCTTTCTTCATTTATTACCATAATAACTAGGAAATGCACTCTGAAACTTCCCGAAAGGCTGGAGGCATTGCGAGGAGAAGCGCAAGACCAAATTCCTCCTGCAACCAAATGATAATGTTGAATCCCAAGTGTCCCTAAGGGGGGGGGTAAGAAAAAAAAAAATCTTTGTTAGGGTATTATGTAAGCTTTCTGGATTATCTAAAGAAATCTTTTCAGCAAGGTAGTTGAAACACTGGGTTTTCAGGGGAATTAAATGCCTGCCTGTGTGTGTTTTGGGCACCTAATTCCTCTAAGCCCTTTAAAAATGCCTCCCTTCATTCATATTCTCTGAGTGTCAGCACTTAACTAGCCTTAGCTGCATGCGTGCTACATCAGATATTCAAACAATTCCTCTTGATGAGGGAGCAAAGCTTTGCGCTAACGCTTCTATTCTGCATGCACACAGCTCTTGCAAAGGACTAGCAAGTGCATCTGTTTGAACTTTACACTGCCTTCATTTCATTTCAATTATATATTTAGTTATCATTATCAATCTTATCACATGTGGAAGTTGGGGAGGGGGGATGTGGAAGTTCTCAGGCAGCCAAAATAAAACCCCTTCACTGTGTTGCTTCACCTTATTTCCTAACCTACTGCCTCGCATCTCAAAAGCATGCATTTCTATCCCCGTTAATGCCCATCTTCTGTAAAACTTTATTCCCCTTCCCTGTCATTATTGCAGGTTTTAGATTCATTCTTATCAATTCTTTTTTCATAAAGCAAACCAGAAAAGATATCTGATCAGAATGCGTTAAAAAAATAATCCTAAACAATACAATCGACCAAACTAAGTAAAGCAACAGTTTGCACACATCAAGGTTTTTTATTCCCTTAATGCTTTGACATATAATTGGGCTGCAGGTAAAGTTGAATAAATCGTTTATGGAAGGACAAAAACGTGGACTTTCTCAGCAGAGTGGGAAGCCTCTGTGCACCGGGCTTTGCTGGGCTTCCCTCCGTGCTGAGGGGCAACTGAGGGCCCAGACCTTGTCGATGGGTCACTGGGGAAGGGCTGTGGGGCCACATGAGCTACTTTCTCCCAGCTGAGAGGAGCCAGCCCTGGCGAAGGCTCGGTTTGGGTCCCGGCTTCCCTGGCAGCATCAGGGAGGGATTCGGGCTGTGAGCCCCCGAGCTGCGGGGTGCTACCCGGGACAAATCCCAACAGTGGGGTGCATGATGCCGTGGGGACAGCACTGGGGTGGGACTGGTCAAAATTCTCTTTGATGGGCGCAAGACCTTAAAGGAGGTGAACTGGTAAGAATTTAATGTGCAAAACTTCTGCCTGCTCGTTCAAACTGCTCGCCACCCCATTTTTTTGGTATGGACCCGTAGGCTATGGCCCCAAGGCAGCTTTATTGTGGTCAGAATTGTACATATTCTGATCCCAACCAGGCCAAATCTTACGTGCCAAGTATGAGGCAGTTGGCCTGTGTCTTGTGGTCTCCCGCAAATTAAGCCCCTCGCCTTGTGCATCTGTAGAATGACTTCAGAGTGCTGCATATCCTGTTTTTTTCTCGGTTCCTGCCTTTGTTAATTTGAGTCCTAAAGTAGCAAAAAGAATATTGAAATTTTTGCGCCGCCTCTTTATTTATTTAGTGTTACCTTGGCTCTGCTCAGTCAGGGTCCCTCAATGTTAAGATTTTACCAGCCAAGTCCTGCTGTGCAATGCATGGGAGCATTTCTGCTTGCTGCCCTGTGAGTGCAGGCGGAGAGTAAATTGATAATTCTTTGGTAACTCAAACCCAAAGGCAACGCTGTGCTTAACTCCAGCTGCTCTCCCATGCGTGGCCGGTCCGATCTCATCTCCTCCTCCCACTGCCGTTGCCCTAATGCATTGCTTCTGAGATGCTGTCCTAAAGACTGTTTTGGGGGGAATATGTTAGATGAGGTGGAAAACCAGGCTGAAATCCTTGCTGGACCTCTCAGCTGAGCTGCCTTTCTTCATGCCTCTCCAGTGCGTCTATCTGGTAGCGTAAAGGAAAACATCATTACTTTTCAGCTTAATCCCTACTGAAGTGTTGAGCTCTTTCTCCTGATGGCCAGCAGCGGTCTAGGAGATGCCAAGACAACTTATGTGTTGGTCAGGGCTGTGAGAAGTGGTCACCCTGGCTGGTGGGTGCGATTTGCTTGCAGCTGCTGCAGTGCAGCTGCCAGTTCGCTCTGGGACCAGACTACGAGGCTTTTTGCTGTTGCCTTTATCCCATTTCAGGGGCAATGCCCTGTCTCCCTCTTCAGTAATAATTACTGACTCCTGTCCATGGTCTTGAGATGAGCTGGTCTCTCCATGCCAGCGCTGCCAGCCCTGCATCCCCTCTGGGGCTGTGTGGGGACAGAGCGGGTGGCGGGGAGCTGCGGGGCTGGTGGTGGCTGCTCTCTGCAGGTGAACGGGGAAAGGGAGGAGGACGGAGGCAGAGCGGCTGGAGTTTGTGCTCAGTACACTCGCGTGTTTGTTGGCGACCCCTTCAAACCTGGTCTGGCACCTATTGCTGCCGGTGCGGTCCTGGCAGAGGGGCCACGCTTGTCCCTTCTGCAGTTATCCCTGTGACCCGCTGCTGTGGCATGCTTCCAGGAAAGTCATCAGGTACTAAAAATAACCGGGTAATAGATGATGGTGTGTCTTCTCTCCACGTGTTAGTGGAATTAGCCAGGAGGCTGACTCCAGCCGGGACCGCTGCTGCCTGCGGTTGGCTGCTCCCCTGTCCTGATGGGCAAGGACAGAAGTCTGCTGGTCTCCTGAACAGGACTTGGAGGTCACGTCACCTTGGCGTTGCTCCACGGTTTCACTGCCATACTTGCTAGGCTGTCAGAGGCGGTTTTCCTCTTATGCTATGAAACCAGGTATTGACAGGCAAGTCAGCTCTTCCAGCACTGGTTGCATTTATTGCCTTTTGTAGGCACAGTGTCAAATCTTTGGTACAGCTTTGCTTGAATCTCTGGATGAGTAGAGGCTATGGATGTAACTTCACATCAGAGGGACAGAAGTCTTCCAGCTTTGTTGCTTTCCTTGCCCTCCAGTGGGAGTGAGAAGCTGGTGTCTGGAGTACTTGTAGTCTAAAGCCCAGTCCTCCTTCTCCTTATCTGTGATGGGTGGGTGTAAATGCCCTTAACTTTCTCCTATGGGACAAGCCAGAATTTCTGGAGTGCCCCACAGGAGAAGAAAAACCAAGAGCTTGCTGTATGTGCTGCAACGGTGTTCTGTCCGTTGCGTGACCAGAGAACTGGGCTTGCAAATCGCTTTGCTGCTTTTCTCCCTCTCCGTGTCTTTATTTGTTGCTTGTTATCATTCAGGACGTTGTTCTCTTCACTGTGCTTTCCTGCTAGATGATGCAAAGCCAAGTGACGCAGGGCTGCAGGGAGGATGGGTGAGCTGACATGGACCTCACTGATTCAGCTGGGCTTCTTTGGTTGTGAGGTCTGGGCGCTACAGCTGTGGGCTCACTCTGGTGTGGTTGTGGGTCATAACCACCTAATAAAAAGCCTTGGGTGCTCAGGGTGCCCTGTGGCAGGTGGAGGAGGTGGTTCGGACACCCTTCAGTGTTAAATAGCTGTTTTATTCCGGCTTCTGTCTAAAGGGGCCTGCGCTCTGTGACCTTGCGTGCTGGGTTGCAAATAGCAAGATGCCCTACCTTAGCAAAGCGCGTTCAGTTCTTTAATCAGGGATAGCGGTGTCCGTAACCTTGCTTGTAACAGCTTTCCGAAATGACTATGCTTTATCATCTGTGCTAAACGTACTCAGCCCTGGAAACTAACGATGGGGGGAGGCATCTCCATTCCTGTTCGTGGAAAAGGGGCTCTTCCTATGTCTTGCTGGCGTAGGGGGCTGTGTGCTCAGGGTTACTCAGTCAGCTAAGCTCTCGTCATCTCCTTGGGTGTGTGAAGTCCTTTGGCTGGAAAAGCTGAGTGCTGTGGCAACGCAAACCAGGTTCAGGGGCTGCAGCTGGGGATGTAGATTTGACTGTGCTCAAGCTCTGCTTTTCTGCTCTGGACTTATCTCTGCTTTTAATTCAGCTGTTGTATTTATGAGTCTTGTCCGCTAATTATAGGTGATATGTTTCTTAGCTTTCCTTTCTGGAAACTTGTCTGCATGTGTGATTAGGGGTGCGCCTTCTCTGTGCCCGCCTTCGTTAGGAAGTGGGATGTGATTCCCCTCACCTTTTCCCTCCTCTCACAGCTGCAGCTTTTCTGGCTGCAGCCCTGATGAAGTGTGGAGTTCACAGAGGGGACAGTGACTGGGATTCAAAAGGAAATGGGTGTCTACTGTCCTCTCTAACTGCAGTCGCCTCTTTTCTTATTTATAAGTGCAAGCAAACAGGTGCTAAAAGCTTCCCCCCCCCGCCACCACCCTGTCCTTCTCCGTGTGTTGCACAGTCAGACTCTCCTGAGATATCTCCTTGCAATGTGCTCTCTCTCCCCCAAAAGCTACTTCTGCATTTCTTAGCATTTCTGCAAGAACTTGATTTATCTATTTATCTTCCCATCTCCCCTTCTAACTGGGGTTTGGGAAGAGGACTGGGTGGAGTTGTACTTGAGCTCTCTGCAGGTGATGCGGGGGTTGGAGATCCCCTACTCGCTTTGGATATTGCTTTTTTTCAGCAGGGTGCTATCTGGCATCTCTGTTCGGAGCCGCGTTTTGGACTTGCGAAGGATTACGCTTTAACAAAGTTAGTACCTGTGAATCTCTGCTTCGATAGGTCTTAGTTTGCTCGTTCAATGCAGTTGCGTGGGTGGATACTACGGGTATTGATTCGCCCTCAGAAGGGCACTGCTTTGGAAACAGGTTTGCGTACGTCTTCCACATGGTGTGGTTCCTTAACCTTTCTGGTCCAGACTAACCCAGAAAGCCTCATAAATTCCTTCAGATGCTAATTCTGGCTGTTCACAGTGCATTTTTAACCAGGCAGCTTCTAGATGTGCTCTCTTGAAATGTCTACTTTGTGGTAAAGCAAAACCCCATCACTGATGCCGTCACTGGAGAAAAATGTATTCATTATTATTGTTATTATTATTTTTAGGAAAGATGCAATCTCACCTCATGCATAAAATTAGTTTAATGAAACAGCAGGAATGGGAGGGAATATTGGCCTTCCTGTGCTTGTTTGTGGAGTGAGTGAACAATTTCTTTGCTCCCTTTCAGGCCTTGGATTAATGATATGTCATTGAAACTGCATTTTTAGCTGAGGTGTGTCCATGAAGACAGCAGGGAACCAAAAATTAGGTTTCAAAAATTATTTCAAAAAAAAAAAAAGAAGAAAAGGAGAAAAAAAAAAAAAAAAAAAAAAAAAAGAAAAAGGAATTTGTGAGCTTCTAAACATAGTCCTCAAGCAGCCAGTAAGGCTGAGACCTGAGAACGACTTGGGGAGAGAGAAAGAGGGTGGCAGCGGGGTGGCAAATGGGTTTATGCTCTGTCTTGTAAACCCTCAAATGAAGGGGATACCTTTCATCTAGGGTGGAGGGGGCAAGCGGCACCATGTCAATAGGGTTGGGTGCCCAGACCTTGGCGTGTCCAGTGGTCTCGCCTGAGCTAAGGTTGCACCATGCTTCTCTTGAGGTTATTGCTGCTGCTTTTAGCTGCAACAGTCACTGCAGGCAATGGGCAGTGTGCTGGTAGCACTGTTAAAGTGCACTTGTGCTTGCCTGCCCGTCTAAAAACTTCTTCTTTCACTTAACTCTCTGGGAATTGGAAAGGAGAGATGAGGATAAAAGCGATAATGTCATCTCAGGGCATCCAAACAGCGGTGATGGCAGCGCTGCTGCACAAGCTCTCATCCCCTCCAGCAGTCTCATGCCGCTTTGTCCTTCGGCTTGTTTCCCCTCAGGACTCCGGTTATCCTGGGGATTTTTCACTGAAAAATGAACTTTAATTAATATCTCCCTCTCCTGTAGGAGCAGTAACTTTGTAGAAATTTCAAACCAGAAACTCCTCCTCCTTCAGCAGCTGGAGGATCTTCCCGCTGTGTTTGGAGGGACATCTTGATCGAAAAGCTGAGCTGGGTGCTGGCAATCGGCCTTATCGCAGCTCCTCGCCCTGGGATTTAGGTGGGACCAAGCCAAGCCCTTCTCTCAAGAAGATGAGAAAAGGAGGCATGACTTTCCTTGAGAGCGGCAGGAGGAAGAAAGCAAGCTGTGCTGTGAGCAGCAGGAGTAGCAAGGCTGGGTAGGACATAAATAAAACCCCTGATTTTCTCTGTGCCCCTGCCTTTCTTGTACCACACTCCTCTGGTCGGTCTGACCGCCTCCAGCGCCTCTACATACCCTTACACAATATCACAGCTTTGCTGATGTCCTTGTCCAGGTCTGCATTAGTCTGGATGTCTTTGCTGGTGTAGACTTACATTTTCATGAAAGCTGGTAGGAACTGTGTATCCTGGGGAGCCCCGTTGTCTCCTCAAGCTTTTGTGGAACAGGTCAGCTAGAATTAAGGGTTCTCTGAGTGAGAAAGACCAAAGGATGGGCTGGATATATGTGTGGGAAGCAGGCAATTACAGGCAAAATCATTTTATTTCTATCAATAGATGTGATTCAAGCTTGAGGTTCTGATTCCTTCCTTCCCTTGCAATTTGTATGGGGTGTTTACGCTTTTTTCGCCCTCCTCTTCTCTTCCCTCTTCAGCTGTAGGAGATAGACACTTTTTTAAATACAAGGTGAGGGGTTTTTTTTTCAGCTCGTCAAATTCTCTCTGGTGGCGCCAGGGCTCTCAGAAACCCTAAAAGACTTTGAGGCTGGCTGTGTGCAGTCTCATTTCGTTCGGATGGCAACCCCCGGCACTCCCTCCTCCAAGAACCTTACTTCATTGTGATGGCTTTACAACATCTCCTGGCCCTCGGGCTCCTGCAGCTCCCTCAGCAATGCTTGCTGCTACTCACTCCAATCCCTTTCCTTCCTCCAAGTTGTCCATCTCCCAGCTTTCCTGTACAACTGTTCTTCAACTCACGTCTTCACCTTGCTGCTCTTCAAAAGTCTCCTTTCCGTTCCCCGCACCTCCCTCTCCCAATGGCTCAGGTACCTCCACGCTGGTGTTTGACCCAAGCAGGCAGTTCCCCACTGCCCAGCCCCTTTCCAGAGGAAGCAGTCAGCATCTTCTTATAACAGTAAATCTCATGCACTGCAGCAGTGTGCTCGAATGAATGTCATACTGTTGGATGTCATTGGCCTCGCTGACCAATATCTACCATTTACATTACGTTGCAGTGGCAGGGGACAAAATCTCCCTGAAGCCTGGAAGCAAGTGAAAACACCAGCATGAATGAGCTTCCTGCGCTCTGGGTGTGAGAGTAACTCCACTGGCACATGAAAAGGGATGTAAAATGTATTTTTAACCTGCTTTTCTTCCTTCTCCCCTTTTGCCATTGCTTGGTCTTGCTGTAGAGAGTTGCTTTGCTGTGAGCACACGTTCGTGGCTGCTGGCGTGCACCGCGGTGCCAAGATGATGGACGCATTGATCCAACTTGATGCGTGACCCTGTTCAACAGAGCAATGTGCTGTGCTGTCAGCAATTAAGGTCATCTCTAGAGCTCCTCTAAGCCGGGACCACAGGCCAGATTGAATTGGAGGAAAACCTTACAGCTTTTTCCAGAGCCTCCTGCTCTCTGGGGGGTGGATTCCCAGAGCGTACAGGGACTTGTTAGTGACATGGGATCTTGAGTAGAGCAGGCTTTGCTGGGAGATTTTATCTGTTTTTGTAGTTAGCGCAGGTGGATTTTTCTGTGATAAAAGCTGTAAACACTGAAGGAGCCAGAATGCTCCTTCCTGGCTTGTGATAATCAGCTTCTAACTCTGAATCACCCCAAAGTAACGGGACTTGCTGCAAATATGGCAGAGGTCAAGCTCCTTTTGTAGTAGAGAAGAGAGTCTAGCCTTGAACCAATTCCTTCAGAGGTGAGCAGAGGGAGCTGGGCAAAGAGGAGGTGCTGTTGGTGCCCCCCTTGGGGGAGAAATTCGGAGTCAACCAGCCCCTTAATACACATCAGAGAATTCACCTACTTGTTATCTGAATCTGATCAGTCTCTGATTTGTTGGAGACCGTGTTCCTTGTTCCTGTGAAGAAGGTGGACATTGCTTTATAATACCTTTCTATATTAGCTGCCTGGTGCTGTTTTACTTGGCAGCAGCATAGTCTTTTTCGCTGTCTCTCCTTTAAACTGGTTTTGAGCAGGAAAACAGTTCCCCCAAATGTTACTTAAAAAGTTCTTGTCAAAATAGTGACAACCATGGCACTGGGGGTTTGTGCATCGATCTCATAACGCAAACAAACAGACCCAGCTTAAATCCTGCGCCAACTATAAACCTTACGCTTTTTAATTGGGAAATTGATTTTAAATCCAAGCTGCTTTAAAAATCTAATTAATTTCCTTAAAAAAAAAANTTTCTCTCTGTCATGCTCCACCAGGCGAAAGAGAGGGAGGAGGAAATAATTCTTGGCTGCATCTCTGCAGGGTGCCCTGTTGATAACCTGGATAATACGATCTGATTCTGGCCTTGAGTCTGTTCCCTTGGATTATTGCATTTCTTCAAGGACCAAAAGCTGCGCTGGTGATTCAGACCCAGAGGAGAATGTCTTTTTTAGTGGTAAACTTCCAGTTTTGGGTTTTTTTCCAGCCATCAAAGGCCACGGAGGAGGCTTTTATCATCTTACCAGTGGCTGCTTTATAGAAAACAAGTTGTGGGCATGTCGACCGGAGTCCGGGCCTCCTTCCTTCCCAATGAGGACCCTGCTTGTTGGGTTAAGGGGCGGTGGAGGTGAAAGAAAAGGCTATCCTTTGAGAGGTGTTTTGGAGAGAGTGTGCATGGGTGTATGCCATCTGCCCTGAAAAGAAAGTTAGATGAATTTGGAGAGGAGGGAGTGTGTATGTATAAAATCCAAGGTATGCTGCATGTAGTGTTTTGGCTGAGCGATCCATCAGTAGCCGCATGCTGGATGTGAACTCTCAGTGTGTAGCTATTTTCCACGCTTATATTTAGGTAGGGAGCTGTTTGCATTTAGCTGGGCGTGTGGGATCTGCTTTGTCCATCAGATGCCTATAGGTCAAAGGCTGAAATCCTAACTCTTGTGTGCCAAAGTCTTTTTTTTTTTTTAAATCTTTATGATCTAGGTTTTATAGCACTCACTGCAAGACCGGGTTCACGAGTCGTCACTCGAGAGGTGAAGCATCCTGACTTTTTCCTCTATGCTTTGGCATAGCTGCAGCTGGTTTTGCTCTGGGGAAGAAAAGGAGGTGGGCTGCCTTGCCTCTGCAGCCGCCTAAGGATGCGAGCACGTACGTCCCACATCTTTCTTTGTGGCGGGGTTTCTTCCCCTCTCTGGTCCGGGTGAGGCGTTTCTCCTTCAAGCCTGGGTGCTGAGGGATGCTGAAGCAGAGGGATGCCAGCTGGCCTCCTTCCAGCGGACTCCCTCCCTCCCTTTGCCGCCTGTCATGCACCCGCAGCCACCTCGGAGCCGGGTTTGTTTATAGAAACATTGTCAAGGAAAAAGTCTTTCCACTGACTCAGAGGAGAGGAACATTTTCAGCTACCCAGTCACCCTCAAACTGTGAAGACGCGACATATCAGCTGCATAAAATTCATTTATTTAGTTAAGGGAGGTGTTAATTAAGAGATCTCATTTATTGTGTCTCTGCAGACAGCTCTCGAGGGCCTTTTGAATTGTCAGCTCTGGTGACAGCAAAAGCTAATGGTGTCACGAGTTAATAGCGGTATGATTCATGCCGAGGGATGAAGTGGGAGATGGTGGAAGGGGTTGAGAAAGGAGTGAAGGAGACGCGGCCGGAGCTGGCGGCGGAGGCTCGGGCACTCCTTGCTGGAAGCTGTTGAGCCAGGATGAGGTGCTTTGCCCTTCCTCAGCCTCCCCCCAGTAAATCCTGGCAGGGGGAAAGGCTCTGGCTAAAGGCGGCTGCCCCGGCTGCAGGAAAACCTGGGGTTTGCAGGGTGGCATCGGTGGAGCAGCTTAGCAAGCCCGCGGATGCCGGGGCATGTGCAGCCAAAAATGTATTTGCATGGATCGACTTAAAAATGCCTGACTGTCTGTGTAATCTGAACTGGAAAAGAATCTTTGATTTATTTTAAACAAGCAACTCTTTCTGCACTCTGAGAGGTTAATTCTCCTTGGTTAATCAGGACATGTCAATCTGATAAGCGAGTGTAGGCCTAACACCAAACTTACGGGTTTAAATTTAAAGTCTCTTGGAAAATAACAAATACCCTTTATCTGAAAGAATTACATGCTCCAGTACAACTGTTTATAGGCATCTCCTTCAGTAAAAGCCGCGCCAACGCTTTTTCCCCCCACTTTTTTTCTTCTCATGATCTGTATCAAGTTGCTTTTGGAGGGAAATTGAAATTCTCTTGATGCAGAAAATAGGCCAAAAGAGGGGGGGGAGGGGAAATAGTCCAGGAGAAATGCTAGACTCCCTGAGTAGGTGGTGCTGCCTTCTCCTCGTCAAAGATGTTTTGTGTTTTCAGCTACCCAGTTTGTTAAACAAAGGCGGTATTGCTTGTGCTTAGTAAATCAGCCCCATCTCTTCTGGGCTTTCCTTCATGTGTGTCCTTAAAGCTTACAAACTAAGCTCTGTTGCAAAGCCAGACTTCCAATTTCTGTCTCAAAACAAGTGTGAGAGGCGGAGGTTGACGGGATGCCACAGCCATTTTCCAGCTGCTTTCTCAGCCGCGAAGGAACCACCTCCCGGACTGCAGCGAGCCGATTAAACAAGTTAGTATTCAGGGAGAATATGGGGCACCTATAGAAAAAGATATGGGTGCTGGAAGATTATTTTACCTGGCTCTTGGTGCACATACTGAACTAGCAATTCTCTCCAGGTTGCTGATTTGACTTTCTTTAACCCTCTACTAGCGAACATGTATTACTTCTTCCTTTTTTAATTGACTTTCATTGATTTAAACCAGGGTAAGCATCGGCCTCATATAGGCTACTATTACTTTCATCTTGATTTATATATTTTTTCTAATTATTTTTAAGCATGCGTGGGTTGGCAGTGGCCGTGCAGCTCGGGTGAGCCCCTGGTCATGCCCCTCGCTGGTTGAACTGTGTGCCCCCACCAAGGGGGATTGAGGTTTCAGGGTAGTTTTGTGCTGTTGTGAGCTCAGGGTTGGTTTTTGTTGCTCTCAGCTGCTCGGGAGTGATTTGAAAGAGAGAAAAGGCATTTTTCCAAGCAGGCCCTGCAGAGATTTTAGTCTGAAAGCATCAACCAGGAGCCACTCCCGTGCCGAGCGCCTGCCTCCCTGGGGGCATGCCACGTTTTCCTGTCCCGCTCGTGGAGGGGAGAGAAACCTCAGCTTGCCCGTGGCTCCCATCACAGCTGTGGGACCCATTCCCCTCTGAGTTAGCTCTTCCCTCGTGATGCTCTGGTGGAGACGGGCAGAAAGGGAAACTACAGTGCGAGGTGGAGGTTTTTGTTTCTGATTTAACCCCAAAGTGATGGCAGGGCTTTCCTGTGGTGGGAAGGGAACTGTAGGGTGAGGGGTTTTGCCCTTTGGGAGCTGCATATCCAAGAGCTTTCTGCCTTGGGGCTGGTTCCTCTGAAGCCCCACAGGGTCTGACCGAGGCTTTTCCTACAGCCCCGTGGTGTGGATTCTCTGCTGCCTTCTACTGTCGTTGCATCCCCAGGGCTGCCTTGCCCTGCTTGGCTCAAAACCGAACTGCTGCTGTACAGCACGACCCCCATTTGCGCGCAAGGAGCAGCAAAGCAGTGGCCCTGCTAGTGTAAATGATGGGAGATTGGCAGGCTGGGAGGCAGAGGGGAGCGCGGATACAGCTCCCGACCTTCCTGGGAAGGATTATTGCTCTGCACGGAGCGGGTGCACCGGAGCCCCGAGGAAGGGGTGCTGCGGGAGGGGGCGCAACCAGGAGACAAGATCATTGGGGATTCATTTAAACCACAGTGTCGGATCCTATAAATCTGAGGGCTTTTGCATATTTCCATATTTATATATGAAAATTCCATGAAGTGGCTTAAAGGCAATTGAAATAAAAACAGGGCTGTCAGAGCTTGAAAAGCACCGGCAAATCTCTAACAGACCATTTAATACAAACGTATGGGCTTGAAAAAGCTCCAAGCGGGTGGAGGATTTCTGCATGCAAATGCCTGGCCGGCCCCACATTGGTGTCCGCGTGCTGCAAGCACGCTGGTGCCTCGGGTCACTCCGGCTCCGCTGGCTGGGAGCGTGCGGAGCGAAGGGGCCTTTCAACCCAACTTACATCCCATGAGAAGGGCGCTGGAAGGTACTTTGGGCTGCAGTCGTTTCCCTCGGTGCTTTCTCACTGCCTCGTGTGTCTGCTGTGATGGTTTGGGGGTGGGCGGGAAGTTGATCTTCATGGCTCCTTGCTTGCAGTACCCCAAAACTCTGAGCTGGGGAGGGCTGCAGGACTGAGCGTCACTGCGAGGGATGCTGGTGGCAGCGCTGGGGTGGTGCAGTGAAAGCATTTTACATCCCGCAGAGGCTGGGGTTGTATGCAGGCTGTTTCCCTTCCTGGTGGAGACCGTTTCCTCCCTCTCCCGTGAGTGTGTGCCCTTTTCCTTTCTGATCTTCAGTTATCGGTCAAAACGAGAATTCTCCAAACCACTGGTCTGAATCACCCTCGCTGACCTTCTGCTGTTTAGCGAGTCTCTTCCCATGGATTAATTTGAAGCAGCATTGCAGAGATTTATGCTTTGTACCCAGCATGGGGCCTGAGTGGGTAGAGTGACCCTTCAGGTTTGAAAACATACTCCTTAGATTACCCCGCATATCCTTCTGCTGTTTTTTGGATGCCTCTGGATGTTGTCCTCCTTGACCCAGCTTGGGTACCTGGTCAGTGCTCCTTGCTGTAGGACCTCAACCCTTCCTGGTCTCCTCGAGTCAGCCCCAAATCTCAGTACAATGTACTGTAGCTCTCAGGTCTGGCCTCTAGTTTTTATATGCACCAAATGCCTCTAAAGAGAAACTCCTGCTTTCTCGATGCAAGGACAAGAGCAAGCCTCCCCCCTTCTCTGAGTCCTCTGTCATTCAGGGCTTTTTTCCCCCCTCTTCAGCCCCAAGGCGGGTAGCTGGAGGCTGCTGCCACATCTTTTCTTCTGAAGTCTCCAAATCAAAAGGAAATAATTAGCGGAGGACGAGAAAGCTTGGACGAAAACAAGCTGTCAACAAGAAGAAGGTGCTAATGTGTCTGTCATCCCTCTTCCCTCCTGGCCGGTCCCCAAGAGGTGGAAGGCTGGGCGCTCTGTCTCCGATGGAGGAGAGGACAACCCTGCTCGGCATCGCTCGCCCGTCAGCCATGGCTGTCTCCAGACATCAGCTCTCATCTCGTGAAGACGCGTCTTGCTCTCGGGCTGGTTCCTTCTGCTGTCCCCCGTCTTGCGGCCGGAAGGGATTTGCTCCATGGACAGCTTCGATGTCGAAGGCTGTGACTTCCCCGGCGCAAGTGCTTTCAGCTCAGGTTTTATCCGCTAACGCAGATGCCTAAAATCGATTTGTATCCTAAAAGTGCCTATTTCTCTTCATTACAGAGAGACAGGCGTGCAGAATGAGTAGCTCAGATGTAGGTGTCTGCAGTTATTAAGTTAAGCAAGACGAATCCTAGTGTCAGCATCTCCCTTGGCTTTGCTTAGGGGTTTGCTCCTTCTCCTGTAGGACTCCTTGTGGTGACTTTGGCGCAGGGTGACGTTCTTGGAAGTCTTGAAACTTGCTGGATATTTTCTGCCTGAGATGCGACGTTGCTTCCTTGGGGGAGGCGAGCTCTGAGGCCGTATTTCTGCAGCAGTCCCACTCTGGCTTCCTCTTTGCCACAGGGATATATTTTTTAACATTGATTCAAAAAACACGTAGAATATTGGCATTTCAGGCTGTTGCCTGTCCTTGGCCTCTGAGAGGATGACTGGAACAAAACCTTGACTGGGTGACCATTTTCAGTGACAAAATACACCTTGGTTATTTCATTCCTTGCTAATTTTTGGGCTGAGGAGCAAGCTCTCGCTGTTTGCAAGTGCTTCTTGCGGTGTCCTTCCTTTGCCTTGATGAGCAAACAACATCACACGTAATTGCATCTCTAAGGGATCTTCAACTAGGTATTTCTACCTGATTTATCTTTAATGTCACTGTCGGCTGAGGCATTTTGGGGTGATTCTGCTTTTTCAGACTGGAGGATGAGACTCCATGGAGGTCTCCTCTCTTTCTCTGCCCCCATCCCGCATCCCTGCTATGGTGATGCTACTATAATGGGTACACACAGAGCCACTTAACCCCATAGGAGGAGGACACGCCGGTTCCCTTGTCGCCCATGTCCTCTGTGGTTCCAGCCTCTGGCCACCAACAAAGGTGCAGAGGTTGTTTCCGTCTGCGCGGAAGAAGAGGCTGTGGTTTGCGGGAAGGACCGGGCTGCGAGGGGCAACGGCCCTGCAGAGCACGGCCAGCTCAGTTCATTGCTGCTACCTATTGCTGGGTGAGGGGAAGAAGTGGGGCTTGGCTACAAAAATCCAGAGGTGCAAACATCTGGGGAGCTTTGCTCAAAGTTCACATAAACGTTGGGTATAAATCTCCCCAAAGCTGTGACCTCAGTGGTGGGGCACTCTCCATTGCCCTGCTCCATCAGGGACTTTCTCCTGCCTGGTGCCACCAGCGATGGGCGTTACAGGAGGCAGGTTTTAAGACTGGCAGTGAATTTCTAGGGGGTTTTCAGAGGCCAGGGCTTGCTAACTTTTAAATGAACTCTTACACACTTCAGCCTTGGTCATCTTGCTGTTGGCAAGCCTTGGCTATGCAGAAGAGAGTTTGCCTGGCCAAGGTGAGCGCAAGCGTGGGTGAAGCTGGGGTGGGGGGAGCACCGTTCCAGCCTTCAGCAAGACTTTTGTTCATTGGTTTCGAAGACAAAAGTGGGATCCCTGCCAGTAACTGTGGCCTGAAATACCCCGTAAGGGCATACGGTGCAGTGGTGCTGGTTTCTCCAGAGAGGCAATTCATTCCTTGGTCTGTTCTTGGGCTCCATCCATCAGGTTTATGGCAGTATCTCTCACCTCCTTGTGGGGATTGCTCCCAAGTCCTGCTGCCTTTCTCCAGGCAGGCCGTTGCAATGTCCTCCAGCACCCATCACTTTTTCCTCTACCTGGCATTAGAGGGCAGTCAAAGGAAACCTTCCCTAGCCTCCTGCTCCCTAGGCTCTGTGGGCTGCCAGCCGGCGCCTGCACCCACCCCGGGAGCAGAGGACTGACCCCAAAGTGGGACCCAGCCGCAGCCTTTGCCTTACCTTCACCCTCACCGCCTTGTTTAGGGTTTCTGGCCATGCCTTCACTGGTCAAAGCCGTTCACGGTTTTGTGTCTGGCATTTGGGAAGCAGCATTTGCAGCGCTGATAAATCCCGTGCACCGTTTCTCCCCCTCCTCGCTCTCCGTCTCCTCCTAATTGACATCCTTGAATCTTGTCTCCGTTTGACAAATCAGGCTACTTATTATAAGTGAAGACATGTATAAATATTGCAGGCATTCGTTTTACGTCTGGATACCCTGATAATAAAAGCTATCAGAATCTCTTCCCCCCACCCTTGCATAGCAATTACTACCAAAGGGTTTTCTCTTCCATCACCAGAGTGGGATGCAGAGAGTGAATTGTGTCTGTGGCAGCAAGATTTCCCTCTTGCATCGGGAGAACATGGTTTTGGGCAGTAAAATGGCTTTTTTTTTTTTTTTTTTTTTTTAGACTAATGCAGCAGCAGCATGGTGAAACCGTGCAAGTTCCGGATACATAGCTGGGGGATCTTGCAGGAGCCCTTTTGCTCGCAAAATTCTGGGCTTGGTGGACCTTGGTGTATGGGCTGGCCATGGCGGGCGGCAGTGGGTGCCATTGCTGGTTGAGGGTGCGGTTTCGACTCGTGGGTGCTGTCCCTGTGCCTGACTCGAGCCCGCTGGGTGCTGTGGGAGCCCAGAGCCAGCGCCTGGCCGGGCTCTGCTCCTGCATCCTCGCTAGTATGCTGGCGGCTCTCCTGGGCTGAGGCTGTCAAATTGCAGGGTATTATTTTTAGCCTGGTTTCCTGAGGAAAAGAAGCTTATGTGATTGTACTGTCTGTCAGTGCTTTTCCTCCCACCAGCCTCCTCTTAACAAGTTTTGAACCCCTTGTCAAATTTACCAGGAGGGATAGAGAGCTCCAAGATGTGAAGTTCCTGCACGTTTCCCTGTAAATTAGCAGCTGGGGCCGCCTTCCCGAAGGAGGGGATGAGGATGGGTCGCAGCACCCAGGGGCAGAAGGAGATGCTGGGGAAGGTGCGAGACAAGAGGCTGGGATCGGCCTCTCTGCTGAAGGCTTAATATCTCAAATGCGGATATTAAGCGCTCATGCCTTAATTAAAGTTAATTTCTGGGAGAGGCATTTTATTACAAAAGGTTTCTCCAGCTCAGGCGTGTCCACGCCATCTGCTTGGGGCTGACGGTGGCAAAGCCCTCAACCCTGCCAGCAGCGGGGGCCGGCTGGGAGAATCGGCTGTTCTCAGGAGAAGGACAAGCTCAACAGAAAAACCTCTTTTCTTTTCCCCAGCCTCTTAGTCCAGGTTATTATTGACAGTAAATTTTTTTTTAAGAGCCAAGTGCTGCTGCTGGCAGGGGAAGGTGCAGAGCGTAACCACCCATGACTTTCCTCGGCGTGGGTTCTCTGATGGCTAATAGTGAGGTTGAGCAGGCTGTCCTTCATGGGGCTATCGCCCCCTCCTTTGTCCAGCCATTGATTTTCATTAAGTTTGTGATTTCTACTCTATGTCAAAACTGGATGAAAGTTATTAAACGGTGGCTTGACTGAGATGGATGTGTGTGCATGCACACGCAGAAGCTCCCGTTTCTTAGGAAACTGGTCTTAATGAGAGACAGCTCCTATTAATGCTTGCTTACTTTTTCCGTTGGGGTGTTTGCTGGGACTGGAATTTTTATGGGAAATCTTAAATCAAACAATGATGCTAATAAGCTGTAATAAAAAACAGGGAGGGAAAGGACCTGCTTCTTTCTCATCCCACAACCCTTCCTGAGATTATGAAAGAAGCTCTTTTTCCTACACCAAGGTAAAACCAAGATACTTTTTGAAATTATTTTTTTTTTTAACCAGAAGATGAGAGTGAAACTCCAGGATTGGTTTATGGCTGGGGCCTTGCTGGGAATGTTGGAGACAGAGGTACAAATCCCTGCTTTGAAGGGCTTGAATCTGAGCCATCTACATCCCTGGCCAGTACCCGACATACCAGGTTATTCGTGCTTTGTGCTTTTTTTCTTGTTTTCTTCTTTCTTCCTTTTTTTTGGGCTTTTTATGTTTTTTAACCGCTGACAACTCCACGATGATGCTGAAAAATCTCTGACCTGGGTAAATAAATTTCTCATTTGAAATGGCCTTTCTTCCCCCTCTGTGTGAGATCTTGGGTTTGGCAAGTTGACATTCTTTGACTAAAAACCATTTTGTCTCAATTTCTGACAATCCTTACTCACAGTGAGTGGGTTTGGCCCATAATCACAGAAGTTCCTGGGTAAACCTGAGTAATTCTCTTTTTAGAGGCCTTTGCTGCTGTCTTCTCCTCCCTCGAATAGCCACCTGAATTTTGAGGCTTATTGTCACCTATTTTGATGTAAAACCTGAACCTGGCTCCCGATTTACTTGGGAGAGATCCAAATGTACTCAGAACAAGACCAGGATTCCTCATGAAATGTTCACCTGCTTAAAGAAGGCTTTAAAAAACCCCCTTTATTAAGAAGGAAAAAAAAAAAAGGAAAAGGTCTTTTTACCACTTAATGCAGCGATGGATTTTTTGTATGTGTGCAAACTTTAGATAAAAGGGACAGAACTTCTAATTACATTACCTAGGGAGGCTTAATAACGTTTGCCCAAAGTATCTTGTCATGAAAATTCACCAGACTAAATTCAGTTTAATTTCTGCCCAAATCCCTTTGCTTCATCCCTGCTGCTTTCCAAAGACCTGGTACATAGGGCTGCCTGAGGAAGGAGAAACTGCGGTTTCAGGTTCCTCCGAAGACTGTTGTTGTGTTTGGAGAGCGCTGGCAAAGACGTGGGTTTGGAGATGCTGTGTTGCATGACCTCTCATGCTGGCAGGACCTAAGACCAGCTTATATTGCATCTGTTTCTTGGCATTTTAATTTTTGAGATAGCTATTGATATCTGTATTCTTGTAAAGTCTTCCTAGAGTGAGTGAGAGGTACTTAACTCCAGACTAAATTTGGCTGGCTCAGCTACAATAAGGACCAGCACTCCCCGAATGAGCAAGCCTTAAATAATCTGGTTTGGACCTGGGAAAAAACCCAGGGGGGTTATTTCCAAGCATCTGTAAAAAGCAAAGCCCAGAAGCCCTTAAGTGACGTTTGTGGAAAGCACGCAGGGCTCTTAGAGAAGCCCTGCCGTGGGATGAGAAGTACCTCTTTAAGCTGCAAGGGGACTCATCCGCTCCTGCTGAAGTGGGCAATGAGGTGCCCATGAACCGGGTGTGCCATCAGAAACTAATTACAAGCTTAATCGTGCTAGCACCTCTCCGTGTCCCCATGTCACGTTGCAGGGATCTGGTGAGCATGTAGATGATGATGGGCATGGTGCCAGCTGGGGAGTATCGTTGCCGCCCTCCCGATAATTACTGGTGTAAGAGGAACGTGGCTCGCTGTCTCCAGTTGCTCGCTATTACAAGCAACCACTCACCATGCCCTTTTTTTATAAACTTTTATCGAGAGCTATCTCAATAGCAGGCGGGTTTTCGCTCCTGCTGTTCCCATGGAGGCTGTCTCAGGCCCTGGCTCGTATGATAGTGAATAGTAATTAGCCAACCTAAATGTGCTGATGAGTGGTTTATATCTGCTCTCTCCAACCTCACCGCAGTACTCAGGATATGATCTCTTAGAGATGTTCTTCATTAGCAGTTAATAGGTTTCTCTCTCTCTCTCCTGGAAATACTTTGAGATGTAGATGCCTTTTTATAATCGTGTTGTGTCAGTGGCCCCCAATCTGCTGTAGGACAGCAAAACCACACAGGTGGGTCTCCTCGTTTGTCATCTCCACCAAGTTTCCATCCAACACTGGAAGTCCTTGCCACTGGTCTTTTAAACCTGACCTTGGACTTTGAACGTCATTCTACGTCCGTAGGTCTGGTTCTCAAAGTCATCGTTTCCATCCGAATGATGCCAAAACTCACTGTTTTGGGTTGTTTTGCTTCCTAAGCAGTGGGTTTGATGAGTGTTGGTCCCCCGTCGTTAAGGAAGCGTTGAATGTGAGTGGTGACTGAACAGTCTGCTCAGCAAAATCCCTCCAGACTGCCTCCTTTTTTGGTATTATCTATTGTAATCTTATTTTTTTTTAGATAAAGCTTTTCTTTGATTCATAATTCTTATTGTAATATTCCCCTCCTACAGTTTAACGAATCATTTGCTCACGTGGCACAATATCAAATGTTTTTCCGAAGTCCAGATGGTCAAGCTTTCTCACAAAAGAAAAAGATTGGCTTTTGTCTAAAAAAGTGCCGTTATCTCCCAGAAAAATATATTTACCAGGCTCGCGTGGCAGAATCCATCTGCGTTGAAATCCAGTTTGTGTTTTACCCCTTTTCTTAATTTTTTGCCTTTGAGTTGTTTCCCAAGCAGAGATGCTGCTCAGATCAGCCTGAGCAACCTGTAGCTGCCTGAATCGCATCCTCCCGCCCCAGTCTTAAATATTCTCTCTTCTTTAATCTTATACCCTCCTTTGCTCCCGCTCCCCCTTGTTAGATTAGTTTAAAATAATCTGCGGAGAAAGAAGTCTCTGGGAAGCAAGGCAGCACCGCTGAAGTGATTATTTCCACTACAGTAAAGGTTGAAAACTGGTTACAATTATCACTCCTAGTTTTACATGCTAACAGGATTTGCCTTTGGGGGATTAAGCTAACTATTCTGTCATGCAGGTGAGTGTTTTGTTTTGCTCCTTCAAACCATCCTTTCTCAGGCTGTCAGGGAGGTTGCAGAGGAAGACAAGGGATGCCATCCGTATCCTGCTTCCCAAAGCCCCGACCGTGGCTCGGTGTGCGCGCCCACACAAGAAATGCTTCCCTTCCGCAGCGGCTCAGGTTGGAGAGATTCATTTCGGATTGTTTCAAGGTCATCTCCAGGTGTATCTTTTTGTTGAGTGCACTTGCACCGCTGGAGAAGTGCGGATCCTTTTTAAATTCTTCCAGGCGATACAGCTGTGAATCAAGGGGCAGCGGGGAAAAGTAAACTTGGACATTTTAAGAAAATAGAAATAAGGAGACTCGATCCAGATTCTGTGCGGTACGAGGAGGGTGAAGCTTTCAGGCTGGTACCGTGCGGATTCTCAGGCTGAGGGCAAAGAGTTGCTCTAGCCAGGAATTTTCCACTTTATTTTTCATTTTGACAGAAAATATGAGTGTAATTGACTTTTTTTGGACAGCACTGCGCACAAACAATTTCAGTGAGCTCTTGTGACTCCTTGCGAATGGGGCCAGCGTCAGCTCCTGCGCTGCCCACCTCAAAATCCACGGCTTCACTAAAAGGACTGCGTAGCCTTGTGCCAAAAATTTAGGGGATGGGGTTGCTGCCTCCAGTCGATGCTTCTTTATACAAAGTGGAGTACTCCATCGGTGTCGCAGGAGGGTCAGCCCTTGGTAATGGGAAAGAGGCAGCAAATTAGGGCAGTAGACCACCGTGGACAAGCAGCCTTCATATCTGGGCCTACTTGCTAGTGGAGAAGACATCAAAAGCTGGGCAGGTGTGTTTAATTTACAAGGTGGCAGCTGGGTTCCACTGGACAGAAATGGCCCAAAATGGGAGCAAAACAAGGCCAGACCAGGGTCTTGAAGGGAAAGAGAAAACACTGAGACTGGTCATGATTTTAGGGAGAAATAACCAGTTTTGCTATAGAAAAATGATCTAAGGCTTTCAACAGTTATGGGAGAAAATCAGGTTGATATAGCCAGTGAGCAGGACGATGAACGTCAGCGAGAGCTTTTGTTACAGAAGATGGTCCTGCACTGCAAAACTCATATCCATTTCCATGTCTGAATTGTGTAAAATTTGGGGGTTCAACTTGTGCATCACTCTAGGTTTCTTTGAGAAGATAAAGACCCTACAGCCCCTAAAGGGTTGCATTCTGCAAATGTCCACCCTCATAAGTACCTCATAAGTTCTATCATTCCTGTCTGGGTCAGGATTACCTCAAACACCCCTGAGTAACCAGCCCTGTTACCCCTTTACAGCTGGTGTAGGAGAAAGGCAGGACCAGAAAGTGGTTTTCTGTTGGCTCTGTGGGGAGGCTGTAGCTTTAGGAGATGATTGGAATGAAACAAATCCCCAGTGAATTAATTGAAAGGGTCAATGTCTGTAGTTAATCAGTTAAAATTGCCTATAGTTATCCAGCTGTGTCTTTCATGTCAGCTAGAAGATGTCTGTGAGGCAGGAGACATCTAATATGTAGACTGGGTTTGTTTGGTGGTTTTTTTCCCTCCCCTGTGGCAAGTGTTTTTTTCAGTGGACACATAGACAAGTATGTTTTTGACGTTTACCTAGGTTTATCTAAGATCTAGTGTTGCCTCTATTCCTCCTTGCTGTTTTTTTTTTTCTTTTCTCAATTTAGTGGTGGTTGGAATAACTTGACTTAATGACACATTTTCAGCACTGATTTCAGTGGTGACAGTTATTAACGGTTTCACGATAAGAAACAGGTGTTTCAGCATGGTCCATCAGGCAGAAGAAGAACAATGCCTCCCCAATGTCATTGTTCATGATGTATTCAATGACTGTTAGCTTTTTTAATGAAGATTTTGTTCAACCTCATAGGTAGCATTTACTATTTAGTATGCAGGCTTTGGGCAAGCTAGTGGAGTGGAAAACCTCTTAATTTCTTTTTAATGCAAACATGGATCTTGCAAGACCTTGTCAAGCGATTGGAATGGGCACAGGCTCTTCCTTACGTCTCTCAGCATCACTTGGTGGTCCCCTGCAAGAAAATCCTGGGTACTTCTCATTGGAGTGCAAGGGACAGGTCCAAGCCTGACGGGATCGGGGTGATTCTCTGGGCTACCGCTCCTTTGCAATGAACAGCCACACCTAGGATGGTTTGGGCAGAAAACATTATTAGCGTAATAGGGGCATTGCAACAGCTCCTGGGTTCTGCTGTCACTTCCCGTGCTTTCCCATGGATGGGCGAGTAAGGAGCGATGTTTTTGATATATCAAATATCCTGGGTAGTTTTTTTCAGACAAGGTGTGAACATAGATCACTTGTCCTCAGTATGCTGTGGGTTTGTTGGTCATTTTGTTTGGCTGAGAGCTGTACCGTCCATTTTTGCTAACCCCCTGCTTCTCCTTTGCTGCCGTTCGCACTCTGCCGTATACACTCCGTCTCTGTTCTTTGATCTCGCAGCGAATAACGCGAAAGGCCTTGGGCTTGGTATAGGCGCTGTGTAGAGCTCGGCTGTGCCCAGAGAAGGTGAGGAGACAAAACTTCAACTCTATCTTTGCATCGCACATGCTGTGAGATTGAGGGGAAGGTAGCTGCCGCAGCCGCTAGCAGTTGGATCCCACCGATGTGCTGCACAGGTCTCATGTTCTCTGGCCGTGCTTCTGGTGTTCAGGGGGAAGAGGTGAATATGAGGTAGAGTAACCACACTGGTTTTTTTCCACGTCCTGTGCAGGAGATATTCCCAGAGAGAGCTGCTCGCTCTGTGATTCAGGGGAGTTGGCTATCTGGCCAGCTGGTAGATGCCAGAGTGGATATTGTTGGGTTTCTCTTGAGGGACAACTTTCTGCATCCTTCATCTTCCCGGGGGCAAACTCCGTAGGAGCTGGAAAGAGACAGAGGCCTCGGTGCTTGGACTGCTGCCTGAGGGATGTGGCAACGGGTATCTTCTGTTCTTCCTCATCCTCTGAGGATGCTGTGGTCCAGGTTTGACTGCAGTGTAGGGCCATGCCCACCTGGCCTTCCTGGAATGGCTCTATGAGGCTTGAAAACAGGACTGGGACACTTGCAGCCTCTCGTGCCTTTATTTTGTACCACAGCCTATAGGTTTGTTCTGCAACTGATTTATTTCCCGTTGATATTTGATCTCGCAAGGGGTTGGATCAGTGCAAGGTTCACCAAAGGTGCTTGATAGGTCCCCTTGGACTTCAGTGAGACAGCGCTGCCTCCCGCCCTAGTTCTACTGCTTGGGCTCCCTAGTGAATAAGGAGAAAAAAAGATTAATTGGTGATAAATAATGCATTCTGTTCCCACCTAAAGGTTGTTTGATCTCCATAGTCTTCATTCCTCCAGTGACAGGGAGCTCAGTGTTAATAGCTATTTGTCACCCATCACAGTGCTTAAACAGCCTGAGCAGAGCTGTGCTCAGCTAATACATCCGTGCCACAGGCAGGGCTTCCCATTATTACTTTCTTTACAAAAATTAAAAAAAAAAAAAAAAAAATTCTGCTCTCCTGTGGTGACTTTTCACAGCAATTTCTCGAAGTGAAACAATTAATGAACATTAAACATCCTTTTTTTCTGGGAAAGCAGCAATCAGGAGAGAAGATACAGTATCCTTCTAAAATCTCCCTGTACGTATATACGTGCACACAGAGCCCCTTCAAGGCTGAGTAGAATTGGAAGTGATAGTTACCAGTATAATATTTAAATGAGCATTAATTACCATAAACTGTTTGGATTTTAATGTCTCCTTCTGTACAGTATGTAAATCAGGGCTGGAATGGGCTTGTGAGCATGCATTGAGCCTCTGGTGGTGTGGATAAAAGGGCTGATTTTTAGTGCTGGGATTTAGCCGCATGGTTTCCATTAATGTTGATGGGAGCAACGGGGCCAAACGCTGGCCACCACAGGGAAGGCTTCCCCTCTCGTCTTCAGAGACAACCCTGCCCCAAGGGCAGCTTGTGCTCGCTTTCCCATCCTAGCTCCCTACCTGGAGAGGCTTCCCGAGGAGGGTGCTGATCGCATGCTGAAACGACTCGGGTTTGTATCTAGATGGAGGAATGTCAGTGTGAGGTAGCAGCTCTTAAGCATTTTATTGGGTACTAAGGTTTTTTAATGGGGTTTTGGTGTCCAAACCGTGAGTGATGTAATTCCGCGGTCTGTGGTTCGCTGGGCAGCGCTGTACTTGCATCTGCACCCTTCATCTCCCGTCCTCCCTCCATTCAGCCTGGCCTGCAACCCCGAGCAGAGGGGAAGGGACTTCACATGAAGCCACTGGAGGTTGGCAGATCTTCAGGCACCTTGTGATAACTCCCCAGCCCCTGTCTTGTCCTTTCTCCTTGCCCCCGTCTCCCTCCATGGGGACCTAGTTTGCCTTGCAAAGTGGTCTCATTATAAATGCATCAGCCTCTGCCGGTCTCACATGCACAGCCTTCATTTAGCCCTCCAAGCTCGATTACATCTGAGGATGTCTTGGGGTAATTAAGTAATATTAGAACATTTTCTTTTCTATTTTTTTCCCCTTCCCTAATGCAGCTTTCAAAGCACAAGCCTCAGTTCTCACCCACTGGAGCCCACTTCTCTGAGCCTCTGAATTCTCCCTAATGTACCTCGCCATGAATGAAGGCTAATTACATTTCTGAAAGATGTCATTAGTGTCATATTCATGCTGGGTTTCAGAGAGCTAGCACGCAGCAGGGAACGCTCCCTTAGGTGTCTTTCAGCTTCACCACGCGCAGTGCCACTGGCGAGGAGTCGGGTTCAAACTGGCCCGGCTTTCTGGACAGCAAAGGGGAGCTCAGCTGGCAACGGAGGGATGCTTTGGGCTTTGTTGTGAGCAATCTCTTGCCTTGGATGTTTTGCATCCTTCATCTCCGGAGCTCATCACGGTTTACAAATATTAACTAATTAAGCCTCTCTGAGCTCCTGTGAGATAAGTAATTGCTACTCTAATGATTGGCATTATATCCACTCTCTTCTCTAAACATTGGACAGTGCTTTTTGCTATAGAGAAATAAGGAGGCAAATCTTAAGCATGCAAAAAGATAAGCGATACTTTTGGATTATCTGGCCATCTAACATGCTGGCTGGTGGTCAGAAATCTGGAGCTACTGCAACAGGTACCTGTGGCATTGCTTTTGAAGCCTACAGTCCATGTTCCTCCCTCCTACGTCTGTATAAACCCAGATGAGCTCTGCTGACTTCAGCAGAGGCTCCTCAAAGGCTTCCCCAGAGGGAAGAGAAACCAGAATTTGTCTATTTGGGTAGCTCATTGTTTGCATCACTGATGGGATGTTGGTTCCCAAGGAAACAAAAAGAAAATGGTGGTCACACGTTAGGGTTTTTGGTTTTTTTTTTCTTTTTTTTTTGTGTCTCACTAGGTGGTTACAAGGACAATGTCCTGGTTTTACACTACTGCCGCTCTTCTGTTCAGCCCAGCGTGAGGTGGCCATCCGGCTCCCACAGGTGAGTACTGCTTTCAGGAGGTATTAGATGCTCATAAAAAGAAGTCACGTATAATTTAGGGTAAAATTACCACGAAGATGCTTGTTCGTGTTGTACTGCGTTGCATTTTGTTGTCCTGGAGAGATGCATTAGCTCTGTTAGTGGGGCTGGAGTTTGCTGCCTCTGGAAGAGGTCAACTATCCCAGGCGGTCCCTGACCCTGTGGGGAGCCTGATGTCCCCCTCTGCCTGGCTTTTTGGGGCACTGCCATAAGCAGGGTAGGAACGGGGGCACTGCTGCTGTGGCAGGCTCACTGCAGATCAAAGGGGGATAGTAAGGGATGCTGCAGCCCAGCACTGTGTGCAGAGAGCAAGTGATGTACTTGGCACTATTTCTTCCCATCTTCTGCTTCAACGACCGCTTGATTTCATTCTGCTGTATGACCCTAATATTGGATACCTCCTTGACCTTGTATGAAAGTGTACATTGAAGTCCAGGATATCCCACAAGCTTTTTTGCTTTTGTTTGATTCCCCCCCTGCCCCGGCCCTTGCAAGTAGATTTTTGGCCAAAAAGAAAAGCAGGAACCAGGCGGAAGTAAGGCCTGGCTTTATATCACACAAGGATGGATTGCAAAGCTTTCATAAAGATTTATGTTGGGGAAAAAGAAAAACTGCTCAAAGATGGGTCAGAGGCAGTACTTAGGTACAGCTGCTGCAGTTAATTTAGGTTAAGCTGGGCTCTGTAGCACTGTCTGATTTGTGGTCGTTGGTGGGCAGCTGGCCTTGGAGGCATTACACCTGAGGCAAACGATGCAGAGCCATCTTCATCCTTGGGCATCTCTGCTACAACCTCCTGGCTTTTAGGAAAACCTGGATCTGAGAGGCCTCTGGGTTTTGAGGCAGAGTTGTGCTGGCTCACCTCCTCTCCTCGTCCGTCCTCTTGGAGGAATCTCTCACCTCTCTGCATCTGCTGTGGGTGGTTTCCAGCCTTGGGTAAAGGATCCCCCTTGTCCCTCCGCTCTGAACAGGAGCACGGTGCCACCAGGAGCCCTGATGATCCCAGATGGGGCTGTATGTGCTTTGCAGGGACAGACGGGCAGACTGGCTTTTCTGTTTCGTGCACTGGTGTGAAATTAAAGGGATTTTGGAAAAAAGGCTGCAGTAGCAAAGCTAAGCTGCCCTGGGAAATGTTGTGTGAAGAAGCTAATTGTCCGAGGTGTGGGAATCCCAGGCTTTCCCACAGACTCTCCCTTTCTAGTCTTGGCCAAACCGCCAGCTCTCTCCCGTCTGGAAAACGAGATGGACGTTAATTGAGAGGCTGTGTTTAATTTCAGGGGCAAAGGTAGGATCTGGGCTGCGAAGCAGCCGCAGGGGGGAACTGCTGCGTGCGGGGATGGACCGGAGCAGCCGCCTGGAGGTGCAGGTCCGGTCTGCGCCCCGAAAAGCAGGGGGGGCTGAAGGGAAACACTGCAGGGAGATTACTCCAGGCAAGAGGAGGAGTGAGTCACAGACGCAGAATTTGGGGCGGGGAGAAACTTGGGCTGTACCAGTCTGGTAGGTAGGAGAGTCCTAAAACAGTTTGGTACACCGAGGTAAGCCCAGGAACCTGCGTTCGCTCCGGCCCCGGCCGGTCCCATCTGCGATGAGCTGGCAGGGTTTTTACGTAGACCCAAACCGACCTTAAAACCTCTATTTTCTGCTTATTGATAGCTGTGTAATTCAAAAGCTGTCCTACTGAAGGCAGAGCCCCGGCAGTGCCCAGTAGCAAAGGGACAGGAGGCAGGAGCTGAAACCCTGTAGCTGGTCTAGCTGCTCCTGGCGTAATGGTGTCTATCCAAAGGAGTGCTGTGACTTTACTACGAACACCACATGTTATTTGGCTATATGAATGAGAGCCAAATTTCTGAAAGACTCCTGTAGCTTGTAATCAGCTGCAGGCCAGGGCTGCGTGTGTTCCCACGAGCGTCCCATCTGTCCCAGGTCAGGGAACCGCAGCCACTGGCGGCTGCAGGGGTCCTGGCGAGGCTTTGCAGCGTAAGAGCAAGCACCTCATCTCTCCATAGTCATCTAAGGTTGTGGCAGGAAAAGTTGAAGATAAGCAAGAAACTTTTCTGAGCATATTTAGACCACTTGAGGTTGCCCGTACTCTAATGACGCATTCTGCAGATTACAGAACCTAGTAATTACAGCCAATAAGTCCAAAATGTGTAATTACCCTGTAAGCACTTTGAGCTAGAAGGCAGAAATAAGCATGGTCATTACTCATTAGGTGATCTATCGCTTTCCCTGTTCGGCATGCAAAATCCAGGAGTGGCAGAAAGTGTCGCTGCTCTTTTCCCCGGCCTCCATCCTCGTTGGCGCTGGGTGAAGGGAGGAAGCCAGCTCATTTTCCTGCGTCCGTTGCCCAGCCAAAACAGCTCCAAAACCCGGTTTCCTTTTCTTAAGAGAGACGATTCCTGATCAGATTTTCAGATCTGGAGTGGGAGGCTCTTGAGGGGAGGTTGTGTTTGTTTTTTTTTTTTCTTCCCACTGCTCTGCTTTCCTTGCTGATTAAAGTAGCTCTTTTGTCAGTCCCTGAATTTCTTTCCACCCTCCAGTTTTCCCAGAGAGGCTTCTTAACATTTCCTGCCTCTAATCAATACACAATTTATATGCAATAACTTTGTCCAGAGAATAGGGAAGCAGCTATCAGGGTTTCTCCTGTAATTTTAGTGGGCTGTAGCCATCGACTGAAGGTCAATGCAAGCTTGACTATGACTGATTTTTACTGTCTTTGGGCAACCCATCAGCAAAATGCAAGCTTTGTAAAAGCTCGACTCAGTGCAGGCCATAACGGATAGCACTGTGCAACCTGCCAAGCACACCGTGAAGCTGGCTTCCTCGGCAATGCTGCACGCGCCAAAGCTTCGTCTTATGCTCGTGCAACCCTTTTTGGTGGAAGGAAGGGACCCCACGCCTCCGCATGGCATGATAGATATCCTGACAGATGCTATTTTCCTTGATTATACGGGTAGTGGGTGCTTTGATAGCAGGTGAAGCTGGTGCCTGCTCAGCGAGCGAGGAGAAGAGCTCCATTAGGCGCCCCTGGGGACGGCAAGACAATTCTGCAGAGAGGACCTTGTGCTAGGAGAGCGGGCACCTCGTTTAACGTGCCTCCCAGCCAGGCTCGCGCTCATCTGTCTCCTGTCACTTGAGATCCTGCCGTCACCTCTTCAGCATCCCTCCAGCTGTGGCTGTACTGGTACGGCTCCCATCGGGAAGGGGGCAAAAAGCCAGAGAGCAGGAGGGGCAGGAGGAGA
Source organism: Fregata magnificens (assembly GCA_013389945.1). NCBI lineage: Eukaryota > Metazoa > Chordata > Aves > Suliformes > Fregatidae > Fregata > Fregata magnificens. Next base: position 122,888 of record WAAD01024644.1, read on the forward strand.
TATTAGCAAGGACCAGAAGAATTGTCCATCCTCAGAAATGAAACTTTGGGAGATGAATGTCATCCTCTGTGTTCGTGCGTACCCTAACCCTCCTATGGACATGGCCTGGGAGGAGTGGATATGTCCAACGGGAATGACCAAGGCCACTCCACGCTATTTCCTGGTGTCCCGTGATGTCTCGCAGAAGCAGGATCAGCCAGGGACACTCCGGCTGACATGCTTAACAAGCAGGGAGGCGCAGACTCGCGGCCATTTGGCGTCTTATTAATCACATTTAATGTGTAGGTTGCTTTAGCGTTGATCATTTTAAAATTCCCTGTCGGAAAGGTTACCTGTATAATTATAGGTATAAATCTCAGGGACGTTCTTGCCAAAACAAATGGAGCGTCTCACGCTCAGGCCAGGGATGAACCCAAAGAAGCTGTAAAAAGGGTTGGTAACGATGGACCAGGAAATCTGCGCCCAGCGCAGGGCTGAGAAGAGACGCTTAACTTCAGAGATAAATGAGGCATTTGTGTACTTGGGAAGAGTTCTTGCAGTTGTCCTGACTTGTACAAAAGTAGGAGCTATTGATCTCCAGGCTTCGGGCATTAAGCGATGCCTGAGTAGGCAGAGGCGAGGAAGAAGTTTGTTCCCAGCCATGTGGGTGCCGCAGGGAGGGACGTGGGTGACCTCACCACCTTCTGGCACCGACCAGCCCTGCCGCCTGCTGCTACTGGTTTCTGGTCATTGATGGCAAAATTGGGAAAGGCTCCAAATCTGCCTCGCCTGCTGCTGACTGCAGCAATATCTGGGCTCACGTTGCAGTCGGAGCTGGTGTTGGTAGTGTTTCTCAACAGCGTCTTGAGCACCATGGGGTGCAGACTTGGGAAGGCGGCGCACAGCGTGTGAGCGTGGCCCTAAGGGTCCCAGCTAACGGGGCTGGATCAGGCTCAGATGGTGAGGAGTTGTGAGGTGCCTCCTCCTGAAGGGTCTTGGGTGTGGGTGAGGAACCTGAGGATAACCTGTTTATGAAGCAGATATTCTGGGAAGTGCTGATAAATATCCTTGGTTAGCGGCAGAAAGCTTCAGTCTTTTTAGTCACTGGCTGAAGAATGCATGTTATTTGGTTCTGTGAGTGAAGAAAATGGAGTTGGGCCTATCTGCTTGGGGGTTTTGTGACATTCGAGATGCACGGGCCAGGTGAAAAGTCTGTCAGAGCATCATTAAGTTCACATGTGCCCTTAGAAACCTGGCTGTTGGGAACTGCCTCTCCCCTGCTGCAAAACCTTGTAAAACCAACCTCATGCCCGTTCTCCTCTTCAAATTGCAGATGCCTCCTGATCAGAGCAGGTCTTGGACGGAGATATTATTCACCCTGCTTCACACTCCTTGTCTCCTGAAGGCCCCGTTTGTCCACCTCCCCCCTTTCTGGAGAGGATGCTAGGTGAGTAGTTGGAAGGAGAGATGCTGATTTTGGTTTTTGGTCTGTGCCTGTGCTCAGCACTCAGAAGGATTAGTTGTGGTTCACGCTGTCATAATAAATTAAGGTGCAAGGACAACAGTATACTAGAAGTAAAATATTCCGTATTAGCAGTAAGAAGACATATTAAAGACTTCAGTGTTTTGGATTGCTAATTGCAGGATGTGTTAATTGCAAAGCGAGCAATACAGGCTCTTACATAAACTCCAGTGCCCATAGCTTACATTATGAATAGCAAGAAGAGTACGTGGGACATCATCTTGATGAAACTAAGACAAACATCTAAAAACACTTAAAATACTCATCTGAAACCATCCTCATGTCTCTCTGGTATCTCAGTTAATCACAGCCCTCTCTAAAAGCACTGCCTGGGTTTTGTCTTTTATGCTTATGTTAGTTGCTTCCAACTTTCTCATCAGCCTCATCTATAAATTCAGACTGTTCTTAAATAAGACTGGTGCCACACAAAACCACTTCTCCCATCCCCGTGCACTGTCTAACGATTATTCCCTTATCCCTTTATATAACTGAATCAAGCCTGACACTTAAAGCACTCCCTTAGGGAAGTTATTGAATTTAACAGGGCTGAAACCAACAGGGTTCTAGAGAAATGCTCAAAAAAACTGGGCAAGATAATGGAAAACAATATCCTTTCTAAAAGTTTGTGAACCACCCTATAAAATTCTATGGCAAGAATGAAATTCTGTAGGATTTTTTTGCCCGTAAAGGCTGATTATGAGTAAATTGGCCCCGGTGCTTTTATTGCTGACCCCCAAAACCTCAGTGGATACTGCTATCCTGCTTTCTCTTCCCCAGGCAGGAGGATGTTTTGGCTCTACTCCTTAGCAATTCGTTCTCATTTCGATCCCAGATGGGATCTTGTCTAATCTAGACCTGTGATGCAAAGTTCTGCTGTGAGTGGCTCCTCGACCGGCTTTTCCTTGTGAGTCCCCCACCTTCCCGTGGCTCCAACAGAGTTGGCTANAACTCAAGGGAGAGATAGTGGATGGGAGAGGAGAGGCAGAGGAAATACGAGGTGCTATGAAACAGAAAGGGGGCAAAGATAACAGTTCTGTGAGCTTTTCCAATCCTTCTCCAGGTTTCCCAAGCTGGGAAAAAAAAACCAGCTTAGGCCCTCAGCTCTCAGGAAAAGATGTTTTTCATTGGACAAGGAGGATTACGGCGTGTCCAAAGCTTTGACGCTACAAGGGATTTTATATTACCTTGCCTGATAATTCTCCCAGGAGCCTGTGCAAATATTCTCGTGAATGAAAACTACTGAGCTACTTTGCTGGTATTTGCGATTCCTTTTATTCACGCCGCCTTTTTCTTGCTGAGATTGCTCACACAAAGGGTGAATAAATATTCAAAGTGCTCATGCCTGAAATGCTTTTGCCAATGTTTTGAAATGTTCTTTTTATTATTTTTCTTGGTGCATTCAAACAATTTCAATTGATGAACCTTAGAAGAAAGTCCTGCGTGTAAGGGGAAGGTGACTCAATAAGGGAAGAAAAAGAAGATCACATGGTGGTATTAATGTCATTACCTACTCACCAAAGTGAAAAAAACCTGGCAGTGACTAGGGGACATCCGGATATTAATCGAGAAGCTGAAATGAGTTCATTTAACACTCCTTGCACAGATAGTAAATGTTTCATCCCATTGACTTGTTTGTATGCGTGTTTTGTTTTGTGCTCTTTAACAAGAGGAGGGGAAAAAAAAAAGATGCAGCCAAAATACTCGCTGTAAATAATTCAACTCGCTCTGTTCTCTTCTTTAAGAGCGGTGGATACGGCGCCTACATTTGAAGACGCGGTTCAGGCTATGCCCCCTTCTCTCCAAGGCATACCTTAAAGTTGGCTTTCGGCTCAGTGTGATGTGATCAGAGATGACTTTGCATTGTTCTTAGGACAGGGTAGGTAAAAAAGAGCTGAAAAGGAAATGTGAAATTCATGGCTGGGCACAGCTGAAGGACCCCAGTGGGAGGGATGGGGCTTTCTCCGCAGAGGGAGGCAGATGTGGCTCTTTGCATCAGCGGTACTAATGCATCTCCAGTTTAGTCCTAAGCTTTCTCTCCCAGTACCTTGAACTGGGAAGAGCAGAACTGGCTAAAGAGATCCAGGGAGTTGTCCTGAAACCATAGAAGCAGTCGGTTGGCAGAGACACCCTGAGTCCCCAGTAAATCTCCATCCTGGGCTGCACCGAGAGGGTGGCAGAGGCACCAGGCATGTCTTTTTGGGTTGAAATCCAGAAGTCAGCCTGCAGCACGCAGCCTTTAGCTGGCATGTCCTTCCCGCTGGGACAAGCAGGTCCTACCCTACGCCTCGTCCTTTCTGCTTGCCTTTGAACCGAGCGATTTCTCCGCTCCTGACTCCATAAAAGTAATAGATTATGGCAGGCGGTGGGAGGAATAGGAAAAACGGTAGCCTGATAAGTGCTAAAGAGACCATCTGAGTAACTTGGGGTGATCTTTCCAGCGTGACCAGTCAGGCCAGGTCTGGCAGGGCCATACCATTTCCTCATTACTGTGCCTACAGAGAACTCAGATGTCCAACCTCAACTATCAGTATTTTGCGTTTCCAAGGCAACCCCAGCTTTAACAGCCTTCATAATGACATCATTTGGTTGAAATGAGCATGCATGATCTTTTGATTACCGCTGGAAGTATAAATTAGGTTACTCTCCCCACCCCCAGCCACTTGAAAAATAAATGCATTGGGGGGGGACCCCCTCAGAAGAGGGTAAATGGAAAAATCAATTTTTACATTAATGGAGTCCTCGTTCAGCATTTCTTCTCTTTATAGATTTAGATAACAGTGATATCTTAGTTCCACAGAGCAAAGAAATTAATTACTTACTAATGGTGCAATTCAGAAATTAATTTATGTTATCCATTTAAATGTGTCATTATTAATCAATTTAAAGTAAGGGACCTGTAAGCCAGCACCATCTGAACTGACTTATGCTGCAGGAGGACTCCCCCTGCCCCTTCCTTGTCAGCAAACGCACCCTTCCTGCTATCTGCAAGTTATTGCACCTCAAAGTGCTCTGGCATCCCCGGTGCAAGGAAAAAAAGGGATTCCTTGGGTCCTGATGCACAGGCATTTCAATGCATTTCCCTTGGTACGGGCCAGTGCCAGGGTGCTGCAAAGATTTTAAGGCTCTTTTTGTATTTAAGTTACTTGAATTCCTGGCCTAGGGTTCAATTTTTAATGTTTTTTTTTTTTTCCATTTGAACGTGCAATGTACAGAAAGAGGATACAGAAAGATGTTTTGCTGCTGGCTTCCCAACAGGTCTTGGCCAAGTCATGGGGTTTTAGCACACCATGGGCTCCCTAACGGGGTCAGGATGGGGCAGCTGCCTTAAGAGGGTGATAATTAAATTGTCACAGATCTGATTATCTTGTTTTTACTGCTGCGTTCAGATGGGAAGAGGTAATATATTGCAGAGCACTCTTCTTTTTCTGAGTCAGGCTTGTCCCAGGCTGAAAAGGGGAACCCCATACCATGCAGTAAATCATGAATAAACTAAAAAGCGCTGCCCAAATTCTCCTTGAAACGCCTGGGATTTCAGCGTGTCGCTGCTTTCCATACCCAGCCGCTCGGGCTTTTCCCTGGCAGGCAGGAGCCTGATCTAATGGTTTACGCTGTTTGTGTTATTAACGCCTCCAAAAATGTTGGATCTGCCACATATTTCTCTGTGTGCTCCTTGGAGCAAATGGCAACACTGATGACTTGGGAAGACGATCTGCTGAAGGATCCTGTGTTCAAATCCTGTTTGAGCTGCTCGTATAAGGGTGTGATAGCTATTCCTTTCCTGTAATGATATATTGTCATGTTAATTTTGATGATACCCCACTGTAAAACAGAGGGATGTGAAAGCCTGCAATTTGAGAGCCTACCGCGGTACCTATCTGTCTGTATCTATATTTATATACAGGTTGTGTCTTTTAAGGTAATGCTTGCATTTAACATCTGCTGTAGAGATAATGTTTCTTTATTCGGTCTGGAGAAGTTTAGACATGTGCCGATGGTAAACCAAAGCCTTTATCTAGCTAAAAGGGTTTCAGATTAGTTTCATGTTCTTCTTCAATGTTTTGTTTTTCAAACCAATTACTGCCCTGCTGCCCACATCAGGCAAACTTCAGCCTGAAAGTTCTCTTTGTTGAGCTAAAATACTTTCTCTGTGAAACGCGGAGCAACGAGGGCTAGAGGCAAGTAAGCAGCAGGTTGCAGGACTGATCCAGAAATCATTTGGCACTTGCAAATAAATACTTGTATCTGAAGTCTTTGTTTTTTTTTTCTCTGCTCCCCCTTTGTTCTGGATAAATCTCTGGCTTCAGAGCAGAAAGACTGGGGAGAAGCAGCTGAGATTTAACAATTTGGTTTGACTTTGCGCTGGAGCAGATTATGGAGTGTCCTCACCCTCCCTTTTGCCATATCTGGTTGGGAGTCACCAACTTCTGACAGCAGAGAGGTAAGCCAGAGCTGGGATAAGGTGACAATATCCCTCTTACTACCCTTTCCAGAGTGCTCATGTGCCTATGCATGATAACAAGACTTTAGCTCATCCTGGCTTTTGCCTTTTTGGAGCCAGAGAGTGCCAAAAGATTCTACACCCTCTAGCCCATCCCTTGAATGTCCTGCACCCACGAGTAAGAGGTATTTTATTTGTGATTTCTACCATGCAACAATCCATTTCTGCCATAGTCCATAAGTCATGAGATAACTTTGGCAGTAGGTTTACTGAGTGGGCTCTGGAGGGTTTGATGTAGGAGTCAAGCCTTTATTCATTGCCAAGCAAAAGGGGAAAAAGTGTGAAAAATGTTAGTGTATATATAGCATTCAAAAGCTTTTTGCTTTCTCTAATGTAGAAATTGAGAAGGAAAGATAAACCCAAGTTAAAAACCTTGACTTTCAGATGTTTACTGCTGATTATCTCCACCCAATTTTCAGAATCCTTGTCCCTTTTTAGGATGAGAGAAGAGCAGTCTGGGGCATTGGCAGTCTGATTTTTATTTATTTTCCTCCTCTTTCCTTCCCTTCTTGTCCAATAGCCGCAGAATATGTCGGTTATGTTTTTTTCTGGTGCCCTAGACTTGCATGGAGGCATGCTCTGATCTCTTTTTCGTGTGCTGTCAGCAGCTCCGTAAAATTAGGGTCTTAGGTCCTTGATCACCCTTACTGCTACAACCTGTTGAATTAATTTTGAACTGCCCTCGCTCCTCAGCTACGAATCAATGGCTCATAACAGCCCTCGTGGGTTGATGTGTGCCAGTCCAAGTCTATCTTGTCCCCAAACTGCTACGGCACGTGATAAGTAACTCCAAAACACACAGCACTCGTGAGTTACGTTACCTTGCTGCTGTGCAGTTTCTGGAGAGCTGGATTTGGTGCCACCCCTGGCATGGGAACACGGGCCCTTTATAACCCAAAAAGCTCAGATTCTTGGGTTTCTGTAGATTCCCTTATAAAACAACCCTGAAAGGGTCCTTGATAGATGAGGTGGGGACAGAGCAGGGTGTTTGCTTGACCTTGCTTCTCTTCGGCTCTGTTGTTTTCCTTTGCCTGGTCTAGAGGATCTCACCCCAATTTTTCTCGCATTTGTGGTGCGTGCCACCATCAGTCGCTGCCGCAGGGAAGGGAGCAGGGGTGGTTTGGAAGTTGAATCCCTCCCTCCTCTAGCGAAGATCCAGAGAATCCTTGGACGCTCTGTGTCCGGCATGGATCCCCTCTTCCAAAATACAACCTGTGCTACCACCTGCGACAGGGTCTCGGGATCCTCATATACCACCAGCCTTGGCAGCTGCCCCTTGTGTAGGATGCAGGACTCGTTGCTGATGTCAATGACACACAAGGAAGTCAATTGCAATGTTACGCTTGCCCAAAGAGAAAGGTATTCTCAAAATTGTGGTAGCATGGGGAAAATGCATTGTGGTAAGCTACCCTGCCAGTGTTTGTAGGCTGCAGGCAGAGTTTTGCAGACAGCTGCTCTTCCTGTGTGCACATCCCTGCCGCAGCATGACTGAGCCTACAAGGGAAGGGGTAAGGCCACAGACAGCCATCCTCTCCCACCTTCAGCCAGGTTGCTGCCCTCAGGTGCTTGCTGTCATCAAGGCTTGAAGTTTTAACGCATGAGGAGATCTGGTGTTTGAGCCACGCTGAATGATGAGCTGCCTCCGCGCTGGGCAGCGTGCCCTTAACCCTGCAGCCCTGGGGTCGGAGGTGGTGGTTCGGTTATTGCCACGGCCTCGGTGGACATGGCCACCCCATCACTGCTGCGTGCACCCGTGGAGGAGGACAGCACGGGTGTTTCTGCACCATCATCGGTCACCTGGAGAGAAGGGGGTGTGCAGAAGGGCCCCCCAGAAAGCACAATGCTGGTGCTATTTCAGCCTTCCAGCTGAAAGCTCGCGAGAGGCAGGGAAGATGTATGAAGGGGTGAGAGGGAAAGCAGAAAATAAACCCGCAGCAAACCCTGCCTGGGAAGTGCCGTGCTGGCAAATAGAGCCTGGGTCAGCAAGAGCAGTCAGCAGCACCTCTTGACTCGACAACTTTTCTGCTGGTGGGGCGGGAGTGGAAGTAGGTTTTATGGTCCTTGTTGCCCGTGTCTCTGCCGTTCTGTTAAATCAAGTCCCGCTGCAGGGATATAATCTTGCCTGGCCCAGGAGGCTTTGGAAATGCCACTCATCTCCTCCTGCAATGGGTGTCATCCTTGCTGCAAGATCTCAATAGAGCTTCGTCTTTCTAATCCCGTACTGCGTCCCCGGTGACAGCTGCAGTGGTGCAGAGCAGAGCCCCGTGGCAGGAGGGCTTAGGGCAATTTGCTCCCTAGCTGAAGCTAATCCCTAAGGATTGTTACTGGCTTAAGACCCGAAAATAGGGCCTTTTTATGACTGCCTAGCCATTTCTTTCTCTCCTTCCAGCCTTAACAGTGCGATCCACGGGGTCTTCGTACCTATTGCCACAAACCACTTTTCCCTACTTTCTAGGTGCAATATTTAACCTAGCAGGCGTTATCCAGTGTGGTTGCCTGGGGGTATATCTTGAAAGTAAGAACAGAGACCCATCATTCAGGCTATTAAAATGTGGGAACAAGATCCTCAGTAAGACAATAAAACATCTCAGCCTGAAAATGGGCTGACACATGGAAAAAGAGGAGTCTGTCGTGAATAGCATTCAAGACAGGGCTGTCCCCTCACTCAGCTTCAGGATGGGTGAGCATAAGACACAACAAAGCCTCACAGCAGCAAATGATGCACTACAGTAAGAAATGTTATGGGGAGTAGGAGGCAGGTGGAGGAGGCTGGAGATGTGTCCTGGAAGCAGATCACTTTTTCCCCTTTTATAACTTATTTAGACAACTCAGGTCCTTGCAGGCTCTTCTGTTCCAGTGCTGCTGTGGGATTCCCATGATCTGCTCCTGCTCACAAGCCGCTCTTTTGGCAGAGCTCAGACTGCTGACAATTGCTCTGAGAAGAGGGTGTTTGCCAAGCCAGTTGCTTTATCTTTTCCTGGCTGCTTCTAAGGGCAAGGTCCCACTGCAGTGGGACAGCAGCACGTGAACTTCATCTGCTAAGAGGCAGTAGGCATCTCTAACACCATTTTGGCCCACACCGCTAATTATCTCGCATGAAATGAGAGTCCATTCGGTATAACTAGCTGAAGCACAGAGGGCGGCTCGGCACCAAATAAATGATGGGTTGGTACAGCAGCTGCCAAGAGCATCAGCCTGATTTGCAGGTTCATGGGTCTGTGAATGCAACTCATCTTCCTGCCAGTGGACAGGGAGGGGAAAGGGAGAAAGGATGGCTGAAGGAGGAAGAAACTTGGAAGATGGTTCAACCTGAACCCGGCCGCTTCAAGTGACAGTGATTAATGTTGCATACTTTGCCACTAAGCAGGCTGAACATGTGGTAGGTGTCTACCAACGCTTCCTCTGAAGGTACTTATCTCATAAAAATGAGTTCTCCAGTGTATTTGACAAATCTTGATTGATTTTCATCCTGCCTACCTTTCTGGTCCCTGCCTCTCACAAAATCACAGTGTACGTGAGAGCTTCCTCCAAGACAAAATCGACTGTGGAGCAGCACTAGCGCCAGCGAGAGGAAGAGCTGGGGCCAGCTCCTTTTGATGTGGAACTTTTTGCCCGGCATGCACCCCACTCTACCTCCAATGCTAACGTCCTCCCCGTACCTTCAGCACTCTCTGGCTCTACCTGCCAGCCAGTTAAGCTACATCCTTGCAAAAGTTTTAGCGTAAACTCACTGCAGTGCAACTATTCACCTCTCCAGGACACCGGAGAGACTTGCAAAGGGATGGAGTTACAGAGGGACGCAACTGTGCCTGCAGAAACAGCACTAAATGCCTGTGAATGATGAAAAATACCTTGTTATTAAGCACAAATAGCCTAAGTTCAGAGGCTGAGCAAGCCAGGCTGGGAAGGGAAAGTCAGAGAGATAGGATCATCTTCCACAGGCAAGGTGTGACTGTGCAGCTAGGGAGCCTTGTTCCCATCTCAGAAGAGATTAGGGCACGGAGCACCCATCAGCAGCCTATAGCTAGGAAAAAAATGCTTATATTGATAGCAGGTGCTATATTTTCCTATATAAACCTTACAATTTCTCTATGAGAAAGAGTCCTGCGATGAAGTAATAACACAGGTTCTCAACATGTAAAGGTAATATGAGGAAAAGCTCTCCCCAGCACAGCTATCTCCTTTCATCTCACCCAAAGCTCATCTGTATCGGGTAGTACCAATGAACAGAGAACTCCTTTTTAAAGACTGGCAATTTAAAATTGGTTGTATATCCTCAAAGTTACAAGATAGGTGCAGGAAAATACAGCATTTGCAAAGCATTCTTCAATTGATAAGCAATTTAGCAGTAGAGTACCCTCTCTGGCAGCAAAGGAGGCACCTTAAGAAATTGAAAGGTACACCTGGATCCACTTAAATGAAAGGATCTTGTTAGGGAGGCCTAATTGGGCTGCCATAGTTAGCCCACCTGTGAACAGTTTCGTAGCTGCAAGAACTTATAAAAGCAGGAGTGAGGTACTCGTGAAGTTTTCCGCTTTATTCTGGAAGCTGAAGTTAGAAGAAACTTGAAAACTTGGGATATCGGGTAAGAAATATTCGGTGGTTGTGGATGTGGGAGCAGATTTGAGCTAATGAGTTTCTCAGAGGGCTGCTGCTCTGTTAAGAAATCCTTCTGTTTTAACTTGAGATACACACACACAAGTAAAGAGACTGAGCTAGATGCGACGTTTTTGGAGTCCTCTAGGGCCAGGAGCAGGCTGTCTTTTCTCTCACAAGCACATACTTTTGGGAATGAGCTTGGATCTAGGGTGCTCTGTTGCAGGACGCAGATGAAAGAGTGTTTGTCGCTGTATTTCTAGAAGAGATTAAACGAAACGTAGAGTAAGAGATGCTTTCCTGAAGAACCAAGACTCTGAAAGCGGTACAACTCTTGTAAAATTTCTTTAAAAAGGACTTTGCGGTGCGAGCGGGGCTTCTTCTGGGCTATAGGGATGACTTCAGGGTGCTGCAGCTCTCCTGCTGTGCCTGCAGTGGGGACGGCTGGGAGGGCAAACTCTGCATGTACTGCAGCAACTAAAATAAGATCGATTAATTCCTCAGAGGTCACTGACTCTTACAGACTCTGGTGTTTGGTTGCAAAGTGAAGCATGTGAGTAACACCTGCATTTTTTCTTTTTTTTTTTTTTTTTTTTTTTTTTTATTTTTTTTTTTTAAAACTGCTGTAAATTATCAGGGAAGGAGTAACGTGGGACTGGATCCTCTCTCTGGAGGATCCAGAAATATATATTTTGCTGGTAGGGGCTGCCTCCCTGGGGAGCAGAGCGTGGTTGTATGGGTAAAGAATGGCCTTGGGTGCTTCTGCGTTCTCCTAGATCAGGTGATGACCCTGGTTCAGTTTCAGCTCCAGCGTACAAGGTTAGACCAAAGCTTTGGCTGTAGCTGGTTTCTAGCTAATATTAGCGTGCTACTGGCATTGACTCAGTCTCCTAGTCTGTCCTTTCCCCTTATATCTACCTTTCATTACAGAATTGCAGGTAAAAATGCTAGATGTGCTGCAAAAATGCTATTTGGATCTGCCTTCTAGGCAAATGGCTGTAAGAACAGGAGTGACTGTTTTCTTTTTTTTTTTTTTTTAACTTAGCTTCTTCTGATTTATAGCCCAAAATGCATTAGTTTAGTTAAATTTCTTCAGTGTAATGGCACACTAGCTGGCTGGCTAGCTAGCCTATCGTGCCGTGTATCGTGGTATTCTGCTTTCCTCTTAAATTGCAAGCCTGTCTGATATACGCATGGTGACTTCTGCTGGTCCAAGCCCCTGTGGGCACCATGCTCTTGCCTCCGGATCCAAGACTTTCCTCTCTACATGGGTGGGTGCATCCTATTCCTTCCTGTAGTTGAGTCGTGCACAGGAGTGCTCTGCCTGGATGGGCAAGCTGCTCAAAACCATGCCTAGGCAGTGGCAACCAGCAAGCTGAGAATATATGGCCACCGCTAGAAGATGGATTTTGGGCAACTGAATATGGATGCTGAGCAAGTAGCTGGATTTTACTTGTTTAGATCTGTTAGCTATTGCAATGTTTGAGAAACTTGGGTGCTTTTACATCTCTGGGATTCAAGGCGGACTCCTGTATCTTCTCATTGGTGGTTTCTTGACTGCTGCTCGAGGTCCTTGTTAAACTAATTTTATAGAAACTCCCACCCCTGCTCTAGAATCCTCTGCTGTTAACGGGGTTGCCTGTATTTTCAAGGCTATCGCAGCCCTGCAGTGAACAGGCTGGGCTGTTTGCAGCTGCATGTTGCTTTTTTTTTTTTTTTTTTTTTTTAAAAACCCTCTTTTTCTTGTGCGGCGTTGTGCTACCAATGCAAAGCCTGTCTCGCTTTCCCAGTGATAGACTAATAAATTGAGTTTTCCTGCAGGAGTAGGGATACCCTCTCAGCCATGAATATCCATGTGATCCCAGCCGTGAAAAGTGGTGTTCAAAATCAAAGATGATGAAATCTTTTCATTAAAAAAAAAAAAAAAAAAAAAAAAAA
>WAAD01024644.1:135442-276717 GCA_013389945.1 Fregata magnificens
AAAAAATTGGACTGACTATTACTATCTCTTCTCTGTTCCCCCCGAGAGCGTTCTGTGAATTCCCCTCTGAGCAGATCTGTCAGTTTGCGGTACTTGGGGCAGCACTGGTAGTAATTTATCTTCAGTTATTTTATTTCTGCTGGTTTCTAAGCTAATAACAAGTGATGAGGGCTCATCTCCTGCTCTGGGCACCTTCCCGTTACTTAACTAACAATTAATAAACCAGATAATGGAGTGTTTCTCCCACACAGGAATAAATACTCACTCTATTAAACTGCGGCAATGCAGCATCTCCAGTCTGTTCAGAAACTGCCGCTGGTGCACAATTCAGTGGCCCGCTTATAAAGAGGTATTTCTTCCAGTTTGCAATATGAAAATTGCGCTTGATTTAGTGGTGTCCGGGCTGGATCGGGTAAAGTTTCTCACCTGCTGAGCCTACCTGGACTAAGGGACTGTGGCAATTGCATTGCCTTGGGAAACCTGCTGCCCCTGAGCATTTGCTTCCCCATCCCATCTCTAAGGGTGCTCCTCTGGATGTGGGGAGGCGGGGGGCGGCAGGTTTGCAGGCTGGCTCCTTGCAGTCACTGTGCATGAGCCGATCTGTGGGAGGCGGTGGGCCTGTTTGTTTGCAATACGCGTCTTTAATTGTCGGAGCATAGGAAGGGTGCTCTTTTATTACAGTGTGTATACATCAAAGTAAATACATTAACTCCATATAAACATTTAGTTGCTGAAAAGCCTCTAATTAAGAGTTCTCACCAGCAGGCATCCAATTACTTTTCTTGGCAGCCTCTCCCGTCCCCTCCTCTTCACCCACTCCCCACGTGTCCTGGGGGAGGGCTGGTACTTGCAGCATGCTCTGGAGGGTGAGGAGGATGATGATGGCTTCCCCATGCTGCTGGCACGACACAGAGAAGACGTGCTCTCATGACCGGTCTCATGTGCTCTGCCTAATCCTGTGAACAGGCTCCATGCACCTCTTCCAGGGTCCCCAGGCTGTTGTATGAGACTGGGAGGAGTCCTTGGAGGTTAATGCACCACGCTGGTATGACCTGGGAACCTCTGACATTCCACTGTGCCATCAGCTCTGCGCTCCAGCATCGCATAAGCTGGACTGCAAAGTCCCTCAGCATGCAGTTGTTCTTTTAAATATCCTTCCCCCACCCCCCCCTGCCCACCACTGAATCTTTTGATTGTTTCACCTCGATCTGTCCTTTCAAAGACTAACCCCTGCAGAATACTGCTGGTGGCGGTGCATACTTTTTTGACATCCAGAAGTGTGCTAGACCACTGAGCTGCCATTTGGAGAGATCAAATGATTCCCGTGGCTTTAAAATTATGACACTAGCCTTGAGGGCTGGGGGAAGTGGATAGTCATGAGCTGAAAGCTGCCCCTTTGAAGTTTGGGATTTCTGGAGATGTCATCTTTTATATATATCACCAGCCAGGTTGCTTTTCATTTTGTTCGAGTGTTATTCTTGTCTAGATTCTTAGAGAGCAAGACCTTACTTCAAGGGAGAAGGGATGATGAGAAAGATATATGAGCCCAGACGCTTATGCATTACGTATCCCTTTGAAATATAATAGTTCAAATTTTTCAGAAATAACAATATGCTAACGCCTTGTGCATTTGTACACACCGCTTCCCTCCTGGATGAATGTAAATCAGAAGATCCTTGATCCGTGGGGGGAAAAAATCTGTGCTTGGTCTGGTTTGACTTGTGCCAAAGCTGAGCCTGGCTTCAAGCCAGAGGTACTTTCCCAAAGTCATGGAGTGGATCAGCATCAAAATCTGTGCTCTTTGTCAAGGGACTGCCTTGCTGTCCCCATTTAATGGGGACAATCACCGATGGCGGTGGCGGTGCGATCGCAGATGCTGACAATGGAACAAGGAAACCTCTCCCTGCCCTTTCTGGTGCACACCCGGCCCCTCTGAGCATCAGTTCTTCGCAGGGATGTTGGAAGGACTACCAAAACCAAAATCGCTTATGCAAACTGAATGACAGTGTTTCAAAGGACTGTGTGTTTTGTCAGCTGGGAGTTGTCTCGTCCCCCCTAGGCATCCCTCACACTAAAAGTTGGGGGACCGACTGAGGGGTGTTTTGTGACGTGCCATCAGGTGGGACTGTGACATGACAGGTACAGGTTAGGCAGGAAAAGCCTTTCCCCTCTTTAGAAGAAAAGAAAGAAAACAATCTACCTTTCACTTCTGTGCTTTTATCACTTTGTTTACTGCTTATCCTAAAAAGATGCAGACACAGTGTAAAATTGCCCAATGCATTTTGTGACAACCCACCACTGTTTTGCTGCCTCTTGGCTGCGGTGCTGATATCTGTATCTTGTTCCGGTATCAAGGTGTCGAGGGGCCTGCTCCCTGCGTTGCTATTTTTTTTCCCCATCTTTTACCTTTTCTTATGCTAGGGCACTTTTAAAGGAGTAATTATTTGTGTTCTCATGGTTAACATCTGATCCAGGGAGAGAGGAGCTGCTCTGTGTCCTGCGCCATCCATCCTTCCTATCTGCTGGGTCACCAGCCTTGGGCTTGCAGGATGTCGCTGCGGGAATGGAGCCTCACGTCAATCTAGTGCAAGTGCTTCTTGGCCAAAAAACTCCTTTGAAGGTGCTGTGGCTTGACATGAGCCACCTCCTGCTTCTCAAAATCTTTGCCTGATCAAGAAGTGGTCCTGACTGGACGCTGCAAAAAAGCAATAGGCTCTACCTGCATGGGTACAGGCTTAAAAATGTGCTTTAGCCAAACAGGACTAGCTAAGCTAAATTTTTCCTTGCTGGCTGTGACCTAGATACTGTGTCCGAAGAGACCTCTATGGCCATGGTCCTTGCTAGCGGAGGCAGCGGCTCTGGCAGGTGAGCAGGCAGAACGAGCTGCGGCAGCCAAAGCTGCGCAGAGACTCTCCCATCAGGCTCCCACATACATCAATGTCTTGTGCCTATGAGGAACTCTTGGACAAAAAAAAAAAAAAAAAAAAAACNAAATCCCCTCGCACACAGAGCAGTGACAGATCTGGATTGTCTGGAGAAGATGAAATAATTTATAAGCTTCAGTTTAATGTTCCTGTTTCTTTTTTTTCTACAGCTGCCACCTCCCCACCTTCTGTCACTGTCATCTAAATGAATTTACAAGGAAAAGAAAATAGTTCTCGCTAATGTTCTCACACAAATGAAACATTAGCCAGAGAGACAAAAAGAAAATAATTGATTGTGAAAGCAAACCCCCTCTGAGACAGGCTGAGCATTATCAGGAGCAGCCTGGGAGAGGAAGTGGGGGGAAAGGGAGAGGGGAGGAGGAGAACAGAGCAGGCTGGAACAACAAATGTAGCGTTTATGATAATTATCCACGTTTTAATCCCCGTTTCCAACCAAGCATTCACTTCCTTTAATTAGTTCTCGATTAGAAGGAGATTATCTAATAAATTGTACAAATAAAGAGCGGGTTATCTTTGCGGTGTTCCTGCACGCAAAGTTCTGAATGGATGGGGATGCAGGGACAGGGTTTGAGATGGGCGAGAGCACGGAAAACCTTGCTTTGCTTTTCCCTTGTTCCCTCGGCTGCAAATATTGGCCGTCGCTGGCATTAGCGATGTGGCCGGTGAAGTAAATCCATAATTAAACTGAATTAGCATGTACTTGGAAGTTTTACATGCACAGACACAAAGAGGGTTCCTGCTTGGAGCATTTCCAGTATGGTTTTGGGGGGGGGCGAACCTTATACTTGAGTTAAAAAGTACTTTGCTGAGGTTGGTTCTGAGTTTTTATCATGCTGTGTACTTAGAGAACGTAATTTGGGGTTTCTCGATGGTGGGTTGGACAGGACTTCCTTAGTTTACCAGGTGATCTTTGTTGTTGAAAGTTGAAATGTTGAAAGTCACCTCTCGATTGGCGCGTGTGTGTCATCTCAGTGTTGCTGTGCTGAGGTGTCTGGGTGATGTCCACAGAAATTAGGTGATGTCAACATAGGCAGCTTAACCCACACTCAAGCTTCAGCAGAATCCCTTGCCCTGCCTGGAGAGGGCTTTCGTCTTGTGTACCTTCACAGGCCCTCGCTGTTGACCTGAACTGGCCAGCTGAGATCCTTCATAGGCAGAGATCAGAAATGGGTGCATCTGGGGTGGAGATTTTTCTGGTCTCTTTTTGATGCGAAGAGAAAGTTGGCTAATCCCCAGGATTGCGTGTTTCTTCTCCATTATTTATGGGGGATTGAATGCACAGCAGCTTTCATGGACGCAGTGACATCCTCAACATTTACAGTGGGACAAATGCATCTCTGCCATGGTTTCCGTAGTAGGTGATTTTCACCCCTCACCTCTCTAGTTTGCTTGAAACTTGGATGCTAGAGTTTTTGCTGGCCTCTGCAAAACAGCGAGCCAGCTCTCAAACCTAGCATCCCGGCGTTTGTAAGCTGTGCTAAGCGGATGTTAAAAGGTGGTCAGGACTTCTGCTCTTAGGAGGACAATCTCTTAATTGTACATCTTGCCCAACTGCAAAACCAAAGTTGTGCTAACAGATTAATCTACTGACCTTTATTTGCTTCTCTTGTCGACTCTGATAATGTACCTGTGCTGTTCCATGAGGTTTTCAGAGTTGGTGGGAGACACGTTACGGTGGGGGGATATATTGTCACACATGGTTTTTAGTTGTCCGAGGTGTGTAGGTGTGCGCTGGCTCTTCAGATGGGACTTCTGGTAGACTGGGTCAGGTCTAACACTTTCTGCTGTCTCAGTCCAGCTGCTTTGAGTCACCTTTCAAAGGCTCTACGTGACCCCTTCTTGCTGAGCTAGCAGGGAGCTGGATTTTGACTCCAGCCTCCACTACAAAGTCAAGCCAGATACTGAACTCTTAAGCTGCTTGGAAAATGTCTTGATTTCTTTGGGCAGCAAGCGCTTTCCAGAATTGTGTCTGAGTTATGGCCGGTGTCAGCATTAGTGAGAAGGCAGAGTGCCTCGATGCACTTACTATTAAATACAGCTGGGTGGGTTTGAAGGTGAAATCCAGCACATTTGTGATGAGGAGGCTCCGGGACGCCTTCATTGGCAAGGGAGCCAGGTCATGCAGTCATGCTGTGGTCTGGCTCCACCCTTTCTAATGATTTTCTAGACCCGTGGTTGAGCAGTCAATAGTTTCGTTGTCTGGTTTCAATCCAACTTGACAGGGGAGTAGAGATCTTGAAGATACCAAGTTCACGCGTGCTCCTGCCAGCACAGATAAATCAGTCTGTAGCACACTCTGACATTCATTGCTGTTGCTGCTATTGCCTCTTGAACATAGACTGATGGTCGGGTGGTGTCCTCCAGCGTGGAGTCTGGTGTTGC
The DNA here is from genome assembly GCA_013389945.1 of Fregata magnificens. NCBI lineage: Eukaryota > Metazoa > Chordata > Aves > Suliformes > Fregatidae > Fregata > Fregata magnificens. Next base: position 140,770 of record WAAD01024644.1, read on the forward strand.
TGGACTGAAGGATTTTGTCAGCATCTTGTGATGTCTCCCCCAGATACCGTATGACCAAGTTTGTCCAAACTGTGGTGTAATAAGAACTAAAGGGGGGACTTGGCAGAAGCAGGAGTGAAGGTTTGTCAGAGTGTGTATTTCAGTCAAGGACACGTCCTGCTTGCGTGTCTGCCCAAAGTGACCTCCCTATCGATCGAGGCAGTCAATAGGCAGCTACTTAAGAATAAAGTTCCGTTTTCTTTTCTTATTTCTTCTTTTTCACTTTAATTATCTAAGATAGATAAGCAGCTGCAGGCCAATTAGAAAACAATTACCCACTGTAATCAATGCTGGCATGGAAAAAAGGGGAGGGCGAGCATAAAAGCTGAAGAAATGTCTTAAAACACAGTGCTGAGGTAACACTATATGCAAGTCCATCCTTGAAAGCCCTTTGTCTTAACTTTTCTAAGGTAAAGAGCCAGAAATGCCTATGCAGCGAGGAGTTTCAGACAGAAAAGAACCAAACCAGTTGAAAAGTATGGAAACCCATTCCCTGCTTCCCACCCCCCACCAAAAAAAAAAAAAAAAAAAAAAAAGGGGGCAGAGTTAAGGACTTCAGGATAACAAGGGGGACAACAGCCCTCTGATTTCTGAGCAAGTCCCTCTGTTTTCCTGCGCTGCCTTCATCTGGGAGAAAACAATCCTAACTTTATATAGGTAGTAACGGGCTCTGTACTGGCTATTACCACTCACCAATGAGATCTTGTGGTTATAATAGATAGCCGGATGAAAATATCAACTCTGTTCTCGGTGGCAGTCAAAGGAAGCAAATAAAATGATATAAATTACTGGAAAAGCAGAGAACAAAATGGCAAACAGTATTAAGCAGTGATAGAGGGTGCATCCATGTCATGAGTGCTGCGCGCAGCTCTGGCCTGCCACCGACTCTGGCAGGAGAGGGAAGGATGGGGAAAGGTTCAGGGAGAGGCGAGAAGGATGATCGAGGTATGGAAATGCTTCTTGCACAGACCGGCTTAATAGGGTAGGATTCAGAGGTAATGAATAGAAATGCTTGCTGACTGATTTTTCTAATAGAAAAGCTTGTGGGTAGCAAGTCAAACTAAGAGATAGCACGTCTGAGGTGGACTGAAGAAGACTACTTTTTTTTTTTTATGATGAGTAGCTAAGCTGTAAACCTTTCTGGATGTTAAACTTCACATCTGCTCGACATGCAATTGAAGGGCCCTATGGAGTGATGCAACACATCTGCATCCTGGTGTCCCCATCCTCTGCCTTGTCTGCCCGTATCGGAAGGACGTGGCCGTCCCCAGCTCCGGTATATTGCCACCAGCATGACAGAGCCCTGCTTTTGGGTAGAGTCTTTACCTGCCACTAAAGCAAGTTAGACTTTAGCGCACGAGAAAGGGCTTTTTTTCCCTCACAGCCCAATTCCAGCAAGACTGTGCTGGTGTTTCGATGACATCACTGTCTGTCGCCCTGGTGATGACTGGACTGTCACCATCTTGGTGTTACGACCTCACTGCCAGTGCCCAAAGAGGAAAATTGCATCAAGTGAGAGGGCAAACCTTGGTTTAAACAGTGATTAACAGTGTTTTATTCCATTAGCATTCAATTATCTGCCTCTTTGTGGCAGGAAATCTGCATGCCAGCGCCCTTCAGAAGTGTCAGGTGTTTAACCCTCTAAAACTGCAATTAGAAAGGGAAAAACTAAATTTTTGCTGGGCCAGCTTCCAAGTTGCGTGTGCCTAGGCGTTTTCTGGCCTCAACCCTGCCCACTTCTCATTACAGATGGCCGGCTGAAAGGTTTTCGCATTAAATCTGTTGCCGATGTCCATGAAACGCAGTGACAGAGACAGGGGATGGGATGACCCGTTATTAGCAATAAAACAACCCTTACAGTCCTGCAGCCCCTACCCTGTGTGACAAAATCCCGCGGAGACACGGGAATGACCCCAACGCCTCCCTGTGTTCATACCAGTTCCTTTCTGCCCTGCCAACTTGCATCATAGAAAGTAAGACATCAGATGAACCTTTGCTCTCTCTTTCCCTTTTCCCACGGTTGGGAATGCCTGAAAGGTGTTATTTTCATAGGGACATCACCAGAAAAATGCACCCTAAGAACAGGTCGTACCTCCTCAGACTTGGTAAGGACTAGGGAAGCCGGGTGACCTGTGTAATTCTCCTTTGCTGTCAAACGAGCCCTGCCCAGAAAAGGTGGTGATTTCTTAGCTGTGTTTATGTGATAGGAAATGACACAACTGGAAGAAATGGGATGTTTCCAAGATAGGAGCTTGGTGCACGATGGTTACCCTGGTCCTCCTGCCTGCCGGTGGGCGCTTGTGCCATGTCGCAGGACCCACAAAATGAAGGGTTTATATTCACGGTGTCGGGCACCTGGTTTTACCTGGGTGTTGAGAGCCTCTCAGAGGAGTCTGAAACCTCTGAGCCACAGGTGAATGTCTTGGAGAGCCTGGTGGACGCACCAGAAGTTGGTGTGGGTCCAGGGTGTGCTCCTGGAGTCGTGCCTGAGGACCCCGTCCTGATTGGCAGCGTGGTCCGTGGGACTGAGCTGGAGAGAAGCCACCCTGGCTATTTCTGCATCCCAACACCACTGGGGAGCCCCCAAACTTCCCCCAGGCTGGTGGAAAGTAGCAGTGGGGTCCTTCCCCCCTGTTCAGCATCTGCTGAGGTCAAAGCTGGTGGGGGAAAAAGAAAAGGAAGCAACCTGGCGAGTTAGGAGCACAAAATACCCTGGGATGTAGCCCGTGCAGACCTTAAGGGCCATGTTGGTTGTTCTGCAGAAGGACAGTGTCAGCTCAGCTACATTGAAGTGGCTCCTCGCTACAAAACCCAGAATCCCTGCTTGCAAACGTGGGGGAGATGAGCTCTCCTCCCATTTGCCTGGCAGATAAGAAGCTCTCAGGGCGACTTTCTCTTCTCTGTCTGCTTTTTGTGCTGCCCCTGCCAGTGCAATCGCAGGTAAATAGCTGCTCGGTTGCCAAATAGCTCCGTGTGAGCAGCAGGTGGGCAAGCAAGACTGAACTGTAGGCAGTCCTTGAGAGCCTGAAATCAAAAGCAGTGCTGGGGCTTCCTGGCTCTCATCAGCAGAAGGTGAATTTTCTCCATGGTTGCCAGCTCGGTTCCTCCTCTCCTCGATGCCCATGCTGTGTTTCTCCAAGGAGCGCATCCCAGCTGGCTCGGAAACTGGAGAAAGTGATGCTAGGACCAGCGCTTCCCTCGGAAAGGCTGTTTGAGAATCAGTGAGAAATAGCAGCGTTTTCCCTCCACACTTAACATTGCTCTGATTGCCTCCGGCGGTCACCAATATTTCTGCTTCATTCTATATGATGTGCAATAACAAAAGGTTTTTTTTGTGAAATATTAACTGGGCATAAGTGGTTTGCTCGTAATGAACTGTCTACGTGGAGATCGCTAACTACAACGTAATTATCAGACCTCGGTGAATAATTCGTAGTGAATAATTTAATCATTTTAGTCCTTTCTGCCTAAATCAGACAGTGACTCATGATTTCTGAGAATTATTCTTAGCACGCTTTAATGGTACCTATTTTACTCAGAGAGGTCAATCAGAAGTATTTGAAGTTTGGCTGTGGCAGGTGGATCTGTTCCTTGACCAGACAGGAACAGGCTTTTGTTGCAAAAACTTAAAAGAGGAAAGATAAAAAGGATCATCTTTTGTTCAAACTTGCTGCTCCAAGCTCCGCTATTCTTGAATGGCTTTGCCTGTGAAATTGGAGCGCTGAAACGTTTGCGGCGAGACCAACGCATGAAAGCAGATAACGTGGCTGCCGTAATGTGTTGTTTTCATCGTTTATCCTGTTCTAATAATCATAAGCCCAGCAAACAACAGGCTTTAAGCTCATCCTCGTTGTATGTCTGTGCACGGAGCCCGTGGGTTCAAAGAGCTGTAGGAATAGGGGGGGTGAAAAGAGGTTTCCTTCTCCTGTGGAGCAGAATGACACCGGCTCCAAGGCGAGAAGCAGCAGCATAATGTAAATTTGTCTCCCAGGCCTTTTGCTCGGAGAACTTTCTGATCTGTTCCTCAATTCTCTTTTTTCCGAGAGTGTGCGCGCCGCCTTCGCTTCCCAAAAACATATATGATCCGTCACAATTTATAACCTCTGGTTTAGTGAGGAAGGGGCTGACAAATTCATCTCTGTAAAAGCTTCTTTTTTTATTACAGTTAATATGCACCTTTTGCCTTGTGTAATGGAGCTGACGTTTTGAAAAAAATGTTTGACATCTTCCTCTTTTATATCTTATTTCTCTTTTGCTGCACGCAGCATCCCGCTCCATTCGCGTGAGCCGGGCAGAGTAATGGGGGAGTGTGTGCAACTTTTCTTTCTCTATATCTTCCTTTGTGAGATGTGGCATTGACGTTGCTGTTTTGCACAAACCTCTTTCTCAGCACCAGTATGTGACATGTGTAGGTATTACCCAGCTGTACAGATGTCTTAATTTCCTTCCCTTTTTTCTTATCTGAGATGTTAACGCTTTGCAAACTGCTGTAGGGTCACCATGACTTCAATATTTCGGACTCCTTTTGCTGGTGAGAAGCATCCCGTAGATGATGAGAGGTCTCTTTCTTGGGGGAATCATGCAACTCTTGACATCACCTCCTATGCTGATCTGCTCCCAAACCAGGTCCTGTTGCTCCCTTGGCGGTTGTGGTGGATATAGCCCGGTGCTCTACGGCAAGGGATGTTGGGGTGCGATGCTGCTGAGAGGCACCCACGGGGATGGGTCCACTCTTGGGCAGGGGACGGGACCAGCACATGCCCCCAGCGAGGTGCGTTGCTCTTCAGCGTCGTTGTGTCCTTCCCCCCATCGTCTCTCCTCCTTTCCCCATGCTTCCCTCCGTCCGCCTCCGACCCTTTTATTCCTGAAGGGGCTGCAGAGCCTCCCTCCGGCTGGGCTCCCGCGGCGAAGAGAGGGTCTCCTTTGACTTTGGCGTGTTAGAGTGTAAAAGAGCTGACCCCACTGAGGATCAGACTTGACCCCAAACCGTTAAGGAAAAATGCAGACAATCCTGTAGCTCCATCCTCCCTCCCTCCCTCCGTGCCCTCTCTTTTCCTTCGCAGGACCCAGGAATGCCGCCTCTGACTCTGGCAGCCCTCAGCCCTGCTCACCCGTCGGGGCTTTGAAGATTTATTGTACGAAAAGGGGGGATGAAGAGCTCAAGAGACGTACAGAACGATTTTTAGAAGAGTTACTAGGAAAGGAGTATTGCCGTTGCTATTAGAGCAAACCTCACTTTTGAAGCATTTTTGTTATTTTGCTCCTGTTTCCCGCAGCCGTGGGGAAAGCGCAACACATCATCCCTACCTGTCTTGTCTGGTGGGTGCTCGTCTCTCTGCGTGATGCTGAGGGGAATGGGCTGTCAGCACTGGGGTTTTAAATGGGTCCAGGAGAGCTTTGCCCAGCCTCTGCATCACAAGTCGGTGGTGTTTTGTTAGGGAGATACGGCAAGTCGTGCCTTAGGAGTCATGGATTTTTGCTGTTAATAAGGTGGCCTTCAGCGTAGAGGAGGGCTGAAACCAGAGGAAATCAGGTTTCTGTTTTCCAGGTAGCTTTGGGAATCTCTGGCTTAAAAAAAGCAGCAAATGAGCTGCTACATAGGTTTGCTGCAACACTTTTAAGCTGAGAGTGTGACTTGCAGAGTGCCTGTTTGAGAGCTCAGCTGGAGGGAAGATAATCCAGGTTTAGAGACATAGGCGGGGGGGGAAAACCACTAAAACATGACTTTTATTTTTTTGTATTACTTGATGTGGAAAAAACCTGGTATGTCAGCACCTCCTGAGGTCCCCACAGTGCTGCTGAAATGTGAGATCTGCTTTGAAACTAACTGGAGGGGAGCTAGAAAGAAGGTTGCAAGTCACGCACGCCTGGAGCATTGGGAAATGTCCGCTGCATCTGATGGCTCCCTGGCCTACAGCTACGAAGGGGTTAAAGTAATGTTTTTCTCTTTGCTGTGTTGGAAAAATCACTGAAATGATGCTCCTTTTTCGAAATGGGCATCTTTGTCCCCTTCTTCTGGCCCCTGCCAGTGTGGAAATCTCTGGCGAGGGGGAGAGTGAGGTATCAGGTGCCCTGAGAAATAGATGGGTGCAATGCTTGTGTGAGCGAGGAATACGTAGTTGTCCTCCCTGGAAGCTCTCCTCTAGGGAGATCCTATCCGAGGGAAAAAGCAGAGTTTCTAAAGGAAAAATGAAGGCAGGAGTCACTGGGGAGATGGTTTCAGACAGCAGCCCACCAGGTGTGTAGCTGTGCATGAAGACGACCAAACCCATGCAACCTGGGCATTTTTGTTCTGTCTGAAAGAAACAACCCGAAAGCTACTGCCAAGTTATGGAGTAAAATGCATGAGTCTGACTTTTTTTTTTTTTTTTTTTTTTTTCCCCTTGAGAAACAGATGTGAAATCTCATCAAAAAGTGAGAAACTTGATGTCAGCTGCCTATGATCATGGAGCCCTGGGTAAGATCAACTTAAATCCACTTAGAGAGGCTGGCTTGCGCCATAGTTAACTCACAGTTTCTTTTCTCTTCCCCTAGCGTGCTTTCCTGCTAGATGATCCCCTCAAAAGCAGTACATTCTAGCTCCTCTTTCTAGTTTTGATCTGGTATACCCTAATTCTCATGCTTGGAAGAAGCCAGCTATATCTCCTGGACGTCTCCTGAGTGTTAGAGGGATTTTTTTTTTTTCTCCAAATCAAGTCGAACAAGGCCCCCATCTCACTTCACAAGAGGTGCAGATTCTCTGGATGCTGTCATGTGCATTAGATACTAAAATTACCAACTGTGTATTACACAGAGGATGTCAACATGAAAAAAATAGGCTATTTTCTTTTCTGAGTAGAAAGAAATTGGATGCGTGCGTTCATACGCACTCCAGATTTGGATACTGCATCATTGTGAAAGGGATACGAGATGGAGAGTATCTGCGGTATTGGTATGTAAATGAACACTTTCATTATTGCAGTCTGATTGCTGATTTCCCATGTCTGGTGCTGCCGGAGCACCTGGATCCTACGTGGATGTGGAGCGTACTTGGGTCAGGTGAGCAGCTGGGGTCTCGTAGCTGCTGCTGGCACGTCTGGTCAATACATGGAAAATACCTGACCTGGGCGGGGGAAAGTGATGATGATTTTGGTGCTATAACATGAGGTTTTGAAGATGGTTCTTAAAAACTGGGACCCAGGCAGAGCAGGGATGCCAAGTCCTCCTGGGAGCTCCAGGCTGACCCTCTCTGGGTACTGCTTGCTTTCCTTGTGCCGCAGGCAGGGCATTTCCATGCCAAGTATCGACTTGAGCCTCGTGCAGATGTCCCACACATCTTCCTCATCCCCTGCACACCCGGGTCCCCACCGCCTTGCCGGGAGGTGGGAAGCCCCCGGCCATGCGAGGGCTTTGCCTCCTCATTATCTCATGGATCCCCCCCCATCTTCACCCGGGGCTTTTCACAGACCCCCATTATTTCCAATCCCCTTCACTTGTCAAAAGTAATTTGGCAACTTATTATCGGTCCGACAAAACAGCTCTGGGCTCCGCTGGCCCCAACGAGGGGCCTGGGTCCTTTCAAACTTTTATCCTTCCTCCTCCTCCTCCGTGTGGGCTCCCCTCTCCCTGGGCAAAGCTGCTGAGCGAGCATGCAGCAGGCAGATCCCAGCCCCAATTAGCAGCCTTTGCAAAAGGGCAGGAATTTTAATTAGTCAAGCAGCCAGTTATATCAATGGACACCCTTTGCCTTCTCCCCTTGCTCCCCTGTCTTCCGCCCTGCAGCTATCTCCCCGTCGCCTTGCTGTCTGTGGGCAAAGCTGCCTGCCCCTGCTCCGAGCCCTTCGCAGGGACTGGCAGCTGCCGTGTGGGGCCCGCTTGTCCCAGAGCCCGGCGGTGGCTGGCAGGTTTGTCCCCTCTGAGGCACGGCCGCATCCCTGACCTCTGCTTGAACCAGGTCTTCGTGCCCTCCCAGACCTGCCCTGCCAGTGGTGGTCTGAAAAAGAGGGAAATCAAATAGGAAAGTGCTTCAGATTAGTGCAGGCAGAGGCTCGGGCTTGGTTTTCTCGGTCAGATGTCAGGGAGAGGAATGGGACGAGGAGGTTTTGAGAGACGAGCCTCTCCTTCTCTGCAGACGTGGCTCTTGATGCTGATCTGACTGTCAGCTCTCCTCTGCGATGGGCTTAGAAGTTGGGGCACCAGGGAAACTTTCAGGCCGTTAATACTGTCACTCGCCTATCAGGAATAATCCCTTCAGATCCGACCTGCTATTTCTATTTTGTTTGCTTCCTAAAATTGCCTCCTCTCCCACTGCTGCACCACGCAGCTGGCAGCGCTTGGGGCTTTGCTGCATCTCCAACGTAGCTGAAGGGCGCTTCTACCCACCACTGCCTCTCGACCTAGTCGGGGCATCAAATGGCCATCCTAAACTCGCTGGCCCTTGCCATTGATTAAACTCTTCCTACATTTGGCATTTCTTATCGTTTCGCTCTAAGCATTACTCCTCTGCTGTAAGATCGGGCTACAACGAGTCCTCAAATCTACGTGAAACCACATCTTAAAGTCACTGGACACGCTTTACAAGGTAATGCAGCTGATAGCAGGACTCAGTAAATAGATGAGCTCCTGCACAGTCGTTCCCAAATTTTGGTCGCAGAAGTTGTCCCAGGTCTCTTCTGCACAACAAATGCCTCTTCCCAGAGCGTGAAGCAGTTCAGTTGTCCATCCAACCATCTATCTCGCCTTTACCCTGCGGCGGGATCTAACTGCGTCTTAAGCAGCGCATTAAAGACTGAGCCCGTGTACAGCTGAACCCCTGACCTTTTGGAGCAGAGGTGCGAGCGGTGGTAATTGAGTCGTAGTGACGCGTGCTGGTTATCTACTGTAGTAATTACCAGGTGTTTAACAGCGTCTCGGCTGTCGAAGGGGGAAGTTCTCTCCCACAAGTTGCGAGCTCTGGGTTTTGCAAGAAGAAACTTGTAGCGGGGACGCACGCGCAGATGTTGTGGTACACGCAAGCAATTACCGTGGGCACCTTGTTCCCCTCTGCAGGGGCTATTATATATCAGCGGCGGCAGCAGGATGATCGGGAGCTGATGATACATGATGGGGAAGAGATTCTGAAGCCATCTGTCTGTACCGAGTGTGATATGGGTAACATCTGGTGGGCACGTGTAAAAATAGGATTATGAGGAAAAAAGTGACTGTGGGAACAACATCTTGCCATCCTGCCTTAATCCCCCCCCACCCCTTATTCACTGCGATATCAGATGTTCTCAGGTTGTGAGTCAAAGCGTTTGTCTCTGTGCATCAAATATATACAGTTTAATAGCTGGGTATTTTAATATGCCCCAAGCCCAGGAAAAATAACTGGGTGTGTTTCCACTTAAAATGGGGAAGAAGAGGGGAAAAAAGGTTGGAGGAGAAGCCGAAGGCCGTGAAGGAGACGGTGATTTGCTGTTGGTCATTCAGCCAATTAGTGGTAAAGAGAGAGGGATGACTCCCGTGCCATGACTACGCTTGCTCTCCTGGAAGGTACGATGTACACTTGGCAAGGGACTGATAGAGCTTCCTGATTTCAAACCAGCACGATGTTAAGTGGATAAAATGCTATGCAGAAACTCGGGTGAGATTTCCTACCAGGCAAAAAAAAAAAAAAAAATGAAGTGAACAGAGTGGAGAGGAGAAGACCATAGCTAGACTAGGAGAAAACAGCTGATCCCGTGCTTCCCTGTCAAGTATCTCTCTTGCTTTGATTGATCTCCATGAGGACCAAAGGCTTGCCAGGCTGCCAAGTGTCTTGTGTACCCTATTGGTCTGGTTTGAGTTCCTCCATCGATTGTCAATGCAAGATCTGAGATGAACATGTCTTGCTTGAGATTCAGCTGTGTTCCTTCTGTTTCCGTCATCTCGAGCTGTAAATATTCCAGGATTAGACCAAAACTGGCAATTCTGTTACTCATGGATGACGCAGAGCAGGACAGGCTTTGACTCTGAGGGGCTGGTAGCAGTGAATTGTCAGTTTTCTCGTTAAATCAAATAGATGTGATTCATGGGGATGAGATACGTGCAGCACGCTAACCACCTCCTTAGAAGGATGGACACTGTTCAAACCGCAAGAAAACCACCCTCCTTCACCTGGTGCCCTGCCTTTTATCCCGTGCTGTTGGGAAAAGACCTTCAGACGTCATTAAATACTTTGATTTCCCCTTTGAAAAACGGAAGCGAAGGAGGACAGACGCATTCAGCTGCCGGGACTACAGCGCGAGCTGTCGTGCCTTGCATTTGCTGCCTTCTGAAGCACCCGGCAAAGGCAGACAGAGATACCGCTCCTTATGGGGGGAAATAAAAGCCCAGGAGCTAATAAATGTGTGCCAAGTGGCTCATTTTGTGCCTGCAGAAGGGGAGCGAAGGGCATGCATCTTTTCTACCCCCTTCCTTCCTTCTTTGGGGCAGAGATTCCTATAAATGCCCATGATGTGAGATTAGGATTGGCTTTTTTCACAACAGTTCACTTAGGACCCTAAATAACAGCCAGATTCTTTTGTAAGGATGCTGCATCCAGCAGCTCTTAATATTGCTGGGCTCACTTGAAAATACTGGCTGCAATGACTGCAATTATGAGTTGATGGCCTTAAATTTGCCATCAGACCTAATGCCTAGTTTTTCTGTCTGGTTCTTGTTTCCATTCTGCCTTTTCATTGGTGTCCCACAGCCACAATTATTTGTCATTAGTCATTAATCTTGAAAGCATCAGCTTTTTTTTTTTTCTTTTTCTCTTTTTCCCCGGGAACTGTTGCCTGCTTCCTGGTTTTATTGTTCACTGTTTTCCATCACTCTTTCTCTTGCCTCAGTCTAATCAGTTTTGTACTGCTCTAAAAAGTTTTGGTTTTTTTTTTTTTTTTTTTTTTTTTTTTTTCCATGGGGGAATAAACCAACGCAGCAAACACGCCCAAGAGATGTGTGCACAGCTGATGCTGCCTACACCTACGGGATGTTTATGCCCTGCTTGCAAGCCCAGCCCGCTGGGGAGGGGGCAGCATCGAAGTGTTTTTCATTAGAGCTGTAACGATCCTGAATTTTTCTTGCTCATACAGTGCCTGAGTCCAAGCACGGATAATACCTGCAAGCGGCAGGTTTTGGCAGGGGACGGGCATGACCCATGCTCATCCTGCAGACCTCCCACTGCTGCAGGGGGGAGCCTGCGTGGGGTCTTTCACTGTGGACCCGCAGGGGTGGCTGCTGCTGGTGCAGAGAAGGAGCTCTCCCTGTGGAGCCCAAATCTCATTAAAAGGCTGGCGCAGGTGGTTCTCAGCCGGGATCCTGCTGGAAAATGATGAAACAATACAAGAGGGACAAATTTGCTGGACCTTTGACCGGCATCAGAGGTGAGAGCAAAGGTGTGAAAGAATAAGGCCATGTCTGAAAGGGTGTAAAAGACCTTAAAAACACACGAGGGTTTCTAATTCAATGCCACTCTTTTTCCCTGGGGTAGCTGAAAGGGCTGTCTTGCCAGAGGCAGGTTAGGATGGGTCCTCACTGGCCATGCAAGCCCATATTAAGGCAACATAGGCATATTCAGATACCACAGATGTGCACTTCTTACAGCATAAATTAATATGTTTCCAATTGTTTGAATCCTTTGGCTAAAAAAAGTCGTCCTGGTAGGTTTGGAATTTTTTTTTTTTTTTCTATTTTAACCCTCCTCTGGCACTGGACCTGAGGAGGTGCGAGGAAAGCTGTTGTATTTAACACGTAAAGGGTTTTGGCTTACTGCGTGTGCCCCTTTGTAAGCCGCAGATAGATGCTGAGTGAGACCTGTTAATTGGCAGGCAGAGAGTTGCACCCTGGAGCTGAATGAACCCTCTGCTGCCAGAGCAGCAGAACATCTCCCAGCTCTTACTGTCTTCATCCCCAGGGACAGTTCTGTGCGGGAGAGGAGTGCTCTTAATGGGGGGGACCACCAGGGTGGTTCACATCTCATTTGCCTTCAGTTATCCAGACAATGTCTTGGTCCCTTAGTAGAAAGAGATGCTCCTAAAGATTGCTTCCTACTCGGAGATCTCCATCTTCTTCCTTCACCCTCTCTGAGACTGACTCTGACAGTGTTTTTCACCACTTCTGAAGTTCTTGTCTTCCTTACTCTGTTGCCAGGTTTCCATCCCTCTGCTCCCCCCCTCCCAATGTTTTTTTTTTCCCCCTGGATCCTGAGTCTTTCCAAAGAAATGGCAGGGGCATTTGTGCTTCAGCTGCTGCCGGCCCCTCTGGTGCCTTCCAGATGGAGAGAGTCAGTGTTGGTCCCGGTTTTCCTTCCTCCGTGCACACACAGGCTGGTAGGATAGGGAGGGAGGGAGCCTGCAAAGGGTGCTCAGGGCGAGAAGTGAGGGATTGTGCATCCATCCCATCAGTGTGAAGAAAGCGGACACAAAGCAGGGGCAAGAAGAAGCCGTTTAAATCAGGCACGTGTCCGACATTCATACGTGAGACATTTTGGCAAACGTGATCAAGAGCGACAAAGCATATAATCTCCGATAGCTGAGCAATCTGTGGCTTTAATTATAAAATTCACCAGGGCTCTGGCAGTAGGTCCCTCGGCACTAGGAGATGAGGAGGGGACAGAAGAAGAGAGACTCTGGGCAGCAGCAAATTTAATTTTTTTTTTTTTTCCTCCCTCTCCCCCGGGTGTTTGTTCCACTGCCTGTCCCCCCCCAGGTGAGACCAAAGGCCCTTGTCATATGCAAATGGCCACGGCCGTCTGGTTCAGAGTGGCCTTGATGGGACCAGACAGCATGAGATCATTGCTAGATGGAGGGCGATACTTCTCGTCAGGTGCAGCATCATTTCAGTGGCGTTTTGTGTTTGGCCGTGTCACATTGCATCCGTCTGGGCGTGCAGCGTGCTGTCAGATGGTCGCCTCTGAAGTCAATAAGGCAGAACAGACCTGCTGGTGGAGAGGAGAGCGTGCCACCCCCGGGGGACCCAGGAGGGAAGAGACCTTGTGGTGAGCTCGCGGGGAATGAATGGCACCGAAGTGGGAGCAAATTGGACGTTTTGGGAAGAAGTGAGACAAAAAATATCTCTCAGGAAGACGATATCTAATAAAGCCAGGGAGTTGCGGGAGGGAGAGAACTTGTGAGACTTAGGGAATAGCCTAAAATTCAGACAGATGTATGACCAACAGGGAACACAGTAGCGTTGCAATATTTGGGGGCCAACTCTATTAAAAAGAACGTTGCTGAAACGTGCCGAAACCACGTGTATGGCTGCCTCCTCTTCTTTACTATTAAATGTAGGAAAATGGTGGTTGGGAGGAAGAGGGGAAGAAAAGGGTTATTTTTGTTTAAATACTGCGGGACTAGAAAGGATCAAAATCTGTGCTGAGTCTTCCCTGAAGCACTAAACATTTCTTATGCCAGCCAAGTGCCCAGAACTTGGCAAGCCTTCATCAACTTGATTGCTATCCAGTAGTCAAATGCTGCTATGGAAATCTTCCAAATAGCTGGTGACTGATCATTAGTATTGTTTAAAAGCATGTTCAGCTTTTAGCGCTGGGTTAAAACACGTAAGGAACGCGGAGGTGCCTTACCTTTCAAAGCTGAGTTTAACGCTTCCCGAGGTGTTGTAGCTCCCGCAGCCCTGCATCTGCCTCTGTTTATAAACAGGGAAGGTGAGATTTGGGCTATGCTATCAAAGCTGGTGAGGGTTTTTTGGCTTGGTACCAAGTCCCCCTGGTAGCAGCCCCTGGCTGCCATGGAGAGGCTTGCTCTATGTCCCTGCCCGCAGTTACCAGGGATGCAGATCCTCAGCAGTTGTGTTCCCCCACCTGCAATGCCGTGCAGCGGTTTGGCTTTGCCTCTTGTGGGGGAATCAGTGGCCCAAGAGAAAGAATGAAGGGTGACAGGTATCTGAAGGGGACATCTCCAGCTAGCTGGTCTAGCAAACATCCACTGCGTGTGCTCCTGCCCGTGTGCGTGCCCAAGGGAATGAAGCTCTGCAAAGGATATATGCCTTTCGCTCAGCAGCTTTCCACCCAGTTATTGCTGAACGGAGAAGGGAGGGTGCAACACCTTCTGGCGCAATGCCTTTTTGACTCTTTCCCGCTGGGAGATGCCCACCGAGGTTTTCCTTGCCCCTGTAGGTGAGGAGTGCTGGAGATGTCAGTCTGCTGCTTTCCTGATCATCTCCTCTAGGTACTGGCAGAAGAGGGTCATGGGCTGACTGGGGCAGAAACAGATGGAGAGCTCCCAGTCCAAAAAACTTCCCTTGTTTTTCCTCTGCTTGGTGCAGATGTGTTGCCTACTCTTGGCAGCAAAGGCTTGGAGACCTCTCAGCCCCCAGGCCAGGCACCACCTCCTGCTGCTGTGGCTGCTCCCGGCCGGAGGACCCCAGTGTCCTTCCCAGGCAGTCGGATGGCAGGAGCAGGGCGACTTTGGGGAAGGGGAGTTCTCCTGATCCTCAGAGAGGCGGGGAAGCATACATTGCCCCTCTGTGCTGAGGAGGGGAGGAGAAGACCTGGATGTCTCTGAGAACCCTCCTTTCTTTTCTTACCCTGGCTGTATCGGATCGTGGAAGGGAGGGAGAGAGCTGGGTTTGACATGGATTGTCCGATATGGCTTAAAAAATACTCATGTGTTCACAGTGCTAGAATTAGCCAAATGTTGTAGCAGGGCTAAGGGGAAAGCAGTCAGCCAAACACTCTATTTTCCCATCTAGAACTAGCTAAGATGGATTTGGGAGAGACGGGAGGGAACAACACAGGCAAAGTGGATCTGTAAAGACAAGGTAGCAAAGGCAAGTCCTGGATTTCAGAACACGGTGCCTGCCCTTTCTTGCTGCCTAGCAGAAATCAAAACAAAAATAAGCTGAGAAACCTTTTTCAGCCTCATTTTCAAAGCCATCTCTGGCCTGGAAATAGCCCTGAAATGAGTCTGAGCAGTTAAGAGCCACACAGGGAGGCTTAGGGAGGGCCCTGCTGGCGTGCTAAGAAGGTTTGTTTGTGTGCAAAATGTATTATTACATATCTCGGAAAACAGATGACATTATATTGCTTTACATTTGCGCTATTTTTGCTTCAAGGCTCCAGCGTGATTTGTGGTGGTGGGGCCAAGGGAAGATAACAAATGGGTGTCGGGAGCCTATGAAGAATGGAATTTTCCCCCCTTCTGTTATAGTATTAAATAGCTATTTGTATTACAGCAATTTTTTTTTTTTTGTGGTGTGTGCTTAGATTAAAAAACTTTATTTGCTAATGCCACATTATTTAATTTAATCAGGCTGAAGTACACCTTTAATAAATTTGCCTCCAAAATAAAAAATTACAAAGATGTGGCAGAAGAATATTTTAATGAAAACTGATGATGTGGCAAGTTAGAGCAGAATTATGTCCTCTTCCTGCCCTTTCCTACCACCCGACAGCATGAGAGAGCGGCTGATACCTCTCAGAAAATCACGAGCTGTGGCATATAAGTCTTTTTAGTTTTCCTATCCTGAGACCTACTCTCTCGTGGAGTTGTTTTCTGGTTTTTTAGATGACCTGCCAAGAAACCAGGCCCTTGAGTAACAGCACTGAAATAAGGCAGGCAGCAGTAGCTGTCGGTCTGCAGTCTGTGGATGCAAGGCTGGACCGTCCAGGTGTTGAGGTGTGCATGGGAGGGGAGGGTTGTTCAAGGGCAGGGGATGCATGACAAGGAGGACTATTCTTAGATGGATACTCAACTGGTCTTGAATCCACTCTGCCGTCCTTCCAGATGATGGCACTCGATGGTGCCAGCAAATATTTACCCAGCCCCAAAGCAACCTCCCTGCTGCTTGTGCCGGGAGAGCAGGGATCGATGGATGCAAAAAATCAACATTTGCAAGTACGTATAAGGAGGAGGATCTACATGCAGTCGGAGAGGCTCTTGGGAGAGCTGAATTCAATGAGGCTGACACCAGCCTCTTCAAATAACAGGGTCATTGCCTTCTGCCCCCCACCAATGCTGGAATTTAGTCTTTGAGCGTTTCCCTTTTATTCTGTGCAGATATATTAAGGAAGAGTAACCACAGCTTTATTAGCAGGCTAAGTTGCAGTACCACAGCAACGTCAAACAAGGTCTCACCTAGACACAACCCTGTTTTCCTCCAAAATCTCTCTTTGCTCATAAAACTGCTAAGTTGTCACGTGAAGGAACGGAAGCTGTCTGCAACAGCAAAATAAAACCAGAAAGCAGAGCAAAACTCCACAATTAGGAGACACGCACTTGCTCCTGGGAGCAACGTGTCCAAACCCCCCACCTTGATCGGGTCTCACTTTGGCAATAAATACAAAAGATAAATCTGGGCTGAAAAGCAGGAATCCTTCCCTGCTTCTGAGTCCCTCCTGTGGGTATTTGGGTATGGAGTGTCCTGTTGGCCAAATCACTGCCCCTTGTGAGAGAGAAGGTCCTTTGCTTAGCCCTGGAGCTCCTCCTCCTTCTGCTTGGTCTGTCAGTGATGTCATCATAATCACAAATTTATGACATCAGAATGCGAGTCTGTGAAAGCAGTCATGACAGATGAAGTATTACGGGTCCCCTGTAAGCAAAGTGAAAACTCAGCAGAAGAAAACTCGGAAGAAATTTATGAGTCTTCTCTAGGAACCGATGTCACTCCTGGCCTGGGGCCGACAGGATTTATGCTGCCTGTGCCATGGGCCTCACTCTCGTGGGATCAGGCTAAGATTAATCCAGCCCATACTGACTCCATGCCACAGGGCACAGAGGCAGTTGTTGGGGAGACCTGGCAAGAAAGGTCAGCCGTAGGTGGAAGTGCCCCAGGGGAAGGCCAGTGTGTGAGAAGCTCTACCCGCTGGTCCATTTTTACCTGCTACTTGATGAAAAACGCAAAGAATGAAGCCAGTTACGTGGCTGTAAGACACAAAGCTGATGTATAATTTTTTCCTCGTCTTCTCGCTCACTAAATGGACCTCGGTTGTTCTTCAGGCTCATCCACCAGGCATGATGAGCATGCCCATGATTTCATTCTCTGCATAATGAAGGTTCAGTAATGAACTGCTTCTGCTAGCGAGCTGGCAAGCCAGCACGTCGTGTGAGGTATCTCTCTTCCGCTTCTCGCTAATCTAGGCTGAATTTCAGCTGATGGCCTCTGGATCCCACGGTTGCTCTCTTGGGTTGGGCAGACCTTTCGGATGGTCTTGTGGACCATCTCCCAAGCATGGTCCGTCAGCTGCAGATCAGTGGCGGCAGCAAAAGCTGTCCATAAAATATATTCTTGCCCAAACGCTGAGCTGTGTTTTTCCAGGTTTGCTCACTATCCTTTTACTAGTTTCCATGAAAACAAATTGCAGTTTTCATAAACATAAACAACCATCTGGCCCTGAAACGTTGGTGGGTGTTTTTATCTCCCGTCGATGGGATTTGCAAACTGTCAGGAAAAATCCTAGCAAGGTGAAAACGGGTAATTTTGGCACAGCTCCACCAAGCTTCTGCTCCAACCCCGATCACTCGCTCTAAGGCCAGGCTTGCTGTTGTGGGTTCAGCTGCCTTGATTTGGTTGAGTGCTACACAGCATCATCCCAAGAAGGCTTTTTCTCAGGAAGACTTGTTAGGGCCACCCGATCCCTTCACCTGAAAAGAAGCACACACACGCACACAAAAAATCATCCTTTAGAGCTGTTCTGGTGCAAGCTTTTGTTCAGTGGTGACTCAGTGCCAGGCGTGAGCCTGGCACCATCTGCCCATAGCCCTGGTATTCACACCCCAGGAGCACAGCACGAGGACAAAACCAGCGCGGGACTGGGATGTACAGGCTGCCCATTAGCGGTTCCGTCATCCTAAACCAAAGAAATGCTCCCCCCACCCCCAACTTCACTTAACAAAGCCATTAGCACTCCTATTAAATATTTAGCGTGGCGCGTGGTGTTATCCTACCTGCGAGTAGGGAAGGGCAAAGACTGGAGCAGATGGGACGGGGATGATTCAGAGCGTGGTGTTATGTCCCAGAGCCCTAGCCAGGGAGCTGCTTAAATCAAATCAGGCTTAGTAATGGGAAAGTACATAATTAGATGCTTTGATAATCATGGCTGCCCTGGCTAAGGTTTTGCACAATCTCTACAGGCCGTTTTTTAGAGTGAGTCAAGTCTTGGATGAATTCTCTGGAAGGGTTTCTGTGATTGATCGGGGTTGGGGGAGTGGAGGGGACGTCTCCAGGATGGTGGGGATTAGAAGAATGGGTTTGTGCTTGTGGTAGAGAAGAAATAAAAAGGGGAGACCTTACTGAAGATGAGAATTTAGGCAAAGGCACGTCAGCTTTTTGGATGCTGGAGAACAGAGGCAGTAAGAGATCAGAAGAGCTATGGTTGCCGTCAGTTTCCCTGTCTGTTCACCAAAGTTAATCAAAGGGTGGGAGTCTGACAACAGAACATAGCTGGCAAGGAAAAATGTGTGTCCCTAAAGCTGCCTGGCAATCGCAATGCACCGAAGAGTCTTTATATTCTCACTGTCTTTTGCAAATAACATCACAGCGTTGCTGTGGGTTTGGTGGATGCTGAGTAGAGAGTTGGCATAGAGGTGGGGGCTTGACTGCTCGAGGGCTTGCCCACTTTGAGCACTCGCAATGAAGAAGGGCTGGGTTTGGTTGGTTGGGTTTTGTTGGGAGGTGGAATTTAAGAGGATGGATTTGATACACGGACTCTTGGCAGGCCTGTTGACAAAGGTCACGTTACAAATACATCTCCAAACCAATGTCATTTCTAAAACGCTTTCTCCCTGCATTTATATCAGTAAACAGATTCAGCCTCCTGATGAGACGTTTTCCATGGTGAAGTCTCCAGAAATATAACAAAACTCGACGTTGCCCAATGGGCTTAGGAATGGCTCGGGGAAAGTCTTTGAATGCCTAAAGGGCTCCAGCAAGAGGACTTCAATAGGCCTTTTGTCTGTGGTGAGGCTTCAGTCCATCGCTGGTGTTAAAAGACGACTTATAGCTAAGAAAGAAAGGAAGCTGGCTGGACACGTTTTATGGAGCTTTTTCAGGTAAAAAATGCTTACTCACAGGGCATTCATCCAGGATATGGGAGATCATGTTCAAAACCTCTGCCTGATAGAGAGCAGGGATTAATTAAATATGCACGGGGCCAGAGAGAGAATCAGGCAGAGCAAACATGCAAAATCCTTCATCTTCTAGGGGAACGCTTGCAACCTGCATATTGTGTTTCTTAGGCTGGTGTGCATTTCCTCTCCCTCTCGAAAGAATCAAACACTAAATTAAAAGGTCTTGGAAGAGAAATCCCCAGATCTCACAGTTCACACAATTCTTGTTTTCTGGCTAGTTCTCATTCCTGGCACAGGATATTGATATATTCGGATAAGGGTAATTCTGGGGATCTTGAGGCCTTTCTTGGATGCCGGACTTGTAAACTATGTTTAGAGTTCAGAGTCCACCCGCATTTCAGAACTGATGAGAAACGAGAAGTGATGTATTCCTTTGTGCTCATGTTTTTCCCATCACTGCCATGTCCCTTAATGTGCGCTCTCCCCACCAGAACTGCCCTCCTGCCTCAAATACAGAAAGCCTGAATGTGCCTCCTCTCCACCATCCCCAGCCTTGGCTGATCTCTGTGCCCCCCACCCCTGGCGGGGATAAGGAGCTAGCGCATCTCATCTCCTGCACGCTTGGCATCCCATAGGTAGCATCTTCAGTGTGCAATCAGCTCAAGGAAAAGACCCTTACCTCAGTCACCAGGGTCCCCTCTGTTTTAAAGAGCACGCAGCGTATTGCACAAGTAGTAGGCGAGGATAAAGAACTTAAACGTGGCCTGACTTGGTGCTTGTCAAAAAGGACTTTCATGCGAGCGCAGTCTCAAATTGTTGCAGATGAGAGACAAAGAGAAAAAGGATCGGTACGAGTCCCTCCTTGGACACTTCCACTCTGGGCTGCTGTTTCCTTTGCAGCTCTTTCCCACATCTCTGAGACAAACCAGGAGCGCTCTTCTATTTAATAAAAGTGGAAATTCAAGTGATTTCAATCAATCAGCCTTACTCAGGGTCTCTGGAGGACCGCAGCTCTAGCTCTCCTTCTCTTCCCCATTACGCTCAAAAAAAATACCCAGGAACGTCACATTTGCAGGTTGGCAATTAATAAAGAACTCCCATCATTCAGAAAAATAGGTAAATTGTGTTAGAGTCAGACCATGGGCTCGGCTGCGTAGCAATGAAGAGCGCCGTCCGAGGCTGTATTTTACCCTGCTTGGCATTTTTTTATACAAAATGTTGTCCATCTCTTTCGACTCCTCTTGGCTGGAAAGAGAGAAATAACCGTTTTCCAGGGGCCAGGCTAGAAAAGCTCTTCATCTCAGCTCTGAAAGGGAAGAGGCTGCAGTTACCCACGGGAGGATCTGATTGTACCTAAACAGATCGATTCCGGTCCCCCCCCCGCCCTTACAAAGTCCATCAAACTACTGTCTATTGAAATCTATTTAAGTAGCCATCCTTGTCTCTGGCAGCCAGTTCTTGGTGGTACCCCCAGCTATCAGGGGAAGAAGAAATAGGTTGCTGATGTCTACGTGCAACAGGGAGCTGGTGCAGGGGGTTGAAGAAGAGAGAAAATGAGAAAGCAGAATCTCTTCCTC
This sequence comes from Fregata magnificens, assembly GCA_013389945.1. Classification (NCBI taxonomy): domain Eukaryota; kingdom Metazoa; phylum Chordata; class Aves; order Suliformes; family Fregatidae; genus Fregata; species Fregata magnificens. The sequence goes on from WAAD01024644.1 coordinate 161,390, forward strand.
GCTCTGCTCAACATGCAAGGAAAAAAAAAATCCTCTTCCCTTTAGTGAAAGCCATTAAAGAGAAAGAAGGAAGGAGGAAAGAAAGGAAGAGGAAAGTCATTACAAGGCTTTGAATCTGGAGGTCTTTTAAATCTCTTAAACTGAATGTAGTTTGTCAGCAAAGAAGAAAAGCAGACACTTTGCTGATAGGGCAGGTACCAGTAAAACCTGCTGTGCTTCTGATGAATACTGACAAAGCACTTTCCGAGGGGCGGGAAAGAAAAACCCACCGGCTTTTGGAGTTTGCCCCGCGGTGTGGCCTTCATCCGAACCAAGATGTGCGTTGCGTGGTGAGGAGGACCCGGCGGTTTCTCGTCGGCTTATAGGACTGTCCCTGGGCTGTCAGGAGGGAGGAGTAAAAGTGCTGATGGGGTCTGGGAGCACTTTGGCAGGGAACAACTGCAGGAGACAGCTTCCTTCTTCTTGCATCTGATTTAGTACTGACAGAGGGGGTTGGGAGGAGGAGGCCCTGCTCACGTATAGGTTTAGGAGGAACCTCCTGAACCTCCAGAGCAAGTCTTTCGAGATTTCGGTGTTCCCCGGGGCTTTCTGTAGAGCCTTTCTGAACTCAGCCTCAACAGGGCCACGGGTTGCTGGTTTAGCTGTATTCTTGCTGCCGGTGCCAGGTGGAGACGCTGTCGTAGGATTTTGCCTATAGCTATAGGCTCATGATCTTGGGCCACGAGAACCAGTATGGTGGCATGCCTTTTGCACCTCCTCTTGGTGCCCAACTAATGAGTTGTTGCTTCATCGTGACAAAGGGCTTAGGACTCAGGGGTGAGCTCTTTTGCCACCAAATCGGGCAATGGAGTGGTACAAGAGTGTGCATCCTCACCTGCTGCCTTACATCCCAGCTGTGAGCAGATGTGTTTCCTTTATCGATGGTCCCACAGAGCCCGTCACCCTGCTGCTGGCTGGGAAAGCAAATATTCTTGCTCGCATTGCAACTGTTGCTTCCAAAGTTACCTTCAGCAACTGCAGAGGCAACTTTTTCTTTAATGATAATGGAAAGAAAGAGTAAAGATGGACAAGAAAGGATGACAACAGTGTGAATTAGCAGTCCACACAGCCAAGAGATGTATGTAGTAACCTCTTTTATGTCTTATTCTCGCCCAGGGATACCTTTGTCTTCTGCAGCACGGAAGGATTTTTAATCTTCTTCACAAAGACAATCTTTGCAGGAGGGGGAAACAATCAGCTTTTATGGGGCTGTTCACTCCTTTATTTATTTGCAAATTCTCAGCAACAGTCAAACTTGAGCAAGGGATAAAAAAAGGAGAAAAAAAAAAAAAAAAAAGGAAACAATCCAGAAAAGGTGAGCAAGGAAGATGGGTATTTTTCTTCTTACTCTATCGCACAGAATAAGAAATGGATGTCTTACACATATATAAATAATAGCCATCTATAACCTACTAGTATTGAGATGTAAATGAGGTAACAGTGGGAATTTTATCTCATTCAGCATGAAAAATGAGCCTCCTGTTACAGGGAGTTTAAAAGCGTGCCTTTGAAGCTGAAGGCACAAACCCCTTGCTGAAGCACAGAGCAGCAAGGGAGGAAGGCAGGTGATCTCCGGCCAGGACCCCTCCTGCCACGTGGGTGTCCCCCCGTGTAGGGTCTCCAGCACGTGATGGCAGAGCGGCCAAAAAACTGGAGGGGGAAGAGGAACAGTCTGCGTGCTGCTGAAAAAGGAATATGTGTTATTCTGCTTGAAGCACGGGGAGAGGTCAGTCTTGATCTCCTTCCCTCTAAATTGTCCCCGTGAAGCAGCCTATATGGCAGACCTTGATGTCTGTCCCTGCCTGATGCTGGAGAGAGGCAAGGGGACCGTGGGCTCTCCCGCGGCACCTGCGCTCTCCAAGCACTGAGACGTTTCTCCTCTTGATGCGGGGAGTATCAGACAGCACTTTGTATCCATCCTTTTCTCCAATGTTCCATCAAAAAGTTAGTACACAAAGGACTCTCGACGTGTACAAGAGTCTTCCCTCTCCAGGAGTGTTTTCAGTCCTGGCATACCAATCGCTCAAGCGAGTTCCAGACATCTTATTAACGATTCCAAGTGAGATCCTATTAAAATGGCACTGTCAAGTTGGTTAGGACCAGCCTCTCTTCATCTGTCAAGGACTCTCCTCTTGATTCTAACTGCTAAAGAATAAAAATCCCAAAAAACCCCAGGCAAACACCACCTCAAATTCACAGTGTCTGCTGGTAAAACGCAGATCTTGGTTGTTATTATTTTATTTAACAGAAGCCGCTGTTCATGCAAGGTTAAGCCCGTGTAGTTAAGAATTAGGAAATCAGGGTCACAAAGATGAAGATCAATTGTAGTTTGGCTCCCTCTGAGAGTGTTTGTCAGACAGAAGGAGATGGAGGAAAAAACCTACAACAAAATAAGATTCCCCTAATGCTGTCACATCCTTGGTTTTTGCAAGAGGTTTTTGTTCACAACAGTATGACTGGAAAGGCTTTTTGGAAAAAATCATGTCGCACTATTGCAAAGACACTGTTCCTGAAGATCTCTGTGATCTCCACTCCTAATATATATATATANACTGAACATACAAATCTCAGATAAATCCCAGAGTTGCTAAGGCTTTGCCATCTTGGTTCTCTATTTTTCATTTGCTCTTAAGAAAGAGGCTTTCATGTAGTTCATGTGAGCTGGTAAATAAAACAAGAAGCTAAAACTGAATAAGTTATTTTGACAGCTCTTGTGCCATCAAAATGCTTTTACTAGGATTTTTTTACTAGTAATTAAGAAAGTGAAACTCATCCTATCTTTATAGTGTTATAAAACTTGAGTGTAATTCTTTTGTCTGATGAAATAGACCTGTATAAGACAAAATTTATGGATGGTATTATAGGAAAATGAGATCATATATAAATTCTTCAGCATGTCACCATACTAAAAGTCACCAGAAAATGCTGCAGTTATATCAATATATATATATATATATATATATATATATAGTCTTTCACTCATTCAGGGACAGAAAAGCAATTAGATCTTGCAGCTCAGACTGTGATCAATTATCCTACAACTAGCATATGGGCACGGAGAAAAGGAATAGTTCCTGAAACGCGTGGGTTTTGTATTGAAGTGTTCATCAACCAGTGAACGAACTGGGAAAATCTGTGAAAACATCTGCTTGTTTCTGCATGCTCCCCAGAAGTCAGGGCTGAACTCAGCCCTTGGGTTCTTAGCCCTAAAACCTGGCCTTGCCTCTAAAACGCGAGTTTGGGACTGGATAGGTGAATGCTCTAATCCGGGTGCATCATAAACTTGGAGCGTGCAGATTCATCACTCTGCTCCTCAGCTGTAGAAAAGGGAACAGCAGCATTTTTCTCCTTGCTGCCTCTCTGTGCTCTACCTTACCCAAACTGGTGGCCTTTCTTTGGAGAAGTCTTTCTCTGATGCGTGTGGTTTGTTCACCATCAAGGCTGCTGAATTCTTTTTTTTTTTTTAATATCTAAGTGCTACTATGGTAAATGGTCATTAAAAAGCTATAAATAGTTCACAACACTCCAGTTAGGAAGCTCTACTTAATTGCATGAAAAACCAGAGGAAAAAGTTAGCTGCTGCTGCAGTCCCTGATGAGGAGACCCTTGAACTTAGCAGAAGGCATTCTCAGGTCATTCAAGTGTCTGGCTAGCAGTCAAATTAGATGTTTTTGCATTTTTTTTTTTCCCCCTGGGTCAAGGGCATGGGTGGAGAGGCTGGGCCCTCTTAGCAGTCGGATAAATAGGCGGTGACGTTAAGAACGTCACGTTCGAACGGTTTCTGAGGTCTGATAGCCGAGCCTGACATCAGACGTGCCATTTTGGCTGCAGATGAGCGACACGCCCCCAGCTTCACCCGGCTTTTCCTTACTGCCCCTCATTTACTGGCATCACTCCTAATGAAGCAAAACTCCGCCACCCACAGCTTACCTTTCACACCAGCCATTTCACGCTTTGGTCATCCTCCTAAGTGCTCCGCAGCATCGCGGGGGTCCAGAGAGAAACCAACGGGTGAACTCGGAGGAGTAAGGGATGGCAAAGCAGCCCCCGCTTACTCCCAGGGTGTCCCCAGAGCTTTGCTGAAGTCGCCGATGATGCTGGTACCTACCAAAGGATGCAAGAACTCGTGCGTCAGTGGACTAAGGCGCTTTATCTGCTAACTTCTACAATAGTATCACAAAAAGCAGGGTACGAAAATGACATTGAAAAACAGTACTTGACGGTGTCCTTTTCACATTGCTCAGACAGTGGCCTTACTTTCCAACGCCTTTGTAGCAATTTGCATGCTATTACCCACAATGCCTTTGACTATAATGCTATTACATCTTGGCAGTCTCTCTAACCTAATGATGACAAACACTGCAGTATTCCTTATCTGCTCGTTGCCAAAATACCCCAACAATTATTTGGGGGGGNTTTTTTACCTTAAAAAGGCTCTGGGGGAAGGAAATGGGAGAGTGATAACTTTAGGATGGATTGGCCATAATGCCAACTACCAGGTGGAGACCACAGTGCTTTCTCTGCTCGCTCGCAAGCCCCAGCATCACACACCTTCCGCGTTCCTTGTCCCCTTTGCAGCGCTTCTCCTACCACCTACTTCTCCTGCCATTTTCCCTGATTCGTAGTATTTCCTGTCGTCCGCTTCTTGTCTTAGCTGAGATGGTAAAGGCTTTGGGGCAGGGACTCGTGTTTGGGAGTAATGCTGCAAGCTTCCAGGTGGTGGTTTAAGTGCCATCCTCCTCTAGGTCTACATTGCGCTTCAGGCTTCCTTGCTCTTCTTGCGATAGGAAATACATATCTGAGTGATGCAATGAGATATTCTGAGACTTGAACGTAATTTCTGTTTGGGCCGGCGATGCTAAGTTGGTGTTTGAGCCTGAAACCGTGCCAGCCAGCTGCTTATTCCCCGGCAAGACGCCCGTAACACGGTTGTTGCAGACCTGGGCTTTGTAATACCGTGTTTGTAGGTGCCTGCCTCCGCCAGGACCGCAGGATTCGGTCCCAGGGGAGGGCACTGCCGTGCTAAAAGGACACCCTCTGGAAAGTCAGAGAGATGAACGCTTTGGCAGGGCGGCAACGTGGCGTTTTTCTTTGTTCCCTGGCACAAACCCAGCTTTTCATTATCTTATTAAAGCAAACAGAATCGGGACAATCAGCTCTGTCCGTCGAGCAGAATTAACTCCCTGCACGCAGCGGCTGTTGATCCAGCCCAGGTGATGGGTGACCCCAGGTGATGGGGACGTCCCAGGGATGGGTTTAGGAATCCCGGGGGATAACGGCGCTGCTGGGGCTGGCACGTGGCTTTCTTCAGCCTGGCCGGTGGGGAAGGGAGAAGCTTTGTCCCGGAGAGGCAGCGGGGTAGCGCAGGGCAGCGTGCCGAGCTGGCCCGTCAGCTGTCTTTCTCCAGACAGAAAATGGTAAGAATAAGGCTCGTAAAACATCCATAATAGCTCTGGTTTTGGCTCCTGCAGAAAGCCCTGCTGCTTTCCCCTCTTTAGCTCGCTTCCTATTCAAACGTCCCATAGACTCCCAGGGGACAGCAGGGAACACGCGCCCAGGATCGGGTTTTCGGCGGCCGAGCATCCACACCCCCGTCCTTTATTTTGGCCTCTGTGAGGAAACGGGCTGAGAGCCAGGGTCAGAGCAAGATTTGTTTAGAAACCGGCCCAAAAATAGAGTCGCAGCAGGACATCGGGCGCTTGCTGAAGTGTGGGAGAGGTAACCAGGTTCTCTTGCAAAGCTGCCCCTCCTTTCTCCCCCTCCTCCCACTCCCTGGCTTATTAATTAACCTCTGTTAATTAAGCCGCAGCTCTCATTGCTAGAAGGTATCGGCGTGTTCAGGAGCTTAGCAGGATTAAATATTATTAGATGTTCTTGGATAATAGGAACGCCTCTGTGTTCGGAGCTCAAGTTTGGTGGCTGGCCTGTAAGCTGGAGCTGGAAAAGCGGGGGAGAAAGCTTTTCTTCACGTAGTCATGCCCGAACCGGATAGTCTGGCCCTGAGGAGGGGGAAAAAAAAAAAAAGCTGTTTTCAGTAGCAGAGCTCTCTTTAACCTCACCTGGGGAGCCAGAGGCTCTGAGCAGCCTCTGCAAAATAGGATGCAACAGGAGCCGGTGACACAGGAGATGTTATAAACCAAAAGCAGGCGCTTCATTTGGCTGAGGTTAGCTGAAATGAGTATATTTTGTGTGTCCCCTTTCCCACCTCTGCTCGGCGCTGAGCCTTGCGATGCCACGCTATGGAGGTCCTGCCACCCACCGCCCCAGGAAAGCATCTCGCCAGGGGCAGGAGGTGGACATTTTCATCCCTCTCCCCGTTTGTATGATGATCCTATAGCAATCCTATAGAGAAGCAAAGGCAGCTGCGGAGCGTGCCAGCTTATAAAGTGAGCAAACATAATATTTACATCAATAAGACTCCCCGTGTTTGACTAGAAGCTAAACAATTTAAGGGAAGATTGATTTGTTATGTTAAAGGGTAAACCGGGTCAGGGTTATGAAAAGAAGCTTTAAATACCATTCACAAAAGCAACATACCAAATCCCCCCGCTGCTCTTTAAGCGCTGGAAATGTCACAAAGAGATAATTCAAGCGGTGGAGGAGCTGCCGCATGAAAGCAGTGCTGGGAAGATGTCCACTTTTGAGGGCTTCGTCCAGTTCGATACATGCAGCTGGATCAAGAGCTGGAACTTGTGTCGCCTTGAAAATTCAGAGCATTTCCAAGTCGGAGGTTGATTTATTTTTTTTTTTTTTACTTAGGAGCAGAAAGCTAAAATTTCCCATAAAATAAGAAGTCAGATTCAGAGAGGCAGCTCGTTTAGATAACAATGCAGCAACCTAAAAATGTTAAAAAGAGCTCATAAAAGTAAACAAAGCGAGCATGAGAGAAATTCAAATTGTTCCCTCCTTCCCTCTGGTCAAACTTTTAATTGCTAGGAATTCAAAGCAGCTGCATTTTCTGCTGGAAAAGTGCTCTGTTGCATTTTTATAGCAGTTTCCTTTACCGTAGGAGCCTCGGGAGCAGGACGGGGCCTTGCTCCATGGGTCAGATGGGCTGTGCATGAAGCAGGGGATTTTGGGGGGTGGGAGGGAAGCCAAAAAGGCTCCGGACGCCTATTAGGCGTCTAATAATCTTTCATTGCAGAAAAAAAGAGGGTTATTTGGCCCTGAGTCATGCAACGAATGGCCTTTAGCATGTTTCGCCCTTTTTCCCATGAGCAGGCTGCGACTTTTTCCTCCCCAAATGAACCATGACAAGCCCCTATCCAAACAGTAATAATAGTAGTAATAACAGTAATTATCCCAGCAGCAATATTAATCATAAAAACCTCAATTTTTTTTTAATTCGCTGCTCTCAAGAGCACTAAGCCACTGATGTCAGCTGCCTGCCTGGGCTGCCTGCGCAGGGGTCCTGCCTGTCCCAGGACCTTCCTGGCTGGGAGCACACCGCCCCATAGCTCATCTGGGTGCTTGACGCTCATAAGCGGGCTGCACCCAGCCCTCTGGGGCAGAACTTGGCCCGTTTCAGACTGATGGAGATCCATGTGCTTTCAGGGGTGCCCGGTGGGTCTGGCTCCACCACGTGGGTGCCCACTCCCGCACACCGAAACCCGGCAGCCTTATCAAGAGCGAATTAAATCCTCCTCTGATACTGCTCAGGCTCCGGCTCTGTGCTAAAGTCATCTGTAGCCCCAGGTGCTCGTCTGCGGCGGCTGCCCTTTTCATTCCCGAAGCTCACTGGGTGCAGGGGAGACAAGGCAAGGCACGCGTGTAACGGCTGATGAGGCTCATCCAACGTGAAAGGGCAACTGGGTGAGCAGCCTCCTGGCTTGATATTCTGCTGCTTGGGAGCCACTTCCCTTTATTCCCTTTTCACAGGGAAGGGAAAAGTGGGAGAGGAAAGCCGAGGGGCAGACACGAGGAATCGGAGAACTCCTCCTCTTTCGACTGCTGCTTTTTCCCCCTGGTCTGGTGCCTTCACGGTTTGGTTGCTGGAAGCTGAGAGCGAAGCAGCCTCTCTGAAAGCAACGTCTTTAGAGGCCTGCTGGTATTTCTCCATGCAGGCAGATTCGCGTAGCTGTGCTGTGGACTGCAGCAAGAGGTGATGCTCCTCCGCGGTCAGCCTGTGGAGGCGTCCCCAGCAAAGGCCAAGGAAATGCAATCAGGAAATTAGGAGTTTGGGGCAAAAAAATGCTTGACAAGGTCACGACAGATACGCGCAGCCGGGGAGAAATCCTGGCTCTGCTGAAGCCAGCGGGGTTTTTTGCTGTTGTCTTCCCAGGGACTGGGACGTGTCCCATGTCCCAACACTGGGGTGAGAGGAGCGGGCAGAGCGGCTCGCAGCAGCAGGATGGAGCTGGTCCCCGCTGCTCCTCTGGCCCCGTGTCCCTGCCCGGTGCTGGGAGAGGCATGGGCTTGAAACTCTCCTCCAGAGAGAGACAGGCAGCCCCCGTCCCCATCTCTATGCCACGCCAGCTGCTTAGCACTGTGGCAATTAATCACTTTGTAAATATCTTCTGTTTTATTACATAAGCAATAAGCACTTTGTCGGAAATTACATAAGTTATAATCCAATTAAACAATAATTACATTGTAATGGCTTTGTAACTACGGCATTAATTAACTTTTATTGCCCTGTAAATTAAGCATGGTATTGATACGGAGTTGAGAGCAGACAGCTGGCTCCGGTGGCGGCAGGAGAGGGATGGGGAGCCCCAAAAGCCGTCAGGGGTACTGTTGAGGCCTGTAGTCGCATGGTCGGCCTCGGCAAGAGAGAGCTTTGTCCAAGCTGTGAGGATGTCCATGTGCATCCTCTTCCTCCCAGGGACGTCTCCCTCCCCAGGGAAGGGAAGGGTCCTGGTGGCCAAGGGTCCCTGGGGACCAGCTTTGAGGCATTGATGTGGAGCCAGCGGCAGCACCGGCGGCTAGCGGAGGAGTGGGAAGCCGGCCACGTGTCAGGAGAGCTTCTGCACGCCTACGCGTTGTTGCTCATCCCTATCGAGCACCAGATTCACCCACAGGTTTCAGGTGCTAAAGAGATAGGAGCTATGGCCAAGGTCCTCCGAGGTACTCCGATACCTATCGTCACTTCTGGTGGGAGGATCTGCGGCTTGCTCTTGGGAAATCGCCTTCCTGGAGGGGGTTTCTTAGCTGACAATGGCACTTCAAAGTGCCTGGTGTTGATGGCAAGGCAACGTGCTCTTGCCAGCTCTCTTGCTACCAGTAAGCGGTGCTGGGATGGCGCTCCCTCCCCAATTAGTAGGGAGAGAGGAGCCCCGGGAGAGACTGGACCTGCAGCTGCTGGATGCTCCCCCACCGCCTGCAAAGCTCTCCCCTTGGCAAGCCTGGAAGAGAGGTGCCCTTGTCCCCGCCACCCGGACAGCTTTCCAGCTGTTGCCGGGCTTGGGACCACTGGAGCGAGCAAGCGATGGGTTGCTTCAGCAGGATCTCTTCCCTGTGGCTCTCCGGGCAGGGGAACTATTCTGGGGATGTGGAGAGCAGGGAGACGTTTTGCTCGAGGCTCAGGAGGCTGCTGCTTTGTGCACACAGCTTCCTCCCTCCCTCTTTCGGGAGGGACGTGCTCGCGCATAAACGCTTCCAGCCGCTTCGGGCTCCCCTGGGTGCAGCCGGCTCCACACGAGTGCTGCAAGTCAAGGAATTGGGACTGGAGCTGGCAACGCCATGGGTGCCCCTCTGCCTCTCGCCTCCATCCATCCCAATCCTTAAACGCCCCCGCTTCAGATCTGCTTGAGATAGAGACTGCGACTCCCGGGCGAGCTGCTGCTTGCCCGGCACGAAAGGGCTGCGAGGGGCAGGATTTTGCAGCAGCTGCTTTGGGAGCAGGCTCCCGGGAGGGAAGGGCAACCAGAAACCTATCTGGGCCATCTACCACAGGCTTTCAGGCGGAGCAGGGAGGCAAATCCTGCCTCCACTCCTCACCCCCGTTTGTGGCTGGGGATTTGGTGGCCGCCTGTGAGTAAGGGCATTAGCTCATGCTGGGACTCATTTCTTTGCCAGTCGGAGATGCTTTATATGGGATGAGTGGCTTTTCCTAAGACAGTTCAAGCGGGGAACTAACAAACTGAGTCCTGGTGGGATTGGTAGCAAGGACGCCAAATCGAGATGCCAAACTCTGACCAAAGAGCTGCTTCATTTTTGGGAGGGGGATTCCGTCTTGTGCCGATGCTCCTTGACACCTCGGGAGGCAGCGAGCCTGCGGGTGTCAGGGGGAAACATTTGCAGAGTAAATCTCCAGGTCTTGCAAACTAAATCTCCAGGTCTCTCCGGGTTTGCCTCTCCTGCTCCTGAATACACAGCGAGCAGGTCTGATGAAAGATTGGCATTTATTGCCGAGGCTTTAGAAACATGCTCTTTACACCAGGCGTGCTCGGAAACTAGAAAATCAGCACAGCCGCTCGGATTCTCGCATAACCGGTAGAGTGATGCAGATAGGGAAATGTAACAAAAATAATTATCCTTTTGATCTGGCGTAATCTCTAAATCTCCTCCCCACCTTCTGAACCCTGTTGAACTACCTCTCTGCTCCCTCCTGGGTTTCTACCTCTCCGGCATCCTCCTGCTTCGCCACGTGTCTGCTCTGAGCTCTGCAATCACCCAGGACGCACGAGGAGCCACGATTTGGCCGTGCCTTGTCCTAGTTCTTTTGTGCTGCTTTTTCTTCTTTGTATGGACATATTAATTTTGCAAAAATCGTAGCTTAAATGCGCAAAAGACCCATCTCGTTTTTGGAACGTGACTTGCTGGGGCTTGGCTCCCCTCTTGGCAGAGCCGGCAAGCCATGGCTGCTGCCGGTGGGCTTATGCGATCGGGATCGCAGCGTATAAAACAATTATGGAGACCTGCCACCTTGTGGGAGCTGGGAGATGTGGCAGAACCCCCCGCCCCGAGCCCCTCACCCTGTGTGCGGGCTGGGTTTAGGAGCATCTCCACGCTGGGTTTTGGAAGATGCACGTCCACGAAGGCAAAGTGCGAGCCTGAGGGTAGAGAGGGGCAGTGCTTCACCTCACCTTGATTTAGACTGGGTCCCTCCGGCCGCCTTCTGGAGCGGGTTTCGGTACCCAAAAAGGAGGAGGATAGTTTTAGCCACCAAAAGAATAGTTAAAAGACACCCTCCCTTGGAAAAAAAAAAAGCTAAGGAAGGGGAGAGAGAAATAAGTGAAGAGAGACGGTTGGAGGTGAACTGCGGGGATGGGTGATGGGAGTGCCATCCATCATGTTTGCTTTCGCCCGATGGGAATTTCCACTCTCTCTCTCCAGCCTGCGTTCAGGCGCTGTGACTGCCTCGGCGTGCATTTCCCCAGTGCCCCGTCCCCTTTTCCTGGGTCAATAGTCCATCTTCTCTTGCTTCGCCACGGACCTGTCGCTGCTCCGTAGGGCTGTCATTAGGAAGGTGAAGAGCATCTGCGAGATAAAAAACCCCAGTGTTTGTGGCAGAATGATTTTTCCCTTAAAAAAAGAGGTGGATGTAGTGACGCGTGGAAATCGCTCCCCAGTATTGCTCATGGGGTTCCCTACTTTTGCTCCCCCTTTATTTAATTTCCATTTTCTTTTTAGTTGAGGAAGGACGTTTTCCTCTCACCTGGGCATCTGTCCTTCCGTCCCCAGCCAGCCCCTGCTCCCACAGCCTCCTGCCTTTCTGCGGTGACGCGTTATGATGTTGCTACAGAGACCTCTGACCTCAGGTGGGCACCCGGCAGCAGGAGCCAACACGCTCCTCAGGCAGAGCAAGCTGGTGTGCGAGCGGCTCCAGTGCCTGAGGTGGGGAAAGGGGGGGGGAAAAAGAGATGCAGAAAAAAAAAATAGAATGAATTAACTGATGCTATAAATAGCTCTGAGCTGTTAAACGAAATACTTTTCACGGTGGGTTGTGAAACATCCGCGGGGTTTATTTAATGCCCGGGTTTTTCCATCTGTCCAGCTCTGTTAGCAAACATAACCCATATGCCGTCATTTTGGTCCCCCCACCCCACCCCGGAGGCCAAAGGCTTTGCTGACTGCAGCTCCCCGTGCTCTGGCAGGCGCTGGGGAGAGGGGAAGGTGCTTATCGTCCAGCGGGAGCGTGCCCGCAGATATGCATCCCTGCCCGTCTCCCAGGGCAGGCGGGAGGGTGGCAGCCCGGGGGTCCCCGCCGAAGCAACACCCCCGTGGTGATGGGAGCACGTAGGCAGCCTGAGAGCACCCGGCACTGCCCAGCTCCTAATCGGAGCTGACAGGGCTGCGGAAAGGGAGAAGGGCGAGGGAGGAGACAGGGAAAGCAAAGCGATGGTTCTTCCTGGCGTGAGTCCTTGGGTACCGCAAGCATCCCCAGATGGGCCAGGCAGGGCGGGGGGCGGAGGGCAGCCCCTCGCCTCGCTTTCCCCTTGCAAAGGCGCACCTGGGGTCGGTGCCACCCCGGGGCTGTGATTTGGGTGGTGTGGGCACGCAGGGGCTTGCTGAGAGGGATAAAATGAAACCCCCTTCTGAGCGGGAGGAGGGGGAAAGAAAGCAAACCTTCAAGGAAATTTCCTTTCCTTAAAGGAAATATGTCATTGCCTAAATCGCTGCGAGATGGCCAGAGCAAAAAAACCCCAGACAGGGCCAGGCAGGACCCAGCCGTGGGTGCTGGCGGAGTGCTGGGTGCACCCCGGGCTTGGGCGTGCTGCGGGCAGGGTGAGTAAAGAGGTCCCGTGTGAGCGCCATCCCTCCAGAAGGACCCAGGGAGCAGGGTTATTACTGATTATTTAAGCTTTCTAAGCTGGCAAGCCAGAACCTGAAACTCGTCCCATTGAAAACTTAAGTCCCGTAAAGCCGCTGGTTAAATGGGAATTCATTGAGCATTAAATCTGCTGAAACTTTTTTTTTTTTTTTTTGACTCGGCACGAGGAGGATTTGGTCGCTGACACCTCCCGGCTTCCCTGGGGCCAAGCAGGTGCTCGCAGCAAACATGAGCATCCTGATCCCCCCCCCTCCCCGTGCCGGGCAAAACATTTTGGGATGCCCTCGGTCGCAGGAGGAGGCTGAAACATTTTGCTGGGTTGTGGCACATGTGCTTGCACTTTTAAAAGGGAGGGGAGGGAGGAGGAAGGAAGGGTAATTAATCACCAAAGATACTTTGCTCGTTTATTTTAACAACTGGAGTTTAGCTTAAATTATTTATGCTGAAGCTTCATAATGTACTAGGAAATGCACTGCAACATATGTCATCAAAAGAATGAAGCCCGGGTAATGCGAAACCGCACTCCAGCCCTATTAAACTTGCATTTAAGTGGGAAGAGGATGACTTTTTTTTCCCAGCAAATTAATAATGTGCGCTGATTAGCACAAAACAGATTAGCAAGGTTCCTCTCCATGCGCTTTGTTTCGTCAATAGAAAGTTAATTAACATCCCTCTGCCTTCTGATACCCAGTTATAAGACAACACTCCAGCATCACACAGACCTTAATCTTAGATTATGAGTTTGTTCGTTTTCTTTAATTTTAGCTACTATTAGATACGCGCTGGCTGGGAGGTGGGTTTTCATAGCAGATGGGCCCAGTTTGGTAATACTCTAACTTTCTTTATTTCAAGGCAATACTGTATGGGGTAGAGCACTGGGGCTCTCTTCCAGCATGGAATTACGACCTAGTTCACCAAAAAAAGCACCAAAAAGTTATTAAAATGGTATGCAGAATATTTGGGACACGCTACAGATAAGCGGGTGTGATAAGGACCAAAAATACGGTACGGCATGTGAGACAGAGAGGCTCTAAAGCATTTTTAATGAGAGGGTAAACCTTGATAAAATAAGAGCATCGCCCTGCTACATTCCTGCGGACCCAAACGGACCCGATTACGGAGACTCCAGCCCTGAGGTGCAGTGCCTTACGGCTTGCTGAGCTCAGGGCGAGGAAATGTCCCGTCCTGTAGTATTGTTATGCTAAATCAAAATTAAAAATTAAATTAAGGCCAAATTTCTCTGGAGCTTTGGCACCCCAGAATATGTTTCCCCCCTCCCGCCCCAAAAGACACACTGTTCATTAGAGGGTCCCCATACGTGCTTGAAAAACATGCACATAAAAAATGACATTACAGCCATGGCCCTTCGCTCCTACCTTTAGCTAAAGCCGCTCCTTCTTAAATCCCCGAGTGGTTTTTTTTCCCACATTTGCCTCTGTTTTCCCATAATTAGTGCGCTCACTACATTAAAGCTCTGGCAGAGCTGCATGCCCCATCCGCGTAAAAACTGGTCATCTCCCCCTCCCCGAGGCGAGTATCTGGACCGTCAGGTTTTACGCGCGGGCATTAGCAAACCTGCCCGAGATGCCCACACACGGAGTCCAGGCGCCACCCAAATTCCTCTTCAAGTTATGTCTTGAAAGGAGAGGAGCCAAAGTCCTGCTCCCAACTCGCCCTCCTGGGCTCCAGCCCTCCCCTTCCAACCCAGCGTACGCCTTGGCATCCCAACCGCCATCCATGGAAAAACCACAAAGAAAAGAGTCTTTTGCCCAAAGACGCTGCCCAAATTAAGGACGAGATGAGAGCCCCTGGCCTTTGATCTTCTGCATGGTGATAATAACTCATCTGGCTGACAGCAGCCTCCCCCTCCCCTCCCCTACCCCCACCCCGCTTAATTAAAGGGAACAAAGAAAAAGTTGCTAATTAAAAGGAACAAGGGAAGGAGGGGGAGAGCACGTGGGAGGGAGGGATGCAGCAGCAGAGCAGCGCAGGGCGGTACCCACGGCGGTGCCGGGGACACCAGAAGATGTGTGCGGGGCTGGGAAGGAGCTGAAAGCAAATCTTTATTGCCCATGTATTGAGTACAGGCTGACCCGTGCTGTTGGGTCGGGCACGGGGTGCTGCTGAAGCACCCCAGTCCTTCTGCAAGCCGAACCCAGGGATGAGAGCTGGCGAAAGTGGCAGCGTGCAGCGCCGTCCTTCCCCGTCTTGGGGCTCGCCTTGCAGCTTCTGCTGCGATTTAATCACAAAGCTGCCTTCTTCCCATCCTCCAGCTGCTTTTTTTAGGATGTCGGGAAGGGAGACCCATCGTTTTGGCTGGGCCCCCGCTGGCCCTGGCTCCGGTGCCTGCCTCCCCGCTTTGTGGCTTATGGCAGTCCCGGTGTGCCGTAAAGGAGGGTTGGTTGCGGAAGAGGGACTAAAGTGCGGTTACGGAGTAAATTTGCAGGCAAATGACTGGTGGTGCTAATGTGTGAAACGTTTAGATCTGGAAAGGTCTTCTGGTCGTTTTCAGAGAGCAAAAAAATGTAGCCTGTGGGTCCAAAGACCCCTAGTAGCTGTAGTAACCTCTCCTGGCTTTACCAGCCATATATCTGCTTCTTCCTAGTGAATTTGCAGAGCCTTTTCCATCTCAAGGAAGAATGACATGAGTTAGCAAGGATTCCCAGCCATGCTCACATGCAGGACAGCCACACGCAGTGTGATTCAGCCCCACGGCACTCAGTTCTTGCAAAGCTTAGGGTTATGGGCACTGTGCATGAAGAGGAGGGATGCTCTTCAGAGGGGCATGTGGCACTGACCTGCCCGCCTGCTCCCCGTGTGCCGCGACCACTGCCTCTGCCGGCGGCTTGCGCCGGAGCTCATCCTCGCTCCTAAACGATCCATAAGGACTTTTAAAGGTTCAATAGAAATAGATTTTATTCGTAGCTTCACTGTGTAGCTTTCAGTTAATAGCTATCCTGCTGCTTCACAGTACAGCGCTTTCCAATCCCCTAACGTGTGGCCAGGTGGTAAGAGAGCCCGGTTCACGTGCTCTCCCTCTTCGGCAGGTTCCCACTGAGCAGATTTCCGGCAGTGCCTGGGGTCTGTCTCCCCTAACTTTGGCTTTGCAGGCAGGATGTGCTTTCTCGGGAGAAGGCAGCAATACCGACAGCGCTGTGCCGGACCCTGCATCTCTCCCTGGTGATGAGGGATGCAGTCTGCCCCGTGTCTCCTTTACGAGGGATGTGCTGATTTGGGACTGAGGCAGGTCAAAAGCGTACCTTGTCCAGCCAAGGGCAAGCGGGGATGCTTGTGGAAGGGGTGGAAAAAAAGGATGGGTTTTGAGTTGTCCGTGCCTAACCTGCCAGCATCTTGCAGTCCCCAGCAGAGGTCCATGTGCGTCCTCCCTTCCCAACCCTGATCCGTGCGGTCCCCATGAAGAGCATATTCCCCTTCCAGCCAACGCTGGAGGGCCCTTTCAAAAGCACGAATCAAAGCTGTTTCCATCTTAACCTCTGAGCTGTCCATGTGCCTGGTTTTGCGCATAATTCATGCGTTCAGGCAGATGTACCCTGCCCCTCCGTAGGTAATGCCCTGCTCCCACTGAAGTTGTTCCTATCTCTGTTGCCATGTGTCTGAATCCTACTACCTTCCAGTCCAGCGGCATTTTTGGAAGAAGACCCTTGAGCAATTCTGCATCCTCTCTGGGAAACGGTATCAAATCTTTGGGGGATTTTAAAATTTTTTTTATTATTATTTTCTCCTTGTTGTCTTCCCGGTGAGTCGTCCTTCATTTGCTGGCAACCTGATGTTGTGCTGGCAGACAATCTGACCTGACATCAGTGGGGTCAAAAAAATTTAAAAAAACCCCCAAAGCTTAACAATAAAAATAGGTAGTCAGGGCTGGCAGAAAGAGAAGAGGAGAAAGTCAGAGGGGTGGCTTGGGGAGCTGAGCGGCTGCCAGCAAGCAGAGGGGGAGCAGAGGGGCTGGGGAAGAAAAAGCAACGCAGGATGGAGATGGGGCAAAAATCTGGTGAAAGCCAAGGAGAAAAGGAGGACACAAAGAGTTGTAGGGGAGCGGGAAGAGTTTGTGAGGGACTCGGGAAGGATTTCATCCACGTGGCTCCATCTATGGCGTGCCAGCAGGCCAGTGGTCCCGCTGTAGCTGAGCACTACCCAAATTACCCCGGGCTCCGGGGAAGACACCGCTCGCACCTATTGTTTTGAAAAATGGATCCTGTTCTACCTGTCTTGCCATTACAAATAGAGGAGCGACAGGAGTCAAGGGGAACGTCAACTTCCATCCAGAAGCGATGGGTGAAGCGGGGAGGGGAACGGCAGCAAGGGTGGGGGGACGGCCCATCTCCCTGCCTCCTTAGCTGTAATTAACCCCAGTGCTAATGAAGTGCAACCAGACAGCTACCTTCACATGACGGAAAGCTCACAAGGAGCAGCACTGGCTAATGAGGACATTAGAGGCTGATCTCTCCCTTGTCATCCTCCTATTGTTTTAATATTAGGCTAATTTCACTTTAACGCAGATTAATTGGCACCTTTCTGCCTACAAATTCCTCAGACAGTCAAAAAAAATTTTTTATTTTTTTTTTAATTTTATTTCCCACCCAAACAAAATAGTTTCCTTGGATTTGGAGGAGAGATGGAGAAAAGGAGACTATCTCTTCTGAAAACCAGAAACAAGACCCAGATGGAGGCTGAGCAGGAGGAAAAAGCACGTTTCATTATTCAGTGAGCAAACTCATCTCATCCGTTCCCTTGCTGGGCAAGTGCCATTCCCTCTTTGCTCGGTGTGACGGCAAGTCAGAACGTAAGGAGACTAAATATGGCAAAGAAAGTGAGGAAAAAGCAGGAGCAAGCGTCATCGAGTGTCTAGCCTTGCAGACTAAAGGAGCCAAACCCCCTACTATTTGTATAAATGTCTTTGCTCATTTTCCTCCTGGGGTGAATTTGGCAATTCCTCCGTTTCCACGTGGTGAGCAGCCATAATACAAGGCTGCCTGTGCTGTCCCACCGTTGCGCTGCAAGGCTGGGAAAGGAAGGGTAATTGCACGGATCCAGACGTTGGCTGCATCCAACTAGGGCAAAAGTTGGGAGACTCATGACGGCGTGGAAAGCGGCGCCTGGTTCGGCAGGAGCTGCGAGGGAAGCCTCCAGCTCCTTTTAGAAGGTTGTCAGAGCAAGGCTGGGTGGAAAAGTCAACATGGGAAACCACCACGGTCTTCTGAAAGCTGTCCAGCAATAGGACAGCAAACCTTGCGCAACGGCAGCCCATCGCTGCTGTGAGACAGGAAGGATGATTCAGAAAGGGAGGCAAGATTAGAGTGTTTTGCAAATACGCTTCAGGCTTTGTGGACCATGCTGCTGGTGGTACCAGCTAGGATCATGCAGAGCGTGGGCTAGATAGACCAGGCAAAGCTGTTGTTGCGTCTAAGTGTTGATAGACGTGGAGGTGGGGGAAGGAAAAGGTAGTGAGCTGGCTATCAGTTTGGCATGGGGTGAACTAAGGGGAAAAAGATGGGGAGCGGTAAGGGACACATGCAGGTGGAATTGGTTGTTTCCCCAAACTGCCTTGTCAATCCATCCTTGGATTGAACTCGCTGGGATTTTCCTCACCGGGAGCACACGTTGCTGTGGGTGGGCAGATGTGTCTCCATCCAGCCTGGTACCGTGTCTCAGAAGATACATCTCCATTAGCTGCAGCTAGATACTGCATTCAACCCCTGAACCCCCCAAATGTCCACACTGCCCGTGTGCTGCCTCTTCATCTGGCTGGAGTGACCCAGGTGGCTGGCCAGACAAGGAAGCCCAACTGTGAGGAGCAGGGACTGGCTTGGTCATGAACCTCATTGCCATAGGCAATATGGACATGCCTGACATCTGCTAATGGGCCAGACTCAAGTTCAGCTGGCAAAACCCATACTGACTCAGCCGGGACTTATGGGTCAATGATTTTCTGCTGCAAGAAATATTTTCCACCCCAAAGCATGCAATTTCGAGGTAATGTTTCCTCTTAATAAGGGAAAAACAGGTATCTGCAACCTTGGAAATTCTTCATATTTCTCATTACTGGTATCTAATCATCTCCCCAGAAAAAAAAGCAAGATCCTTTTACACCTGGCTAATTCTGCTGCTGTTATTCAGTGCTGCTTTCACACCACTTCCCAAGCCTGCCAAGACACCCTTGAACCTGTTTAGAAAAGGTTAGGATGCTAATTAAGAAAAGCTATTTCCCCACCCCCCACCCCTAACCTGAGGGAGAAATGCAAAAAGGTGCATGAGCTGGGGTTGGATCTATTATTACTCTTTTTTTTTTTTTTCCATGTTATGAAACGTATGTCCCACTTTTCCCCAGGGGAATGTGCCGCTCCTGCAGGTCCTGTGTGCCGCTGTGAATATGGGACAAGAGGTTAATTTGTAGCCCTGTGATGCACCAGCTTTCCCTTTGCACAAATATTGATCTAAGGCTGTTCGAATATCCATCCTGACTGTAATATCAGCAGTGTGATATTGCTGCTGGAGATACGCAAGGACATCGGAGGGGAACGGAACGGAGCAAGAAAGGAGAGACGGGTAGGAACTGCAGGTTGGGCATCCATGTTCTCTGCTTCTCCCCTCCCCTCTCAACTTAAATACCTTTTAATTGACATTTCTCTCACTGGGCTGAGCGATCTTTCAAAGAAGAGGAAAGCAGCAGCTTTGTTCCACCCTGGGCATTCATTATACGATATCGTTTCATCGCTTGAGTTGTCTGAGCTGCCTAGGTAGTGTTTAGGAGAAGGTTAAATATAGCTGTTGAGTCCTAGGCAAATAAAATCTCCCTTTGCCAGTTCAAGCCATAACAGAATAGACCTCTGCTCTCCTCCCCCTTCCCCACCAGAAGAAGAGCAATCGGCAGGCAGCAGGGGTAGCTCCTTCGCTGAAGGAGCACGAGTGGGGCTGGTCCCATCCTTCAGCAATGCAAAACCAGACAGCCCGAGAGGACCCGGAGGTTTTAACCCACTCCAATCAGTTTTGAACACGCTCGGCTTCGGGCAGAACTCCCATTCCCTCTGCCTGGTGGGCTACACCTCGCTCCACGCCAAAGCTCTCCAGAATTCTTTCTCTGTGAATAATAATGAAAAACCTTTCTAAATTAGCTGATTAGTCAGCTCCCCTAATTAGCTAATTACTCCACTCTGCTTTCACTTGTGCTTTCCCGTCGTTTTCCCAACCTCAGGTTGAAGGAATGAGCGCGCACGTGGCTGCGCCGAGATCTTATCCCGCTTTGAAGGCTTTAAACTTGCATGATTCAGCCGTGTAAGGCTGACATGCGGCTGACCTTACACAACTTCTCTCTTTAAACTCTTTTGTGTTGAGTGATGTACCTGCCTCCTGTGCCAGGGACCAGCGAGTCTCCAGTGCCGGCTTATGCAACTGTCCCCTCCTCCGTTCCCGCTGCCAGCATCTATACTCGTTAAACTCCAATCCATCTTCATGTGACATCTCGCCGTTGCCTGCAAATCCTGCGGGTTTTCCCCAAAGCTGGAGAAGAGGGGACGTGTTGTCTCTCAAGCCGTGTCCTGGAACTAGTGAGGTGTTAAGGCAGCCGGCTGTGGGTACCACGTACATGATAACAGTCATGCCAGGTCAGGCCAGACATCCCCCAAACACAAGATCCTGTCTCGGATGCAGGCAATAGTGGGTGCCTGGACACCTGTGTAAGTACAGGGTGAACAGTAGTGGTAGTGCTCCAGAATACTTTCCCAGCCTCCCGTGGTTTGCAGATCAAGGACCTCGTCACCCATAAGCGGTGTGTTTGTACACAGTAGCCTCCGCAGACAAGCGCTCAGCAAAAAATCCAGGGTTTTTATGAACTCTTATGAGCTTTTTAGGAGCCACAGATCCTCTGTTGAAGAGTCCCATGTCATAGAGACACACTGGGTATAAAAATAGCTCATTTTGTTTGAACCTGTGAATTTCCTCTGATGCCCCTAGTCCTTGCTCCAGGAGAGGTGGAAACAGCTTTTCTTGTGACTGTCAGATCTCTGTCGTATCCCTTTCCAAGGCTGAGGAGCCCTTACCTAGCTAACGTTCCGTGTTCCTTTGATCATCTTGTTGCCAGCCTCGGAAGTTGCTATTCCCTGAATCCATGATAGTTACCCTATGTCCTTCAGATGGGGAGAGGAGGAGCACAACTTCATGGAGAACTCAAGGCTGGGCCAGTGCTTTCTGCTGTGTTCATTGCTCTGTCTCCTCTGCAAGTCTTTTCCTTGATCCTCCATGGAAATTCATGAGCATGGTAGAAATCCGAGAGGGTGAAGGAGAGGAGGCTTTCTTGGTCGGGGGGCCCAAGGAGGGAGACTGCAGGGGGAAAGTGGATGGATTGTGGAAGAGAGAGAGAAGCATCAATGGGAGAGAAAGCCAAAACCAGGGGAAGTGCCAGAAAAAACTGATAATGAATCTTCAGGTGGGCATTTTATGTGTCAGTATATATTTACTGTCTTGCTACCCAGAAGTTTTTAATGTGAGAAAACAAAACTTCAGAGACAAGGTGCTGTTTTTATTCTAGTAGCGTATTGGGCTCTCTTCTGAGGTATTTCGGGGTGACCACGAGTGTTATCAGCTGTAGGTGACATACAGAAGTTGGTTAAGCAGGGAACTTCCTCACCCCATACCTAAGGTTGGCTTTGAGAGCTGTTAAGTTGACTTTACTCTTTTGCCGCTGTTGCATCGTCCTCGTGGAGCGCTCAGCAAGCGACCGAGAGACGATCCCATCTGTAGTCAGAGACAGGAATCCCCCCCTTCCTCCTGCCTTTCCCATTTACGGATAGAAATGAAGTCTGTGGTACGGACCCTTAAGCCGGTTAGACACTTGAGACTTGGAAGTCCTTAAGCACATTAGCAGCTGGAGGTCCATTATTATTCATTGAATCTCTCCGGGGCCGATTGGAATCATCCTTTTAATTGTCTGCATTCCCCTCTGTCCTTTTATCACGGAAGAAAGAAAGAAAGAGGGCGAGAGACACGGCAATCGGGTTATCTCATTACCCATCCTGGCCCTGGAACGGGACGCAGGCTTGAATCTGCTCTTCCCCTCCAGCGAAACGAGGGAGAATCGCCCATTTTACATATTAATGGCAAAATGACAGCCCCCCACCCCCCATATCTCCCTTAGCACGCTGCAGTTAATTCACATTTCATTAGCAGGTCTGTGTGGCCTTACGGTGTTTTCCTTCTGTCGATGAAGAGATATTGGGAAGGCTTAGAGGAGCGGGAATTGGGGCAGGACAAGCCGAAACAGCTGCTAAGGTCAGTCGGGCTGGACTCGAAGGGAATGAGCTTTCAGAACAGGGGACTTTTCAGCGCTCCTCTGCGTATTTTTTTACCATGCCAGCCAGTGTAGAGCAAAGGTACTAGGGCCATAGCTCGTCAACAGCTTGTGAAGAAGCAGAGAAGATCCCCCAGACTGACCAGCAGCAGAAGAAAGCCTGATAATATCATCCCGTTGGCCAAGCAGGAGGACTGTTGTGGGCCATCAGACCACGGGCGGTCGTCTGCCTGCCTGGAGCGACATCCTGCAGAGGGGAGGGAGCTGGGTAGATGGGGACACCAAAGCCCATCTGAGCAGCCATCATTGGCAAGTTCTGCTACCTCATCGCACAGCCCTGGAGTCCATTAGTGCCCCGCACTTGTAGGTCAAGCGTTGAACTAGCACACTGGCGAAGCACCAAGCCACCGGGCAGGAGTAATTTTGAAGGGGGTTAAATGAAATATACCCTCAGAGATGTTGGCCGTACAAGTCCTACTGCCAGCTCAAAGAATTTTACATCAGGAAACTTGTCTCTTGAGCTTGGTTTTCCACACACTGAAACATTAATCAACTTTTGAACCACGTACCGTATGAAATATTCATCTTTTCTTCTTGTGAAAAACAAACCAGAAACCCCAGCTATCTTCAAAGCTGTCTTGTGGCGTTCCATGCTCTGATCCTTTAGGAATTGCTGTGTCATTTCCACCTAAGTTTATTCTGTGATTGCCGGAGAGCGAGCGAGCTAAAAATCACTTCTAGAGTGACTTTACTAGTGTGTCTGGGTTTGAGAGACAAATGTTTTTTGGCTTGGAATTTGCTGGCCAGACCCAGGCTGGTTGTATTTCCATTAAGGGGAGGAGAGGGGTTTAATGCCATTTTCAAACCTAATTTCATGGGTAGCCAATTCATGCTGTGATCCAGTGGCAGGTGATTTCTTTATTAAAACGTTTGAAGAGAAAGCAGCTTAGATCAGCCATCCTTGAAAGGGGAAAGTCCATCCCGCCGGTCCTTTAAACACTGGTGGAAAACCCTTCCCCAATGGGCATTGCTGCCTTTCAGGAAAGGCAAGAGCTGTGAGATGGTCTTTCCTTTCACAGAGATGGGTGAATATATCCTCAGCATGGATCCTCCTCTGAAACTTATTGAACTATGTGCTCTTGAAAAAGAGCCCTAATAAATAACTGTAAAAAAAAAAAAAAAAAAAAAAAAAAGAATAAGTAAAAAAAGAAGAGAAAAAATCAGATATCAAATGTACCTTCCATTAGCAGACCTTAAGGCACTTTTAGAAACATTGAATGAATGAAGTGTCTTCCTTGCCCTATCTGGGGTAAACAAATCCATCCTGTCCTTCAGCTTGATCTTGCAGTAATGTCATAATCCCACCTTTATTACATCACTGTTGTCATGGAAATAACTGTGATTTCATAAAGTCTCCGTAATGACTTTACCACAAGATCCATTAGGATGGGAAGATGGATTGTGAAGGCTAGAAAAATGCTTTCTTTAAGCAAATGCATACTGGATAATTAGCAAATGCAGCAAAGGGAACGAATGGAAATTTGATGGGAAAAAATAAATGGATCCATCTTTTACATGGGCTATTTATGAAAGTTTTCTTTGATTTGGTTTCAAATGGTACAAAGGCGCTATTGTAATAGTCCCAATCAAGTCTAAAAGTCCCATACTTCGGGACATAGTCATCACGTGTTGAACAAAAAGCCAGTCCCTGCCCTACCTTCATCCCTCTTAAGTCCCTCGGACTTTGAAAGAAAGGTTTTGGGCTTTCACTGGTGGCCCGAGAGCCTCCCACTTTACCATGGGACCATTTGCCTAGCCGAATGGAGGAGCAGGTTGGGCACATCCTGAGAATGAGGACCCTGGGAGTCATCCTGGCCAGGAAGCCTTTTATATCTCAGCACAAACCCAGCCCGTCAGCTCACCTTGGAAACCCTGCCATCGTCCCCCATGCTGTCTTTGGATTTGCCTGAACTAGGGAGCCTTCAGTAGGGAACCCCTCCAAGGCCAAAGAGGCATTTGATGCCGAGGTGTGGGGCATCTGGAGGAGGCAGATGATGGAAATAAACCTTGGATGAGCAGGAGCTGTCAAGAGTCAGGCTATAAAGTTGCAAAGAAACTGCTTTGGCTTGCGTCTCATGACAGGGTGTTGAAGGAAGAGGGCTGCGTTAACTCCCTAAAAGTGTTTGAAGGTGTGATGCTGAATGCAATTCCTAGCTGGAAGCCAGGTCTGCGGGTGCCCCTTGCATTGCATCCTCCAAATGCAAGCAAGCGGCTACTGCCCGTTTCCCCGCAAGGAGACACAGGCAGGTGATTAAAGGCTTGATGGAATATCAGAGCTACCTGAATGAGTCTTGCATCTCTCAGCACTCCAGGCCTCAAAGCGACCTTGCGCTAACAGTTAATGCATGAAGTAGTTCTGACTCTGGTTTCTTTTCTCCGAGAGTGGTCTGATGCCGACGGCTTATTCCTGCATCTTTCTGCTTCCCTTAGGAGCAGATGTCCTATTGACATGTATTTATTTTTAACTTCCGGAGAAAAATATGGTATTTGCGATGGTGAGGCACACGTTGCTCACTGAATATCCTGTCCCAGGCTGACGGAGGATGCTGAAAAGACTGCGAAGAGTGCTGACGGTGGATTTCTGCTCTGACCTGTGCAACCTCTTCTCTCCTGTCCCAGTGCCCTTGTGCCACGGCTGGCAGCACCACATGCAGCCAGGTCCCCGGAGATGCTCACAGCTCGGGGAGCAAAGAGGAGCAGGGCACTGGAGTTCAGAGGGGAGGTGTGGGAACACGATGTATGGGAAATGCGCAGGCACCAGACAGAAATGCTCAATTGAGGTCTGCTGGCTCAACGCTAAAACACCTCTTTGCGAGCAAGGGCTGCTTGAGCTGCCGTTCCCTTCTGAGCTTCAGCATCTCTCCAGCTTCTCTTTGTCAGCTACACCTGGCCCAGGAGCAGAAATGCAGAAAAGCACTCCTGAGCTAATTGAAGCAGTCACGTCCTAGCCAGCGGCATTTCCCACGTTAGCCAAATTTGATCTAAAACTAATCTCCTAGTCAAGACAAATCTCTCCTCTGCAATCCTCTTACTATATTTACATATTGAAATCCATGGACGGTTACTGAATTGGGCCGTTTTGAGACTTGTGGGGATGGCTCGTGAAGCCCCTGGCACTGCTGGCTGGAGAGGGTACGAGGCACTAGTGACACCTGCATTCCCCCAATCCCCGTCCCCTCTGAAGGACTCCCAGGAGCTGGGTAGCTGGACCCCAGTTCAGATACTTAAAGCAGTCTTGAGCTGATGATCTGACTGTTCCTCCTGGTACGTGAAAAATTTTTGGCTAAGAAAAAAAAAATCTGATAGGACTCGATACAGATACATGATCATCAGCGAACGTTGTCTTGTTAATCAGAAGGTCTTACCTAACTTTAATTGCCAGCGTTGTTACTGACTGCTGTCAGATCCATGATGGAGGCATAACATGAATTGGCTTTGAGAAATAACAACTTTTTGTGATTAGTTATTGCAGCTGGTCACGTGCAGCCTCTAATGATCTCCTGGGATGTTTGGCTGGAGCAAGAGGAGAAGGTATTAGCCACTTGTCCTGGCTGGGCTCCAGCTTTGACTGTGATGATTGGCCAGACAAAATTCATACCGCGCCGTCAGCCACCGATCATGATGTTCCTCACTTCATTCTGGCAGTGACAGAGCAGGGTAATGTGTGGTCTGAAACATCTGTTGCAGTTCATAAAACCAGCACGTTACGGCGGGGTTTATTCCTATTCTGCAGAGCCAGGGAGCCAACAGGGGATGGAAGAGCTTGGCACAGACAAAACAGGAACCGCCTTGCCCCTTCCTGGATAAATACCTGAGCCACCTATAAACCAGCTCTTGAGCGCATCCCAAGTTGCCCTAAAATGCTTTGCTGGAAAGTAGCAACATCTCGGCGCTGACTCACCGTCAGCTCTACCGTCTGCGGACCAAGGATGGTGGCCACGTCCTGGCATGCAAATCCCAGCCCTGCTTCCACCCTCGTTCCTTCTGCAGGCTGCTGAGGTCGTTTTTGGGCTCACGACGTAGGGCTGTGGAGCTTCAGCACAGAGCATCTTGGCTTCTAAGCACATTCGCCAACTACGGTGGTCAAGAGAGCAGGTTGGGTGGGGGTTTTTCCAGGCTTTGGGTCTGAGTTTGGAAACAGGGTGCCGGTGAAGAAAGTAACTTGTGTTTTCATTTCTTCAGTTAAAAGAAACTGTTCAGGGTTTAAAAAAAAAAAAAAAAACCCCACAAAAACTGAAACCAGAAACTGAACTATGCATTTTGGGTAAAATGAAGCATTTTCATTCAACTTGAAATGAATTTGTTGACCTCCAAACCAGTGTTTTTGGGGTGTGATTTTTTCAGTTGGACCGGTCAACCAGGAGACCCGTGACTCACGCTGCTCTGCTAATGAGGTCCTGTGGTCTGAAGAATAGGTACTCTATTGACACCTCGCTCCCTTTTTGTGTCTGATCCAAGCTCTGTGAAAATCAGTGGAAAAAAAAAAGATTTTAATAGGAGCTGGACCAAGCCTCTAATGCCATGTTTTGTTTGGGCCTGCCTGAAGGACATGGGGATCCTTTCAGACACATTATGAATAGAGTCCTATTTTGATAAACAGTACCATCTTTTTACTTCCCCGAAGTACGTTCTTAGGCAGCTCTCAGATAACACTGATTTATTCAGATAGGCTGCTCAGGGCTGCAAGTTCTGCCTATTTATTACCAGAATGTTTTCGTCTTTAAACATACGCCGCTTTTGATGAGTTCTGTAAGGAATGCTACTTTTGCAAATGTGGTGATGTCTCATACAATAGCCAAGTAGCAGCAGGGCAAGACACAGCCTATCATCTTCTTGGCTGCCCATGCCATTCAGCAGAAGTCCTTCCACCGTGAGAGGTGTCCCTGCACCATCAAGTGCTCGTGTCGCTTGTTTACATACTTGCTCACCTTATTAGCAATAAGAAATAAGCCTTTTGGCAAATCACCAGAGATTTAAGAGTTGCTCCCTGCCAGGGCTGGGGTTGAAAAATGGTTTAAACCAACTTCTGATCTTGAACTTACCCCGCTGTGCTCACTTCGGAGCAGCTAATCGCTTGCGAGATGAGTACTGTATCTACCGCCTGCAGATGCGTTGCAAATGTACCCCTATAGACAGGATATCTCCAAAGAGGGGTCAGAACATGCCTGTACCGCTGTCCTAATGCTGCTGGTGTTCAAGAACGCTCTCACCGCCGAGCACAGACGGGTGTCGCTTCTTCACGGCTCCCATGGATGCAGCTGAGCTTTCTCTCGTCTGCTTTCTCCCCATGCTTAGACGGATGTGAACCATGCAGTTTGCAAAACACTCCTTAGAAAGAAGTAAAATATTCCTGGCATAGGGAGTGATAAGGTGTCCGAGAGTCGCTATCTGTTTTTCTTAGGAACATAGTCATCTTCACACTCCTTGGTGTCTCCATAAAGAACACCCTAGGTCACAGAGAGTTCAGAAAAGAGTGCGGATGGAGAAGGGCAAACGTGGACAATTTTTTTTTCCCTAGGAAGAAGTTAGGAAAGGGTCAACTTGTCTTTTTTCCAACTAAAAGCATCCAGCTGCTGCCATGATTTTGCTATTAAAGCCTCTGTTCTAGGTAAGGGAAACAACCAATAGCCCTGCAACTCCCTCCCCTCTCCCCCTCCTCACCTGAACAGAGGAGATACCTGGCTCCGTGTTAACCCTCACCTGTCAAAGACATTGTGCGTCTGCGAATGTGCTCGTGTATCAGCCCTTCAAGATGACGGGGCTAATTTGCCGTGATGTTGTACCTCTATTTGCCCTATTCTTTGGTTTTCCAAGGAGCCTTTCTGCAGTGCTGGAGCCCTACATCTGCTCTGAGCAGATGCAATCAACCCCCTGTCTTGCCCCGTACAGTGACTACAAATGGAAGGAGCAGATCACGGACATTTCAAGTGCAGATCCCAGCTTGTGCAGCAAATACACCAGGCAGGGGGTCAGCCTCATGGATCTGAGCAGCCACTTCTGACTTAAACCTCAGGCCGGGCTGTGAAACCAGCTGAGACTTGTTCCTACAGCACCACAGGCTTGAAAATCAAAGCCGAGCTCCAGGGGGAATATAGGCTGCGTTTGGGAAGTCAAGAGGAGCCTGACTAGCTGGTAGATCTGATTAGCCTGACACGCCGCCGAGCCTCCCACCCTGCCGTCGCTGGCGGGGAAGAGTGTGGGATCCCTCCATCCCTTAACACGCCACCCTCCTGCCGCTCCAACGTGGGTCTAATCACCGCTTCGGCACAGGCGCAGCCGCTCGAGAAACACCTGCCGTGATTTACACCGGGAGAAGGGCTAGGAGGAACCGATGGGCTTGATTTTTCCTCTGCCGCTTCTCTGCAGAGGGATGGCTTCGGTCTGAAAAGCTCAAGAGCTTTCTCCACAGCCGGGCTGGGCTGCTCCGGCTGGGCTTTGGAGGCATCGCAGCCGTTTGGAGTGCAATCCTTTCCTTCTTTAATTTTCTATTTTCACTTCATCACCACGTTCAGGACTGAGTGGTAACAAGCAGGTCCCCAAATAACCCGGTCTTCAGCAACAACATTGCTTTTCCACTGCGAAGAGAAGGCAGTATTTCTAGCATAGGGTTTTTTCCGTGCGTGGCTTGCATGCCCCTGTGGGAGCTGTGGGCTGTTCCTAGGGGTCTGGGGAGGGGGACTGAGCAAAGCAAGCCCATTGCCAACAGGTCTGAATTCACCCCACGGGGTTCACAACCCCACTGGAAAAATCCGTAAAGCTCCACAAATCAAAAGGTTGAAAAATCCCTGGCCTGGAGTCCTAAGTGCTGTAAAAAGGCCTGGGGATACACAGCGGGTGATTTGTGTGAAGGAGAATTTCTCTGAGAAATAAGGCTTCAGACAAACTTGCAGAAGTGGAAGTGCAGCTTAACAGCAGAGCTGGGTTCATTTGTCAAGCCCCTTTCTGCTTCTGTACGTAGGGAAATGAAATAATAATTGGGAGCAAAGCTTAGGTTAATCTACGCTGAGAACATGATATTCGGTAGCTTTATTAAACGAAGGGGTGTGGGGGGAAGCACGGGGCCTCTTTGGCTCATTTTATTTTTCTGCTTCATCTTTGATACTCGCTGGCGTTGGAAAATAACCCTCCTCTTCACTGACTGAAGTGCTGCGCGAGGAAGAAATCTCAGCTGGAGAAGACGGAGAAGTCGCTCCCTTTCAGACCTGCCTCCTAATTGTGAAAGTGCCGTTAGACAGCTTTTGAAATAAGCCTCCTAGGTGCAAAAGCTGCTTTCCCTTTGCGGGCTGAAAAGGCCAGCATGGCATTTGCAAAGCCCTGGCGCGCATCGTCGGTGTCAAATTTCCCTCTGTCCCCTTTCTAAATCCAGCTCTCTGCCAGGCTGTCCTCGAGCATCTTGGGTTTCCTTCCCACCGCAAGCCACGAGAAACCCGGCTTCTCTCTCTCGTTCGCTCTCGCGGCTGGCTGCTTATTCCAGCACGGATCTCCACTGAACCTGACGGTGGCTTTTCTACTGGTTTGGTCCATATGACCAACCTCGCGTGATCCAGGATGCTTTGCCAGGTCACCGTTCACCCAAGAGGGGAAATAAATGCCAGTGTCTTCCAAATCAGGTTATTTTATTGAAATAGAAGTTGAAGGGAATGTATCAGAAGAGTAAGGAAGGCTGGGGGAGGGAGGAAATCCCCTTCCTGCATGTTTGGTAGCTAGGTCCTGTCCCTTGTAAGTCCGGAGATCCAGCTGTGCCTGCACCGAGCTGATGAAGGGCTTCTCAGGCGCTAGGTAATGACTCGGGATGTCCCTGGGACCCCTCGAAGGAATTATGGGGCCGTAACTCACAGCTGCTGCTATCTGAGTCTCCATACATAGGAGCACCTGTCAGGAATTTATTACTAATGTATTTTTATACCAGCCTTTATAATAAGTAAAGAAAGACTCCAGCTGCCTCTAGTGACCTTTTAATCACCTGGGGATGCGTTCTACTAAAAGCCCTACACCTGAGGTGACAAACACCCAGCCCATTGCTTGGAGCCGCTTTGCTTGATGTATTTATGTGAGCTGCATGGCTTACTCTACAGCATCTCACCTCTCAAAGCAAGAAAAAGAGCTCTCCATCCTTTATGGCTGTTAAGAAAACCCTTCTGGAGCGTAGCTGGTGCAGGCATATCTTTCCTGGGTTGGTGGCTTGTCATATTTTGTTTAAAGCATCTCAGGTAGGTGCTTGGGTACCGTGTTTGCCGGTTGGTGTGAAGACAGAGCGTGAAAGAAGGTAGCCTGCAGTAATGGTGTTGGGCGATGAGTTCTCTCTTCTGTATGGCTAGGGAGAATCCTTTTGGTTATATCAGTTAACTGTGCTACAGAAGGAACAGAGAGGGGTCAGTCCATCCAGGATGAATGCCTCTGTTTTAGCAGCGCTGTTTTCCAATGTGGCTAATGGCAGGGGTTAAATTTCTTGTAGGCTTTTAGAGGAGACCCTGCAGGCCTCCAGAGCTCAGGCAGACCAAGTAACGATACTCTTAACAGACACCCAGACTGCAAGGGCTCAGATCTGCCTCTGAAAAATGCCCAGGATCAGTCAAAACAACACAGTTGCAGCGGTTTGCTCCAGGTAAGTGGCTTAAGAGCCTCAAACTTTTGTTCTCATTGTTACAGCAGAGAAATGTAGCTGTCCTTACCAGGTTGCCTGGAAGTGTAAAGAACAGAAGTAGAAAGGAGATAAGCACGAGCACGGTGCTCTAGAAGCCAAATAAGTATCTCGGCTTCTTCCAGGTGTTGAGACTCTGTGTGAGCATGCAGAGAGATAAGGGCATAGGAGGTCCTGAGATGGTCTCGTGCTTTTTGAAAGAAAAAAAAAAAAAAAATTGTTTGCTGGAGTCCTACGTTCCCTGGAAGAATAAACTTTCAGGTTTTTTGGTGCTTGCTTCCCAAATTCCTCCTTGCTGAAGAGACACAAAGGCTTCGTATTAGTGGAAGAGTTGGGCTTCTCTTCTAGAAAAGATGAGGAGGTAGGAAAGGATAAATGGGATGGAAATGGGACAAAAAGAGCAAGGTGCCGGGCAATGAGGACCCCTAAACTCTCCTAGCATGATTACACAGCTAGTCCACTGATACTTTTAAGTTTGCTGTTGCCCACCCAAGGTGCAAAGCAGCGTGTCACAACACTGGTACATCTAGATGGGAACCGGTAAGCCCACTTCATGTGATTGAGTGAAATCAGTTTAGCAAAGGCTGCCTTCTTGCCCATGAAGGACTTCCCGTGTGGATTTACCAGCATTACTGCTCCTCACCTGGGTTTACTGCTCATGTATCTTAGAAATTAAAGCAAGTACTGCCATGCGGATAGCAGGGTTGAATTGTCAAACAACTTTGTGCAGGATCTTCTGGAAATCCAAATTGTTAGTGGGCTCCAACAGTGATGAGACAAATTCAAAGAAAGGGCCCATCATGGGATGTTAAACACAGAAATTGAAACATAGCCTCTGGCTCCGAGTATGGAAACGGCAGACTGCTGGGAGGGTAGGTTTAGGGGAACAATGTTCTCTTCTTGCTGTATTTTTTGTTCTCTTTCCCAAGACTTCTGCTGATGAGCACAGCTTGGGGAGGGGATGGGTTGGATGGACCTTGGGCATGACACCGAGTAGCCATGCTGATGTTTCCACGGCGTGCACACGTGGTGACGGTATCACCGCCGAGATGTGTAAACCCCTGCGACGCTTTGGCTCACAAAGTTGATCTTGCTTGACCATACCCTGTTTTTTCTCATGGCAAAGCCAATGGTTTTAGAGGGCCACACAGAGAGCTATGACTGCAAGCTGACAGCATGGAAGGGTCCTCCACTGACCCTTTTTCCTAGCATCTCTAGGAAGTCCAGGCAGATTTCTCGTGTAAAGCCTCCCGCTAGGTTTTGTTCCTCCATCAGACATAGCAACGGCTCCTGGGAGCTTCCTGCTCAGCTGAGAGCCAGGTTAAATTCAGTTTTCCCAGGAAATGTCTCTTGATATATTTCATGGTTTAATATTTGTCCTCTGTGAAGCATCTTCCTTTCATGCTAAATGTGCACCTATTATATGCATGGTTTATTTTCGAACTCCTAGAGGAGGCTGGAGGCTCAGTCTGTCTATAGCATAGAGGAATGCATCTCTCCAGCACATCTCAAGCAAGGAAGCTCCCAGCTTTAAGTGATTTTTCAACCTAGGACCTTGGGAGCTGGGTTTTCCCCATGCCTCCTGGAGGACTCGGCTAGAGGCTATGCGTGCAGGCTTCTCCCAGATACAGACTACAAGCATTAGCAAGTTCAAGGCCAGAAAAACATTTTGGAAGGACAATGTGTTGGTTTTTTTTCACTTGCTGGGGAAAGCGTTTATCTCTGGATTTGTAGAAGTGACCTCCTGCAGTCACTCTGTGGATTTAGGAATCTTATCCCACTGTCAGTAATTTTTACTGGGTTGTAAGAGCTTGATTTCCCCCCCCCCACTCGAAAGCTTGGCTTATTAGACACATTTGTCATCAGCTCTGGGGTCCTGCTAAAAGACACCACCACCACCACCACCCCCCCCCCCCCCCAACCTACCCAGTAGGTCCCAGATTTTTACTTTGCCGATACGGATGGACGTAGGATTTTACTAAAAAACTTCTCCAGTCCTTTCAGTGCAAGCTGTATTCCCAGCCTCCCTCACCTCCTGCTGATACCGCAACACTCAACCAGGGTCTTCATTTGGTTTATCCTGAAGATGGGATGTATAAGTGGACGTGGACAGTGCTGAGCGACTGGTGGTGCTGCCTGGGGTCCCGTGCCTCTCGCAGCATCTGCGGAGGGGTTTGCAGGATTGAGGCGCGCTCGTGCCGCCGCGGCTGTCCACGCACAGCAGGCAAGGGAGGCAGCACGTAGTCGTTCATCATTTTGATCAAGCCTCCTGCCGGGAGCAGTGCGAGTTGAAAACGCTAAATTAAATGAACCAGGAATGTTGTTGTTTTTGAAAACAACTGGCCACAGCGACCGGTGTTGATACGCATCCTAATGGCTGATGGGTCCCCAAGGAATAAAGAAGAGGGAAGAGCGAGATGGAGGAAGTATGAAAATACATCACTGGAAAGCAAACCTGATCTTGGAAGAGTATGAACAACACTGAAACCAGAAGGGGGAAAACGGGAGTTGATTTGAAAACATCAGTCCCTGATTCCATGTTCCCAGTTTTTCTCTTGACAAGAATCTGATCATGCAGAATGGATAATCTCCTCTTCTCCTGTGAAAACTGGAAAGCCCAGGGGGAGTTCCCGGGAGAAAAAACAGGTACAAGATCATGGTGGGAAACTCTTCTCGCCCTGAGCTGCTATGCAGTGAAGATCAGGGCATCGGTTTGGCATCCAGGTGGCCTGACCAACAGCATCCCCAGTGCAAACCAGTCCCGACTGCGATGGACTCGCGGGAAAGCGCAGGGCAAGTTGCTTTCCCTCGCCGCTCATTTGAGGCTTGCAAGATAAATGTCGGATTTGAATGACTAGACTGTGGGCAGCCAGTGCAGAAAATCAATTACAATACCAAGCGGCTTAGAAACAGGAGCTTTAATTACTCCACAGACAGGTCTGTAAAGGGGAAAGAAGCCATCAACCCGAGGAAGACCTCCTCTACGCTTGTGCTTTTTAACCCGGGGGTCTCAGGACATCTCTCCGGCACATTTTCTGCACATCAAGAATAGGTGGCTGGATCTCCTTTGCGCTGAGCAAAGTATGGGCACAGGGCTTGCATCTTGTTTTGTGGCGTGTGAGCTTAGTTACCTCGGGACGTGGGACATCGGCTGCGCGGGCTCCCTGCGGTGCAGGTTGTAGGGGTCTGATGGTGGCTGGGCTTTAGCAGCTGGGCTGCAGAGAGGGATAAAACCGTCTGGCAGGCAGCATGGCAGGGTGGCCGATCTCTGTGACTGAGGCTTAGGCTTTTCATCCGGAGTAAAGTCGGCGCTCTGTGGGACCTGAGGCTCAGCAAGCGCTCTGTTTATCGGTGGATTGGGTCTGTGAGCCTGGCAGACAAAAGATGCCCTTGTGCACACAGACTTGCTGACAAAGTGATGGGCATTGGGGGGGTGGGGGAAATCATTCTTTTCTCAGGGAACACCGGGCTGTAGAGCCTGTTTAGCCTGTCTGCCTGTTTATTTGCTTTCTGCTGACTTACTGTAATATATCCAGCACGGGCCTTCGGCGATCGCAGGAACCGCAGGGATTTCAGTGGGTCTTTAGTGGCAGCGACTGGCCCGCGGTGGCCCATCTCCTCCCTCTTCAAAGCAGCCCAACGCTGTTAGCTGTGCTGTTGCACAACCAAACCAGCATGTTAATAATACCCCGAGCGTGGAAAGTATAGAACAAAACAAAGCATTGATGAAACTCTTGCAGGCTTTCCAGATGCCTGTCCACATCAATGTCCTGCTGGGAAGTACACAGAGTGAAATAAGGCTCAGTGGGAGCCAGCCAGGGAACGGTCTGCGCTCCTCCTCTCCTTTCCCAGCCCGGTGGAAGAGTCTTGGGACACAAGGTTGCTCTGCAGGATGTGCTGCTGGCTGCCAAGAGAATGAAAGAGCCTGGTTTTATTGCTATGTAACTTTTAGGGGGAAAGGAAAGACAAGCCTCGCTTTATGCTCTGCATCAAAAGTTTGGATGCACAAACTTTCAGCTCTTCTTTCTGACTGCCTGCAACACGCAATCCCAAGTCTTCCTGGGGGCTGCTGCTCAACTGTCGTTCCCCCGCCCCAAAAGGAGGCAGGAGCATCTGGGATTTAAACTCCTCATCTAGAGGAAAATAACAACAATAATAATAAAAAAGGAATCTGCCTGGAAAGAGCAGAGGAGACTTCTGCCTGCCTGCAGGGAGGAAGAGATTTAAAAATATTCCCTGTTGACAGAGAGATGAGTTATTGCAATCCCTGAGCAGCCTGGATGGGGCAGAGCTAAAAGTCTGCGCTGTGCAATGGGGCGTTATCGGGGGGTCTGGCAAAAGGGGACTCACACCATTGCCCGCTGCTTTTTGGTGGGGCCGTGCTCCTGGCCCGGTTTGCAGCGATGCTGGTCTCGGATAGCTCGGTGTGTCTGCACCACGGTCTGTGCCGTCTTGGTAGGTGGTTTCTAGTGGATGAGGGGGCTAGAATGGCGGAGCTGGAAGGGAGACACGCTCTTGTCTGCTGAGCGCTGTGCTGCCAGCTCTTGCTGTTCTTGAGAGAGTCTTGCAGCATCTGGTGTTGTTTCCTGCTATTAGCTGCATGGCTATGTGATGTTCTCTGCTTTCGCTTTTCCTTTCTACAGAAAGTTGCCAGGCTTGAGGCTGCCAAAAACATCTTGAAGGGTCTTAGGAGCAGAAAGGAAGAGCAGTGAGAATCCATTGCTGCAAATCTCCTCTTCTTGGGGAGGGGGGGAAGGACTGAACGCTCCTTCCCTATCATGGGGGTAGGGATGGTGCTGCTTTGCACAAGGGGGACAGGACAGGGTCCCTTTCTGAGTCTTTTCCATGCCTGCTATTGGGGACTTGGGGTGCGCAATACCCCGAGTCACCCCATACTCTTGGCTGATGTGTCTGGCTCTCTTGCAGCTGAGACCTTTGGAGGTTGTTGCTGGGGTGCCAAGCAGCTGTGTGCCATAGCCTTGTCCCTTATCCGGGGTCAGGCAGCTTCGGGCTGCTCCCAGTGCTGCAGGGACCGGCTGTTCATCCCCGCTTCTGTGCAGCGCCCGGGACGCGCAGCCCCGTCTGAGTGCGCCTGCATTGCGTAAACGCCGGCTAACGAAGCTTCCCCCATGCTGAAGCCAAGCGATGACATTGCAGAAACAGTCTAGGTCAAAATAAATTGCTTTCTGGCATTCTGAGATTATCTAAACCCTTCCTTTTCCCAGGATGAAAGGGAACAAAGGCTCTTGCCTGCTCAGGAAAGAGCCTGGAATACCATTTCTGTGAGCCACGAGAGCTTATTAGGGGCGAGGGTAAACAAAGAGATTTGGGGTTAATTTACTCGGGAGGGGGAGGAAGGAAGAACAAGATGCTGTTTTTTTAAAGCCTGCCACTTCTTCTGTCAATAACAGCAGGTTGCTGGTTTGGGTTGTCGCAGGCAGCAGTGTCTTTTCAGTGTATTGACTGGCAGCCCTCGGTGGTTTCTCTTAACGGCACATTGATTTTACATGGACTCTCTTCCAGCTCAGCAGCTGCCCAGTTGATTAAAGTGGTGGCGGTGCTACCGTGTCACTTCTGACGGGGCAAAGGGGGGGGGCTGTGAGTCAGCCCTGGCTGCTGGGGGGGCTTTTTTTCCGTGCATGGGGAGCCCTGTGGCCTTTTTCCACTCAAAGGCTATACTGTTGCTGTATTCCCCTGCTCACCTTCCCGTCACATCTTCCTCTGCTCCTGCCGTCTGTTCGGCAGCAGATGCCCGCGCACCTTTGGAGGCGGAGGATGCTGGGTGTTTTCAGAGCTGGCAGGCTCCGAGTCTGCCGGCAAATCCCTGTCCTGGGTGAATATAGCTGTCGGCAGCAGGCTGGAGCTGCTGGAAGCTGTTGGAAGCACCACCTCTGATGGTGGGACTGGTCTCGGCTCCTGGTGCTGACCCCATCCTCGGCACGCACCGCCCTTCTCCTGAGGCGGCAGCTGCTTGCTGAGGAACAAAACCATACAGAAGCAACTAGTAAACCTAGGCGTGGACTAAAAACACTTTAAAAGCTATTTCTTTGCTTAGTAAGTGGGTTTAGTGACCACATGTTGAAGTCCTTTTTGCTATGGGAATGTCTCCTCTGGGCGAGGTGTGCGTGGCAAAGGAAAGCCTTTTCCAGAGCAGTGTGCTGAGCCTCCATAGGTGGGGATTTTCTCTTAAAGTTTTGTAAAAGCCTCTTTTTTTTTTTTTTTTTTTTCATGCCTCTGGCTGTTGGAGCCAGGTGACTGTGCAGCTTCCTAGTCCTTGTTCTAGCACAGAGAAGTTTGCTCTAAAGGGTTCAGAAATGAGAGGGACAGAGAGAGAGAAAACCAATTTAAAAAAAAAAAAAAAAAAATCTTGTGGGTTTGAAATGCTTGAAAATTGGCCATAGTGCAAGCCTTTCTTTTCAGAAGGCATGTAGTTCCATGTTAATGTCATCTGTGAAGAGCCACAGCATGAGGGCAGGGTTCCTTGCTCTGAGCTTCCAAGCTCTGGACTGAATAAAATCCCTCTCCCCCCAAACTCACTTTAGTGAGTGCTTTTCTCCTGCCTGGGAAATAAAGGAGATAGGTCTGTAGCTTAAAGATAAATCTTTGGGTTTCTTAGCAAAGTCAGTTCCTTCTGGGGTCCTGGCAAGAGCCGCTCGGAGGGTGCTTGTATCGGCTGGAGCGGGGCAGATCTGGCTTTCCCCCTGGAAGGAAGGCTCTGACTGTCAGAGGAAATGATCATTCTCATCTGATGCAAAACTGAGAGCACTTTGATTTATCCGTGGAAATGTTTTAGCAAAGGAAAAAAATCTAAAAGCTTTCATTTTCTCCTTTCCTCCCCCCCAATTTGTAATAGTAGAGCAGATTTGCCTGTTGCTCCAGTGTCTTCCAGCTGCCCATGGGACTCCTTAGAAGGAAAGACCATGCTTCCTACCTTATGGTGTAGACCTGTGAATACCCGTGTACCTTGGCTTAAGAGCAAGCGCCTGCGGCTTCCCCCTCTTGTACGGCAGAGCCGTATCCTGCATGGTAGGAGCATCGTGGACCAGGCGTCTGGGTTGCCTGGTCCCTTGCCAGGTGAGTTGGCAGGAAACTGCACATCATTTCTTTAAATCCTCCGTGGGGCTTGATGGACGTTCGCTGCTCAAAACATTTTGGTTCTGTTTAATTGTCAGTTTTTGATGAGCAGCCGCTTGGGCAGGAGGTTCTCACCTTCCACTAGGGAATTCCCAAGGCTGGCAGAAGCTGTAGGGGATATTTGGGAACAGTCTCTTGCGTTCTCTATTCCTGAATTTTGTATTTAGAGCAAATATTTACATGTGGGCTGAATCTTAAAAGGGTCATCCCTTGCTTATCATCATTTAATGGTAAAGCTTGGCTCCCTCCACCTCGGGAAGATGAAGCCGTGTTAAAAGCAGCCCCTTCTTTTTGTCTCTCAGTGCATGAAAACAAAAACCTGCTGGGGGACTGAAGCTGAAAGTCACCTCTCTGGGCAGATTCAGAGCTTCCAGAGAGAATCCCAGTTCTCATCCAAAACTAATAGAGAGAAAATTTCCCTAGGAAATATCGGTATGGGCCAGAGAGCATTAAACTGGAACTTCACACCAATTAATAGCCATATAATTACAACCCGTCCCCTTCTACTTGCTGCTGACTTCCCCGTGTAATTTTCTTTTGCTTAATAGGCACACATGAAAGATTAGTTACTCAGCGCGCTGCTTGCATTTGATGTGTAGTAGGCTCAACAGTAAGGAAGACTTAGATGTGCCCCGTCCAACCTGAGCCAGCCCAAGCTACAGCGGAGTGACGCAGCCCACCAGAGCAAGGAGCGTGCTGGAGGGACTGATGCTGCTTCTCAGCTCTTCAGGGGATGGAGAAGTTAAGGAAAGNACAGGAAAGGAAAAATGGTGCGTAGAGCTGGTTGCTGGCTTGCAACAGGACCATGGCTCTTCCTCACTCTTCCCCCAGCCCCTTACGCTGCTCTGTGTTGGGTCTGTTGTAGCACCCAGCACCCTCTATCCTCATTCATTTTCCCATGTGAGAACACAAAAATGGCATCTTCTCCCTCACCCAGAAGAGTCCCCTTCTCCCTTGCAGAGGGAAGAGTCCCTCCATGCCAGCCCTGATGTAAAAGGGAGAAAAACTTCCCCTGGCCACGCTCTGCTATACCAGTTCCAGTGCGGGGGGCGGGGGGGTGGTGGGAGTCAGAACTGGAGACTTTCACAAGCATTAAATTAAAACAGCGTGCAGGGTCTGCTTTGGTTCCCGGGCGAGAATGTTGTATCAACTCTCCGCTCTGCCTACTGTCTGATAACAGCGGTACCCACTGGCTAAGCTCAGCCTGTGGTACGATGTGCAAAAAAGAGGTAAAAAAATAAAAAGCACTGGCCTCGTGTAGCCTGGTAAATGTAATTTCAGGTTCTCTGTAATCTCAGCCTCTCTTGTTACTCCTGCTCCCAGGTAATTAATTCTCCAGAAGGAAACCCCAAAATATCTGATTGAGTTGCGTTACCCTGGAAGTGGCAGGCGGTGGGAGCTGCTCGGGCTGCACGCTTGACAAGCCCACCTGTACTTCCCAATGGGTCCTGCACAGGGAATAGTGATTTGACCCAGAGGAGGTGACAACACTCAACTGGAGACCCAGAGCAAGGCTATGGAGACGCACGGGGGGGACCGAGGGAAGGGGAGATCCCTTTTTGGGGACATCCCTTGAGGATGGGTAGAAATGGGGCTGCGTGGATGGTGTCCCCCCGCTCCGGTTAACTCTCCCTGCACAGCACAGGGAGGTTTGTCGTGTGCTTAGCCCCTTGGAGGTGCAGGTCCCAAGCCCAGTGTGAGCCATGACATGCAGGTTTGGTGCAGCCAGCCCCTTTTCCTGCCTGCCACTGCAGCCTGCCTCTCAGCAGGGTTTAATGCCTTGGAGGGCTTGCACGCAAACCACCTGAAGAAGCTGCTTCTCGGCCGTGGCACCCTTTGCAGGGCCCCTCCCTGATGCACTTGTGAGATAATTAGATAACTGCCACCAACAAATATGTGCATTTAATAAGTATGCTAATTGGTATTGACCAACATGTGGCAGGCACTTTGTCAAGTGCCAATTAGGAGTGCCTAAGAACTACTCGAGATACGAGAGGCCGGTGATTAGACCTCGGGGTGGGGATCCAAGGAGATACTGGCTGCTAACCCGGCTGCGCCGGCACCTTGTGCCTGGGCAGGACCCCACAGCCCTGGCAGCGAGGGAGGGCAGGGATGGGATGAGCACAGGGGTGTGCAAGGTCCTGTTTATCAATCCCATAAGCTTGCAGGGGCTTGCCTGCGATGGATTAATTTGCTTGGTATCAACCGTGCATGGTGGTTTTATTTATGCCCCCAGGATATAGGGGGTGGGATAAACCAGTTGGATTAAAGGGACCTGCTTCTGCCTGGGTGGATAAGGCAGGGCTAGGGCAGACCAAATGAGACCGTGTCTGCAGAGGAGAGAGTCCTTTGCATCGAGTTCAGCCCGCACGTGGTGGCAGAGCTTGCGCTGAGCACAGAAGAGGGGGATAAGTGATCAGCATTGGCCGCTGTCCTTTCCCTGGGATGCCCTGTGCTGGCCCATGCTCCTACTGCAGCCCAGTTTCACCCAGTGCATTCAAAAAGTCAGTGTGTTAGCTCTCCCTTCCCTTTAACAGGTTTATTCCTTCGCCAGACATGCACTAGAAAAACCTCTCCTTTCCCTACTTTTTTTTTTTTTCTATCATGTTCACAGGAAAACTTATCTAACCAGCTCTCTTCCCCCAAGTATAAATTACAGAGGGCACATGCTGCTGAATAACTGGGCAGAGCAGCCAAAAAAACCCCTTTCCCACACGTAGCAGCAGGCACCGACTGGATGCTGTGCAGTCAGTAACTCCAGCAGTGTCCCTCTGACCTGTGGGCACTGCCAACTAAAATTTCGACCCAAACTGTAGCACGGTAGAGCAGTCCATCCACCCAGATTTCCAGGTGTGTATCTCAGCTAGCTGCCTCCCACGTGAGCAGCATGGGGAGGAGGAGGAGAAAGAGCAGGTCCTGAGATGCTCACGAGTGGTACCACCTTGGTGTTAGTGTTGCCCAACCCTACTGTGTGGCCAGAGCTGCTTCCCGGGGTGCCTCACTGCTCTGATG
Source organism: Fregata magnificens (assembly GCA_013389945.1). NCBI lineage: Eukaryota > Metazoa > Chordata > Aves > Suliformes > Fregatidae > Fregata > Fregata magnificens. The sequence goes on from WAAD01024644.1 coordinate 202,295, forward strand.
CCACCCACATTTGCAGGCGTTTGGTTACGGGGTGTCCATCACCCCAACATGAGTCCTGCTCCCACACAAGCTGCTTCCCACTGTGTGCCTGCAGCAGCCTCCCTGGAGCGGCTCAGATGCTCTCATTCGCCTGGATTGGTTTGTTTATTGCCACCATTAATTAATTTTGTTTGGGTAGGAAGAACAAGTCCCCCGAGACTGTCTGCGCGCTGGAGACCATTACTGCATTGGTGTCTGAAAGCTTCGGTGCAAAAACCCCTCGCTGCTGTCAGCCTGGCACAATTAATCAACCGGCACCATTCAGAAGCTGCGGTCCACTGTGTCTCTATTGTATAACGAGGCTGGCCCTGGGACATCTTTACTTAAAGCCCCGCTTGGGGTAAAAGGGGCTGGGCTCAGAGGCACGGCTACTGCTAGGACTCCAAAGCTACACCAAATATACCATCTTCCTAACGAGGGGCCCAGGCATTGCATGGAAAGGCCACCCGTCTCTCCAGGTGGTACTCACGGGCTCCTACCTCCAAGCTGATGGAGGACCCCAAGGTGGGAGCTCCTGCTCTCATCTTCTGCTGTGCGATGGCTCCTGGGGGGGTAAGCTTAGCTGAAAAGCCAAAGCGGAAGCTTGTGATGGTCCCTCCTGACTTAGCCCAAATTCAGCCTCTGCATCCTTTTTATAAGAGCAGAAGAGAACAACCCTTGCTTTCTCCAGGCTGTGCCGCTGTCTCTGCACAGGTAGCTGGTCCTGGAGCACAACTGCAAGTGAAAAGGAGCAGGAGCTGGTTGGTTTTATATGCTATCAGGAGCACATTTTTCAGTAATACAGTGACCTAATCTCGCTCTTATTGATTTTGAGCTATATATACGCATACGCACATGGGGAGAGACACCCACTGCTGAAAATACAAAATCCTGAACTCCTGGAAGGGCAAAACCTGTTTCCTCCAGGTTTGTTTTCAAGCCCAAGGAAACAAAGAAGCAGGCAGAAGGCCTGACCCAGCTCCTGGTGGGTCTGTGAAATGTGGTGGGTCTATGAAACGGGCCCCCGTTCCCAGCCCCGGCAGCGCTGCAGGAGCACGGTGCGTGTTGTATTTACTAGGTGCTCCTTCCCAGTCCCAGGGCTGGAGGTATCCAGCTGCCCCATAACATTGCTTTCTGTCATTACCGCTTCTCTCCCTGGAATATGCAAAGTGGGAAAAGAAAAGCCCCAGCAAATTAGGCAGAGCAGTTTATCTGACAGGCCAGCACTCTCCTGGATAAAGGAACAAACAGAGTTTGTCTCGTGGTCAGGGTGACACTTTGCCACAAAAGAAGAGCCGAGAAAAGTTAATTAAACTCTAAAGAAGCCATTTATTAGAAGAGGAAAGTAAGACATGGCTTTTCTTCAATACTGGAGAAAGGTTCATTATAGAGGGAAACCATTCTTTAGCAGTTAATAAACTATTTTCTACCACCTGGCTTTGAGGAATGGCTAATGGAGTGTCCATGGCTCATTTTAATGTGCAGTTTTGCAAGGTGTCCACGGCCCATTGGCTAAAATGGTTTAGAAAACAGCTGTCTCTGAAAACTAGGGAACTGGAGAGCTTGGCAGGTCCGTAACCGAAGGCGGAGCCTTTGGTGCGTTGTTTTCCATCTGCCCTGCACACACACCTGCCACAAAGTCCCTACCGTGCTCCGTTCCTGCTGGGGCGTGCTGGTGGATGCTCTGTCACTGGCCAGAAAGGACCTTTCTCTGTCTGTATGTACAGCAAGAGCCAGGAGTCGCGCGCAGACCAGGAGCCCTCTTCGGGCGGGCTGGGTACTGGCTGGAGCACATCTGGAATGCTTAGCCAGATGTGCTGGCAGGGGCAGCCTTTTCCTGCTGAGGGCTGACATTTTAAAAAATTCATTGCCACTGGATATATTTTAAAAACAAAAACCCCAACCAAATGTCATTTTGGATGACATGGACCCAGAGCCAGACACTCAAACAGCAACTATAAAGCCCCAGTGTCTCCTTACTGAGAAACCATTTAAATCCTGAGCCTCTGTTTGCTCCCAGCTGCATTCGATTTACCCCAATCACTCTCTCCCTTTGGGGTAGGAAAATAAACCCCTCTTATTTTTCTCTATCTGAAAGAACCCACTTTCGCAGAGGAGCTGGTAAATACCACAGTTGCAACTCCAGAGAAGACTTTACAAGCAATGGAAAAGGCTACTTATTTTAGAGAGACCGTTTCTTATTTCAGCTTATGTTAGCTGTGCTAAAATTCAACAACCTTATCATCTGTGAAGCCAGTACGCCTGGAGGTAGATGCGACTGTTTCCCACCTGCACCCTTCTCCTCTGCGGAAGATGCTGCCTTGAGAAGATGCTTATGCACTTGCTGATGATATAGCATCGACATGCGTTTCACTGTGCATCAATCCGGCTGCATCTCCCTGAATTTGGGGTCTAAGTGGGTCGGGGGGAAAAAAAAGAAATAACGACGTTTGCTGGCAACGCTGAGCTAATACCCAAAAGATGAAAATAGAGCCAACCTCCAAGAATGGGCGAAGGACCTTATGGTACTTAGTGAGCGGATAATAAGACGGCAGATGAAATTCAAGGCTGCTAAATGAAAACAATGCACAGGGGAAAAATCATTCTAACTTTACACATACAGTGATGGGCTCTGAACTGCCTATTGCTGCTCAGGAAGGAGATCTGAGAGTTATGCTAGAAAATATCTATCAAAGTGACAGTTCATGCTCCACAGTAGTCCAAAAAAAACAAATATAATGATAGGAATTACAGGGAGGTAAGAGAGAGTGAAATGGGGAATATTACTATGCTGCTTAATGAATGCCTGGCATATCCCACCTTGAATAATTTGTGAGTAGGTCTGGTTTTCCCATCCCAAAAAGTGGGTAGGAAGAAGCCTAGAAAATTATCCACTGAAGGCAAGGATTGATAAAGGTGGGGCCAGATATGAAGTCACATGTACCATGGAGCTGAAGAATTAATTGGCAATGATTCCTCAGTTCAGGAAACACTCGGTGTCGGGAGCGGGGAACATCTAGAGAAGTTCCAAGAGAGGCAAAGGCAAACCCTTTACCCAGCACCCAGTTAAAAAGTGGGACTCGCTGCCATGGGAAATTCTAGGTGCTGAAAGCTTACATGGGCTGGGAAAGTGGTTAGATGTTTTCACAGAAAAAAAGTGATGCTGTGTGTGATGAAATGGTTGTTTCTCCCCGTCCCGGTGCAGGGCAGCTGCATGGTTTGACAAACAAAAGGAGCTTCGCCGGCAGCTCGCTAGGACCTGCCCTGTGCCACCGGCAGGAACCGATGGTCCCCTCCAGCTGGTGGCTTCGGCTTTCTGCCTCTTCCACCTCCATCCAGACCTGCTGAGCTCATTTCGGAGGCTTCCGAGCAGACTGGCGCGCTCCCAAACGTCATCTCTGACATGGCTTCATTTGGCCAAGCGTGGAATTCAATTAAATTATTATTTTTACTGTGAGTATTTAAAGAGCGTGCTGAAGGCGTTCGTGGTGTTTTCCCTCTATTGCAAATACAGCGGGAGCAACTCCGCAGCCTGCCTGGATACCTGCCCTCTCCCCACGGGGTACGTGGGATCTGGGTCTCCTTCCGTGCCGCAGAGCAGGGGCAAGCAGAGCCCCAGCAGGCTTTCGCAGATGCGATAGTCCTCAGACCTGGGAGGTGACGCTTCGTTCCTCGGCGTTCCTGGCCGGGCAGACAGGCTGAAATTCACAGCCACCACTTACCAAAGAATAATGAAACATTTCCTGAGACGGCAATAAATATCTCCTGCCATGGCAACACTTAGCAGCGCCTCTTCGATCCAGGAAAATGTTTTAAAACTCAGCAAAGTGGGGGTTTTTTTTAATGCCTCTCTACTTGCTGGTTGCAGTTGCCCTGGCTGCTCCCGGTCGGGGGCGGGGAGCGGTGCGAGGTGGTTCCTGGCTCCCTGGGGAGCTCCAGCTCTGGCCCAAAAGCGGGTGCTGGGGGTGAGCTCCTTTCTTTGAGCCCTATGGGCCGGGTAGCTGTCCACCATCCTCCTCCTCCTCCCATCTGGGGCCTTCACCAAATGCCCCAGACGCTGATTAAAACAACATGAGCGAGTAGCTTATCGGTTACAAGGGATCAATAACCCCTGGCTTGTATTCTTCGGTCTAAGAAAGTCTGAATAACGTGGGGCAGGGGGGATCTGAATAGCCATTGGATCGATAGCTCTCCCCGTGCGAGCATGCAGTGGGTCAGTGGGTGAGGGTCATTTATCAATGCCACCTTCTCCCTCCCTCCCCGTCATCGCCCCACATCGTCCTCAGCGGCTGCAACTAATCCGTCCCATAATGCAGAGCAAAGCAGCGCCTGCTTGCTCACCTCCGCTCCCCGCCCGCGACGCCCCTGAACGGCATCACATCCGATTAGCGGCGCTTAATGAAAAACGAGCGAGCCGGAGGGATGCATGCACGTGGTTGCCTGGGCGTCGAGGAAGCAAAGCTGCGTTTGAAAGTTGTCCTTGAGTCAGGAGGATGACTGGGAGGAAAACCCCTTCTCCCCAGGCTGGTGGAAGGGGAGAGGTTTGCAGCCGCTGTCCCCTATTCAAGGGGCTTCGTTCTGGTCCAGAGCAGCTATTTCCCACCGCGAGGAGAGGCTGACGGCATGGTTCATGCCAGGATCTGCTGGAAATACGCTGCGCGCTCAACACAGCCCGCTTGGCTCCTTCCCCCCGGGACAGTTTTCCAGCGGTGGGCGTGCACAGTGTGGCTTCTTGGTGTCAGGCTGACACAGATTGCAAATAAAAGCCACTAACTAGCAAAAATTATCTCCGAGGGCCTCTGGGCCGTAACATGAGGCTCAGGGGAGCCCAGCCAAATGTGGTTGAGTCCTCTTCAGGCAGCAGCAGGGCTGACTATAGTGGATGCAAGCCAGTCTGCACTGGTTTCCCCAAAGGGCTGGGCTCCCTCCGGTCCACAAAGACAGAATTGCCGCAGCCAGGAGGAAGCTCCATCAGTGCCTGCCCCATGCCGGGGTCTCATCCTGCTTCTACCCCATGCTGAGGATAACCAGCCCTCCACAGCACAGAGCCACGGCGTGGTGGCTACACCCGATGCCCCAGTGCACGGGGCAAGGGCGAAACCAGGAGGAGATGGAGAGGCACCAGGCTGGGCCAGGGGTTTTGCCACCTCTGAGCTGGACAAGAGGCTAGGGACGGCCATCCCGGGAAGAAGTGCTCTTAGCAGCCCGGGCCACAGAGGGAAAAGGAGGTGTTTGGTAGCAGAAGAAAAGCTGATGGTGGAAAAAGTGTGGGGAAGCGATGGATTTTTAAAACCCAGCCAGTGAATCAGTCTCGTTGCTGCGGTCACTTTAAAACGGATCAGCAGAAATAAAGTGGGTTTAAATCTATGGCGGCTTGGGGAAGCCTGAGCAGTAAAATGAAGCCAGCAGCATGATGACTTGCTTGTGAGCCGGTCGGGGTGCAGCCCGTGAGCATGCTTTGGCTGGGAAACACGGCAGAGGTCTGCTCCATGGCATGTCTAGCAAGCAGCAGAGCTGCACTGTGCACCGTGCAGTGATGCCCAGCCCAGCAGGCAACCTCCCAGCGCAGCCTGGACCATAACATCTCAGTCCCCCACATCTTCCTGCCTTCCTTAGAGACCATAACAGCTTTAGGCAGCACAAGAAGAGGGGCGGGAACACGCAGCAGGGAGCGATGGGGAAGAAGACGACATCAGATGGCAGCAACCAACAGAGAAGATTGACTTAATGGGATCAGCCCTCATTTTGTTCTTATTATCAGCACCTTGGGAGTGCGGCTTCTCTAATTAATTCCTTTGGTCTCTAAAGCATGCAGCTGAGGCCTGTGTCCCGTCAGCAACTGCTTGCACTAGTGCTCGTGGGTTGGGGCAGGTAGAGGAGCATGGGGGTCCCTACGCAGTCACTCAGTGCCAGGTATCTCTCTACTAAACCTCTTCTCAAGCAGTTTAGCCCTCCTTTGGAGGAGAGAAAGGGCTCAGTGGGTTTTAATAACTTAAGAGTGAGGGCTTTTCTTCTTAATGTTGTTATGGTGGGGTTTTTTTGTTTATTTTGCAATGCATTTACAACATTATTCTGTTCAAGTTTGGGGGGGGTGGGGTGGTGTGAGAATGGCTATTTCTTAACCCTGCTTGGGAAAGAGTGACCTCTTCCACAAGGCACTAGCATCTTCTAAAACTGGTGTGTATTATGAATGTGTTCGGTTGTAATGTGGAATTTTCTTGCTGGCTGTATAAGTGCCCAGCGTGCTGAAATCCGGCCAAGCCTGGGTCTCCCGGCCGTTGTGTGGCCACCAATTCGCTGGCTCGTGGGGGAAAGTGTTTCCCTCTGTCTCCATCGACGGTTCACTGGGTTTTTAATGTGAAGCGGGAAGAAAGGAAGAGCTCAATTTATGCTCTTGGTATCACTCAGCATTTTATATGCCTTTAGTAAAGTTGTGATTGTTATCAAGGCTATCGAAATCTCCGGAGTCTGAAAATCAAGGTGAAAGCTTGCTTTCATGGATTATTTCCAGTCACTTTTCTTCTGGCTCTGCTAAAAATAACGCAGGAATAGCTTTCTTCGAACTTTCCTATTCCCTTCTGGCTGGAACGGAGAAGGTCAGGAGGATGAAAGTGAAAAAAGAGTGGGGGGAAGGAGTCACGGCAAACTCCTCACGTGCACGGGTTTGGATGAGATTGCTTGCTGGTTTGGGGTGGTTTTTTTTTTTTCTTTGATCTAAACCTGATTAACTTTCTTTCTGCGTTTCTTCCCTTCAGCTGATGCAATGGCGAAGGCCGGGTGTTTCAGTCCTTCTGGAGCAGAAAACTTGCCATTTTTAACCATTTTCTTTTGAAAGTTAATTAGAAACGTCCCCAAAGCTAGAGGTTGGTCCGACAATATTGCCCCCTATGTTGTCGGACCTTTATCAAAGATCTTGGGATGATGCTGCGTTGCATATCTTGTGTTAGGCTAGCTGGCCTGCTTTCCCTTGCGATGGCTATGGGTTTTGTTAATTACTGGGTTGATGCCTAAATTTGCCCCATCTTTTTAGTCTGAAGTGTTTCCATAGGATCTAACAGGAGATAACGGTACCACAGGAGACGGCCAAGGTGTTATCTCACGGTGCGCATCCAGGAGAGGAGAACTCCTTTAGGCCACTCAGAAATGGCAGAATAATAGTTTCTCCCCAGAAAAAGGGAAAAATAAGAAGCCTGGTGCTAGCCACAAATGGGGAGGCATTGTAGCCGAAAAATCCTCGTGTGGCAGAGATTTCAGCTCATTACAGAACTAGTTCAGTCAGCTGCAAGTTTCTGAATTGTGATGGTGTTTTTCCAGCAAGGGGATAATGTGATGTTGTTTTCTTCAGCTGTTCATTAGTGGTGTAAATAACACTGGATCATCAGGTAGCCTTTCCCATTCGTAAGTTCATGCTGCTTTTAATATCCTTTCTTAAAAAAGGAAGATGGACGGTCCAGTGTCACTCATGAGAGAAGGCACCTTTGCAAGACAGATGTTTGTTCTTGAGCCCAGCCACCGTAAAAGCTCCACTCAAAGTCTCTTTATTCCTTCCTGCCCACTTCACTTCAGGGACACGTCACCCCTCTGCAAGGAGGTAAGGTGAAGTGTCCATCCTGGCTGCCACCTCCTGGGAGGGGACTTTGCTCACCGCCGTGGGTCAGCCTCTGGTGGACGGCTCTCCTGCCCGCAGGAGCAAAGGGAGAGGCGTGTCCTCAGCCATGGCTTTTCCAGTCGTTCCCTTTTTGCCATTTCCTGATTCACGGTGGTCTCTTCCCCTTATAAATTGATATTCTAATCAGAGTCTAAAAAGCTGCCTTTCCTCCCCAGCCCTGCTGCCCTTCACGCTGGGGGCCAGCTGCAGTAGGAGATCACACTGCAACGCAGCCGGCACAGGAATTTCTGCTGTGGCTTGGCTAATGAGAGCCTAACTTTATCGCTTGAATGTGCCTCAGGTTAATTAGAGGTGGAAGCGGCCTTTTAGTTTCAGTTGAAACGCGTTCCCTGCGGTTTTGCTGCTCGCCCTGAGCTGGCACAGCAGTGCTGCACGCAGGAGTGAGCGGTCTGCAGGAGCTCTTGTGGCGTCCCAGCCTTCTTCCCCCCAAATTTCTGCTTTCGGGCTGCCCCGGGGACACCCAAAGAGCTGAGCTGGCTCCCCACGTAGAGGAGATGCCCCCCGCAATAAATTTGCAGCAGGTTGGCCCCTGTGGAGCCAGGAGACCCCCGCTGGTCCCATGGGGAGGAGGTCATGGGGGCTTCCTCGGGTTGGTGGCACTAGCAAGTTCCACTAGCTTCTTTGGTCACGGGTTATTGATATTATTGTGCGCCCACCCTGATGCCTAGATAAGCACGGTGTTGCTGACGTGTGTTGCCCCAACCTTTTAAAAAAGGGCTTTTCAGAAACGTCTCCCAGGATGTGAGCGGTGGGAGGATAACCTTGGAAAATCAGTAGAGGAGGCGATGCAAACCCTAACTCGGTGCAGGGCTTGCTGGACAAGACGTTACAGGCTATTTCCAGCTTTCTAAGTGGAGCAAAGCCAGAGTTTCCCTGCTCTTCCTGCACTGGTGTAAATGGTGCAAGGATCAGGCCCTGCTTAGGTTTTGAAGCAGCATCTGCAGAGGTCAGATGCGTAAGACAAGACGGTCACTGAGGATGGCAAAGATGGTCCCGGGGGGACTAGAAGAGAGGGTATCAGGTGGGATGCCCGGGGACTAGCAGCCACCTGAGGGACCGGTTGAGGCAATGCCAGGTGCCAGGCACAGTTGCAGGGACAACGGCCAGATGGGAAAGCTCTGGGGCTCTTTCAGCAGTCTCCTCCTATGCCACTTAAGGAATTAAATAATAATGTATTTATTGACATTCGTTGTGTCATGCCATGCGCTGGAAGCAGCAGATGCACAGCAGCTCGGGTAGACTTTAAAAAAGGGAGGAAAAAAAAAAAAAAAGCAACATGTGGAAGTGTTTGGCAAAATTTCTGCTGAAAGGAGGAAATATATATGTGTATATATATATAGTCCATCAACTCTGCCAAAACCGTGGTCCCCCTTGCTTCTCCAAAGAGAAGGGGACGAAGACCCACAGCACGCCTGGCAGGTAACATAAAGGTAATGCAACACTATATTTTTGGGGGGCAAAGCATTGCCATTGTTGAAAGTTAAGCTGAAGCTGCAACTGTGCAATATGTTCCCAAAGACGAGAGCCAGACAGGCGCTTAGAGGAGACAGACGTTAGCGGAGCGTGGGGACGGACCGCTTGGCCCCCCGTTCCTCAGTAACTAAGTACCATTTATTTATAGAAGCATATTGTGGGCAGAAGTTGATGTCCGCACCTCTTCCCCGTGGGGGCCAAGTGACCGCTGAGACTCACGCAAGCCTTTGAGCGCCGTTTAGAGCAGCATTGATCAGATTTTGTCTAGCCGCGCCTCTCGCCGCTTCTGCCAGCAGGGCTTTGCTTTTGTTTCCCAGTTATGTGATGGGGCTCTCTTCGCTTCCCGGTTTCTTTGGGTGGGTTTGCAATGACGTGGGAGAAGCTTGGGTTGTATAAGGAGGTCGGAAGCAAAGCAATAGAATTAAATAGCATCATCTTGTGATGTAGTGACCTACCTCATTCTTAGACCAGGAAACATTGTCTTCAAAATAATTTTTTATGTCATTTCAGGGTGCAGGAGGGTGGTTCTTCTATTTAGTCATTTTCTTCTCGTCTCCTAAGTGACGTGTTGGCAGGCGTACGATGAACCTCAGCCCCGATCCAGATGCACATGCTTACATCTCGAGTGTGTAAAGTAATCCACAGGCATGGATGGGCTTGCTAAAGGCTTGGCGTTAACGATGGCCTTAAGCGGGTGTTCAGCCGGAGATGCTATTCATCGTGCGGAAGTGGTCACTGAGCAGCTTGTGTGAGCCAATGTTAGCCCATGGATCATCTCAAGTGGTCACTCCAGCTGTTTATTATTCCTTATTGGTAGCGTGTGACTGATCACCAAAATTACCCTCTGTTGCTTCTGTGCTCTGATTAGATTCCTGCAATTTTGGAAGAGGTGGGATAATAAATAACAAGTCATGAGGAGCGAATAACAAGCGCCTCTGTTTGTGCCAAGGGGTCCTTCTTTGCATGCCGAAACGGGGATTTATCTTGCTCTCCTCTGCTCGCTATTTTTTATCAGTGCAATGAGTTTAGGTGTGGTTTTGGTTTTTTTTCCCCAGCAGCAGCTCGGGTCTTGCTAAAGCAAAGAGCTGTTTACAACCTGAATGTGCATTAGCCAGGGGAGCTGGCAGCATTTGGCCAACTCCGAATCTGCTGAAAAGCCTTGAAGAGAAGGAAAGCAAAATATAAATAAAGCTTGGAGGGGGGATGAACCCAACCCTAATGCTTTTTGTTCCAGCAACTTTCTGCCACCAGTTAAATAGAGAATCAAATATGATCAGCCGGGTAGAAAAATGAAATAAAGACTGGGTTTGCTTGACGTTGCCGCTGCCTTTGGCTGCGTTTTTCTCCTGGTGCGTGGGGGCTGCCGCTGCTGACATAGTGTTGGCCGTGTCAGCAAAGGCTGGGAATTTTTTTTTTTTTTTTTTTTTTTTTTTTTTTGATCTGGTGCTCTCTGCCTGCTGCTGTCAGCTGCTCGGACAGAGTCACCTCCCTGTGTCGCCTCTTCTTTGGTGTCCTTTGAAAGCCGGCAGCGTCACCTTTTCAAAAGCAAGCATAAAGCTAAAACTCTTCTCCAGCTTTACTGGAACGCTGTGGGGAAAGCGGCAGTAAAGGTAATGTCGACTAGGCACGGAGATAAATTGCCTTTGCCTGCCTGTCCAAAAAAAAAAAAAAAAAATCCTTTCTCTGCGTGGATGGGAAAGGTATTTTTCCCCCAGTTTTTCCTCCTCTGTGCTGGCTGCGGTGTTCAAAGGGGAGGCAGCTTCCTGTGGAGAGGTCCTTGCACCTCATGGAGCGCACTCCTGGTCCCCACAATGTCAGCAGGAGCTTTGCCGTCAGGGCCAGGATGCCACGCTGGGGTTTCGGTGTGGCTGCAACCAGATGTGTCTTTCCAATGCCGTTCTGCAGTGTGGAGCGCAGCACAAGTGTTTGCAAGGGCAAGGCTGGAGGTACCAGCGGTACTCGTGCAGGCAGCTCTGTGAAAGCCAAAACCACCCCTAGCCCCTTTCCTACCAGCAGTCAAAGTACTTGCAAAATCAGTCTCTTGCTCTCGGCTCTGTGCACTGTAGCAGCATTGCAGGCTCCTTCTCCCTCCCGTTTTTTTTTTTCTTATTATTTTCTCTAAGGGGTTTTGCTTTTGAAATACTCTGTTGATTTTTTGATCTCCTCTACTTTTGAAAAGGCCGCCAGGAAGGTCTTGTCAGCAATTTAATGGAGAGATAAAAGAAGCAGCGAAAGGGGATTGTTAACAGAGGGGTAGCGCCTGACATCTGGACGGGGCTAATGCGTGATAAGACGGGACGGTTGTAGGCAAATCTGCTGCGCTTGATCTCTCGCCAAGGCAAGGCTCGGACTGGATGGCTTTAAAGCACATCCGTGTGGATGGAGCCCGAGTTGCCCAAATCCCTGGCGATGCCTGCAGATCAGGTATGTGGAGGCCTGGGGTCCCCGCTCGGATGCTCGCTGAAGTTAAAAGTCTTTTCGGTTGACTTTAAAGGGATGTAAGCCCAGATTATCTACCCTGTCCGTTTTGACTGGGGGAGATAAAAAAAATATATAAATAAAAAGGAAGCTGCTGCTTCAAACCTGAGTCCCCAGGAGATGGAGGATGCTTGTAGGACGGGAAGTTAGCAGCCAGGGGTTTGGGGGTGCTGCTGTCCTTCCAGAAAGCCTTGTGCCACACAGAACTCCTGGGCGATCCACCCGAACCTGCGCGTGGAGGTGGTTGGAGCGGGCGCTAGGAAGAGCAATCACTGGCTTGTTAGTCATTGAGCTTGTTAATTATTTGGTTTATCTTGGTGCTTTTCTATTCCTCCAATGACTTTGAGCTGGAGTAGCTGCTTTTCAGTAAAAACTGGGCAAACGAATAGGAGGATATTTTAGATGCTGGCTTGAGACTCCTCTGGGGCTTCAAACATCCTTCGGCTCCGGTGGAATTGAGAGCTAGTGCTTTGATAGATTGGTTTTGCAGTAGATCGCATCCACCACCTCATCCCCAACCCGAGCACGGACCTGGGGGCAGCTCCGATTCTGGGCTCGGTTTTGCCACTCAGGCCCCATTTCTGGTTTCTGCTGGCCTCCTCCTGCAAAGTTTTGCTCTGTGCTGGAGAAAAACACGACGACAAAAGCTCGGCGTTTGGGGAGGGAGTTTTCCCGTGAGTGCAGAAGTCTGTGCACAAGGATAGGTTCCAGCAAAGAAATCGATGTTGAATGCACACTACCTTCCTTTTTTTTTGGTCCATAGCTAGGAAATAAGAGGCAGGTATTTGGTTTTTTTAAGGGCAAAGAGGGCAACGGTTAGCCATGGAAATAATTTTGGCTACTGCATTAGAGATAACTCTCCGTAAGAGATGCTGGCTCAGATGCTTCTTTCTCTCCATCCACAGGTGAGAACAACTTCAAAACTTAAATCCAATATATAAAGGCAGAGAGGGAAACGTTTAATTGTCCTGACTCTGCTGCAGGCTGATAAGCTCACACTGATTTTCTGTAGCGCAGTCTCCAGAGCGTATGTGGTGGTGTGTGTGCGTGAATGTTTCTTGCTCCTTGGGTATTTCTAATCTCCCGCTGCGTGGCGAGAGCTCGACGCTTCCTCCAGAAAATGGCCACTTACAGCACAAGTTTTTTTATATATATATATATAAAAATTTTTTTTTTTCCTCCTTTTCATCCTTTCTATCGGCTTCCTACAAACTTTCCACCAGGGTGCAGAGAGAGGTCTCAGGAAAGATGTCCCTTCACCAACGCATATCCCTCAACCTGAAGCTCAAAGGCAGGTTCATGTTCACCACATAATTTAAAACCATCCTGTCCAGGGGTCTAATCCCTGCCTATTTCTGCTTGTAAATGCAAACAGAGGGAGTAACAGAAATAAAGGCAGTACCCAACTGGGGCTTTACCAATAGCTTGAACTATTTTGTACTGGAGAAGCACAGAAAAAATGTCCGGCTAACTCTCTATCTATTTATTTTGAGGGTTTATTGGAAAGAAAAATAAACGAACGCAGCAAGAAGGGATGGTCCAGCAAGTTTTGTAGCTTATCTCTGAAGCCTACGAGCTCCAGAAATTTTGGACGTCTCGCTGGAACCTGGCTGTTCATCTCACCTGAGCCTCCAAACCCACCAAGATTTTTTCCCAGTGCTAATTATAAAAAAAAAAAAAAAATTGGTTTGTCTGTAGCGATGGAGAAATGTCCAGGGGAGCCAAAAAGGAGACGAGCAGCATTCAGATGGTGGGGGGCGGGATAGGAAAAAAAGAGAAAACACCAACCTCCCTGGAGATGTAATAGGCTTAGTAGGCCTGCTTGACACATGTCGGATAAAATAAAAAAAAAAACCCCACAACAATGTTTATAAGAAGATTAGCTTGAACATGGTGAAATTTCTCTAGGGACCATCCATGGCTGAAGCTCAAACCAACAACTCCCAGAGCCTTATCAGACTAATGAATTTCCACCACTTTGGGCCATTAAAAATCCTCCCCCCAGCCCCTTTGCCCACCCAAAGCATCTTTGATTTGGGGCGCATCTGCTGGGGACGGTTCAGTTTGTGCCGTCCCCTTCCTCGGCGGGACAGAGGTGCGGTGTTGGGAGTTAACTCGCTGGAAGTAACGTGATGTGACTATCTAATTTGTGGCTGCCACCCCTCCGGGAGAAAGACCTGTCTCTGGGCAGCGGATTATCCTCAGGCTCATTACGACATTGTTCTGAAACAAATCCCTCAGGCTTCTGCCTGTAATCACTTTTACATACGTGTAGGCAAATGTCTCTCCATCTGTGCTCGCCACGTTGCAGGTGGAGATGGAGCCAGAGCCGCGTTACGGCGGGGAGAAGAGATACGGCGATAACTGCTTGCATGGGCAGTGGCTGGTACCCACCGGTACTAACCACTGGTTAAGTTTCAATCGAAATTAGGGTTAGGTTTCATTTTCCTGAAAGTCGGTGGATATGGGTTGGGTGTCTGGGGTGGTTTTTTTTGGTTGGTCTTGGGGGTGTTTTTTGGTTTTGGGTTTGGTTTTTTTTGGTTTTTTTTTTTTAGAAAAGAGACTAAACAGCAAACATAGACCAACCTTGAAAAATTCCATCTTCAATTCTCAGCAGGTGTAAGTATATGGGAGAGCAAAGGAGTTAACCCGTACTCCCCTTGGCTATTTTTGCCCCATCCAGCGGTGCCATGGAGCCGCTCCGGTGTTTTCAGGGTTGGTCCCTGCAAGCCTTGCCTTGCCGATGTCCCGGGGCCGCGTGCTGCAGCGCTCCTTCTGCCGCTGCCACTGCTTTTTCCATGAATGCTCCTATGCTAAAAGCCATAATTATCATGTTTTGAACCCATATACTTCGATGAATCAGAACAAACACCCTACCGAATGCAACAGAAATGCGCCTCTTTTATATCCCCTTAATGGTGGGAAGTGCTGAAGACCGCGCCAACGCCAAAAGCAAGATTTTCACTAGTGGTAGCCAGTCTTTAGAGACTGTTTGGGGACCTGTTTGGGCTTATTTTGGTGATACCTCTGGGGGCGCATGTCAGGGGGCTGGCCGGGTCGGTGGGGGATCTGTGGCACATAGCTGTGAGTTATATTTCAAAGACGTGTGGTGGTGGTGATGATGTTTGTGGGGTACCAGGTGAGCAGCTTGTGATATTTGGGGTGTTTGTGGTACATGGAGGACACCCTTGTGGTACTGGGGGAATTTGGGTGGGATTTGTGATATTTGGGCATTCAAATTTGAAGGTCTGAAAGAGCTCGTGGTTTTGGGGCAGTTGTTCTCCTTGGTTTTTGGACCCCTTGAGATGGTTTCAAGAAGTCCAACGTTACTGCCTATTTTCAAAACCATCGATGGCCAGCTCCAGCCGGGTTTATTTATTCTGGTGCATCAAAATGCATCTGCCTGTTGTCCTGCTATTAGCTGGCTGCAGCAACGTGCAGGGTCTCGATTAGCGACTGCTTTACAGCAACCCAAGAGGGGCTTGGTGCTTTGCTGAGACAAGACACGCAGCCTCGAGAGCCTGTGCTTTGAACTGCCTGCCTGGTTAATGCGGCCAGAAGTTGTCTAGAGAAAACTCGGTGGTTTTCCAGTCTATGAAATGCCCGGATCTAGTCCGGAGCAGCTGGCGGGGGAAGGACCCCGTGCCGGCAGCCAGCACGTGCATCGTCAAAGCCGCGCTCACCCGGATGTGGTTTGGCATGCTCGCCCATCCCTGGCAACATGCTCCTCTGGGATTACAAGCCATTAAGCAGGCGTGAAAACACAGCGGCCCTCCCTTGTCACGCAGAGGCGCGAGCGAAGGCGTGGGACCCCCCCCTTCGCCCTCCTTCCCCCCCCTTCCCCTGCTCTCCTGGGCATCCAAGGGTACGAGTTTCCTGCTGGCCCTACGGGTTCATGTGGGAAGGGCCATACAAAGGGCTCGGGAGCAGCCCTTGCTTGAAAAATTGCTTTTGCAAGAATTTGCTATGGCAAAATTGCCCTTGCTACGGCAGACGTCCTCCTGGGGTTTGCGTGGCACCGCGAGAAACTCCCCAAGTGCTGGGAGATCTTTGCCTAGTCTGGCTTTGCCTCCTTTCCATGAGTTACGATCATCCTCTCTCTTGTCACCCCCCTGCTCCACCGTGGTGAGGAAATTACTTATTTGGGAGGGGAGGGGCTGTTAAGGGAGATGGGTTATGCATTTGTGGCTTAAATACATGGAAAAGGGAGGAAAAGACTCTTCTTCCTTCTCCCCCTCCACCCCATCTCCCTTGGTGGGCTCGGTGCTACATCCTGTATTTTTCATCCAAATGGAATGGTTTATTTTTATCTTGTTTACAAAAATAAGCATTAAAAGTTACAAGAAGGATTGCCCGCGTGCAGATCTTCAAGGGGAAGGCTGTGGGGAATATTGCGACCGAGAAGAGGCTGAAGGAATAAGTCAGTAATATGTGTGGAACTGAAAGGCGGCTGGACCATTCATTCCCATTATGAAGAGGTGCACTACCATTAATAATCATTTTAACAAGAGCTGGCCTGAGCTAGCAGGTCTGGGCTACATTTCTGGAGAGTGAATTTTTATTTAATTAAAAAAAAAAAAAAATACCATGCATATAAATGAAAAGGTACGGCGGGCTCACTTCTCCTACCTGATATTTATTATTGCTTCACCTGCCTTGAAATAGGAACATTTATTTGGCTAACACATATTAAAAGGGCTGTGCATGCTGTATTTGCTTCCCTACGGCGCTCAAAACCCAGAATACTTTGACTTAAACCTCCAAAAGTGCTGGTTTCTGAGCAGCTGTAACCTTTCCACGCAGGAAAGGACCACCTCGCCTGGATGAAAGCATCTAGCCATCAGAAATCCCATGTTTCTAAGGGGGGTCGTACGAATCTCCGAGGCTGCACAGTAAGGCTGGAGTTTGCCAAAACTTCTGATTTTGCTCAGGCGCGTTTCTGTAGCTCTGGCTTGGCTGGAAAATCAGCAGAGCGCAGGTTCAGGAAACGGAGCGTTGCTGAGCATTTCACCCATGAACCCACATCTTTTAAAATAGATAAAGTGTTCCTTTTTAAAGGAATAAATGAGTAAAAACCTTTGGGTCTTTTATGAAGCAGCCATCAGGAAGAAAGCTTTTAATCTTGGCGATTTAAGAGAACAGGGAAATTAGCTGTTAACCAGGTACTCCTTGTCTACTTTATTTTTTAGGGAAAAAAGCAGCAAGGCAAAGAGCCAAACCGGAGACAGGGGCATTTGGGCTGCAGGCTGGGAGCTAGACAGAAGCCCACCAGTACAATCCCTGCTCCGGTCATGTTGCCCGAGGCTGTGGGGATGCAGGCAGGAGGAGGCACAGGAGACCTTTCCTCTCTCACATGTGCCAAAAGCATCCGTGCACCCAAATATAAGCACCTTTATCACGGTGTACCAGTATTTGCGCCTACACGTGCCAAGGCAGGTATGCGGGATGGGGGACGTACAACCAGCTATGCATGGAGCAGGTCCTACTGATGGGAGTGAGCTGTGGCACCTTGAAGTGCCACCAGAAAAAGGTCAAAAGGGCAGAAAGATTGGGCAACGCTAAGCTAAGGTGTTCGTTTAGACATGAAGGTCATGGCTGAGATACCTCTGTCAATGAGGAAAAGACAGGCAAACTCTGGAGAAGGACTATTCCAGGGAACTTCTCGCGCCATGGTGGTATCAGAGCGGTCCTGGTCTCCTGGCACCTGACACGGCATCCTGCAGGTCAGGATGCTCTACCGGTGGGCTCTTCTCTATAGACAGACCTATTGCTACATTAAGGTACTTGGATTTGGACACAGTTAAGGTCTGGGAGGTCTGCAGGGCATCCCGGTTTGTTTTACGCTGCTGGTGGTATGACCGCAAGGTGAACTTAGCCAGTTTGTCATCAGGAAAGTGGTTTTTTTTAATTGATACACAAAAAAAAAAAGAGTGAGAACAATATCAGCTGGCTCCTGCTACGTCTGACACCTTCATCTTCCCCTCCTGATGCTACTTGGCCAGGCTGTCTGGTAAACATATTTGATGTTTTCTTCTCTAGATGGGCTGGGATAATTGATGCTCGCCTCCTGCCAAGCGCGGGGTACCACACCCGGGAAGGCACGCCACGTCCCGGCATACCCCGGGGCTGCTGAGAGCTGCTTCACTAATAGCAAACCCCTTATTTTGGGTAAACAAGTCTCTTTTCCCAGCAAGGCAACTCCTTTCCCTCTTTGGACCCGGTTATTCGAGCGTTGGGCTTTCAGAGGTGACTCGCCGTTGCAAGGACAGCGTATCTGACTGAAGAGATGGGGGGTTTTGGGCAGTGCCAAGCAGCTGTTCTTTGGAAATGAAGGTGATCCTAAGTGCCGAGGGGCGGGGACAACTCGCTTTCATTAGTCACTGTTAAGATCTCCGTCCCCAGATCTCGCCAAGGCCAGGAGAGGTTGAGGATTTGCTATTTTCACTGTATCGCAGCAGTAGATGCTACGGGCTCGGTATCTGATGGGAAGCGGAGAGCGGAGGAGCTATCTCCCTGGAGAAACCGAGGAGATGGGGAGATATCTTCTCCTCCTTATTTAACTGAGCTTTCCTGCCATTAACCGAGCCACTTCGACCCTCTTTCCAAAAAGACCCTCTCCTGTGGTAGCGCCTTCCTTTTGCCTTTAGCGAGGGCACGCACAGAAACTCTCTTTTGCAGCGTTTTCCCCAAATTTATGGGAATTTTCTACTTTGAGATCGCTACCTTTCTGCCAGGTTTGCTTTAAAAGGAAACAGAGTCAGAAGCTAATAGCAGGGTGCGGGCGGACAGGTGCCGATGTACAAACACGGGGTGGGATCCCACGTGCCTTTTCTCCTTAGGAAATGAGAAAAAACTTCTATTTCCAAGATTTCAGTTTCCTCTCTGATGATCCAGAGCCCTCCTGTCTCTGTACCCGGTTCGCCACGTACCCCCAGCTCCTGTCTCATACCTGCTCTTTCTCCGTCTCAGAGATTTTGGAAATTCAGATCCATCTGGTTCTTTCCGATGAGAAGATAATGTATCACAGGCAACGCAGGCAGGGCCCTGGCGGAGCCGCAGCGTTAATTAATGGTAATCCCTTAATCCTAGGTTTATGTGAGAGACCGCGTTGCCCACTTTGTCTCCTCCTGAGCGCAGAGAGGCGTCAGACCTGTAACAGCAAAAGTGTCTGTCCAACACTGCACCAGAGGTGAGGGGTTTTCCTCTGATTACCTATATTTGAATAACTAGGGGGTTTTTTTCCCTTTTTCCTGTTGGCTGTCATAATCTGCTAAGACCACCTTTGCCACAAAAAAAACCCCAGGAAAATTATTTCTCTTGCAATTTTAAGGGCAGTTAATGGTGGAGTTTGCTAGGACAGGTTTTTTTCCCGTCTGTCCTTCCCCCGGCGTCAACATTTTTATTCAGAAAGGAGCCCGAGTGCTGAAAAGCACCATTTTTCTTGGACAACTTATCATGTTTGATCTGGAATTTTCCTCAACACTTTCATCCAGTCGACCAAAACATTTCAGCTCTCAGCTATCCAACATAAAAATATCTTTTTTTTTTTTTTCCCTTTGATTTTGTGCATGTCGGTTCTTCAACACCAACAAGAAGCAACAGGAAAAAACATCAAGATCATGTAATTCCCACAGAAAATTGCATTTGGATGAAAAAGCTTCCCCCCCCCCCNAATTTAAAAAAAAAAGAAATATTGACTAGTTCTGCTTCTGATGGTGTCTGTGTTTCGTTCTCCGAAAGGAAAGCACCCAGCGTATGCAGGGAGGCACTATTGGGCTGCGAATATTAAGGCTACAGCGACACAACCTACATCCTTACCTCTCCTATTTCCCACCGGCAGACTTTGAGCTTTCAAAGTCACCAACCCAGTAGGAAACAGGAGGGCAGTGTTTTGATGGCCTAAATTTCATCTGAGTCACCTTAGCTGTGCCTTTCTTCTCTTTAATTTGCTCCGGTTTTGTTATATTGCCTCCTTCTGCGTTTCCCATTGTAACTCAGCCTTGGGTCGAGGCCAGCTTTAAGCACGTTCGAACCTCCAAAGGAGCTTGTTGATATCCTGTGTTAGGTCTGGCACAGGGGTGAATTTTATCCCTGGATCATGCTGACCTGGAATTTAAAAGGCCAGGAGACCTCCCCAGCTGCAGTGTGATGCAGCTCTGCCCAGGCTGGATGCTCACACCAGTTCTGGTTCTTCTGGGCTGTGATGAGGTCAAGGCTAGCAAAGCAGAGCACGAAAAGGAGGGTAATGTTTTGCTAAAATTTGTTATCTTATGATGTGAAGCTCCTCGGAAGTGTCTCACACCCTCTCCAAGGATGCTCGATGCTTCCTCTTGGACCGTCTTCACCAGGGTGGTCTGAGTCCTCCTCCCAGTGTCCCCTGCCCCCTCCCTGTGCTCCTTGGGATGGGAGGATTTACCCTGGTTTTGCCTGGGGGTAAGATTTAGGAGCGCTTTCACCTTTTCTCAGCATCAGCGGAGAAAGCTAAAACCCGGGCTTCAAATTAAAAATGAAGACTAATAACAGTCCTATATGTGTCATTAAAAAACTGCTGGGTTAAACAAGTACGGCACATTTCCACACACCCAAGAGTGCTATTCTAGGTCTAATGAAACCTCTTCCTCTAATGCAGAAAAGGATGAATATTTCTCCAAAGCACTATCTTTAATAAATTCATCTCTGCTGTAAACACTGGCCGTCTCTGAGGATCTCTAAGCAACTGCCGTCGGGGTCACTCCTGTCTCCAACCTTCATTTACCGCTCAGCTGCGTGGAGGCAAGCCGGGTGGGTTAACAGGTGAGGCATATAGCCAGCTAAAGCCATTTAATTGAGTGGACCCAGCTGCTGGGGGACAAGAAGGGAAGAGCTGAGCAGCCCTGGGTTGGTGAGGGGCTGCTGGGGGTGCTTCCTTGCTGGGTCTTGGACACTAGGCTTCCGTAGAAAGAGCTCCAAATCTGCTGTGTTTAAGACTAGTGTTTACTAAAGCCCTAAACTTTTCTTTTTTTCCTTTCTTTCGAGAACTAAAAGGCTTTCTGGCCGTGTTACTTTTTGCTTTCTACGCCTTTTCTTTTGTAGCACAGGAGAAGGGTTTGGGGAGGTAGAGCCTGTCTTTTTATCAGCTGTTAAAATATTCAAGGGCACCAGCTTTTCCTTCTTTTTGATGCTTGACTCTCCTTATCTTGTAGTGCTTGGAGCAGCCTTCTGGTTTATGAAAGCTGCGCGTGGGAATGCCTGGGAAGTCAGGAAAGATGCCTGCTGAAAGCATCTTGGTCTGCGTGTAGGAAAAGCAGCAATCCTTCATAGAGGGATAAAAAATAGTGGAGGAGCATAGGTGCTGCGATATGTGCTGATGCCGTGTGTGTAATAGCTGTGATGTGGATAAAACCTCGGCTGTGTTTAGCCTTAGTTTTATATTACTTTGGATGGGTGAACCGGAAAAGGAAAGAAATGAAAAGAGGAGCCATACATGCATAAAAATTAGAGATGGAAAAGACCTAGGTCATCTACTCAGTACTTTCCTGCCACCAGATGATTGTTCCTGGACTGAAATCTCTCCTCGGAGTTGTGGCTGGGAATACATTAACCTTTAAAACAATAGTATTAGAATGTTTTATATTTTCTTTAACCCATATGCTGGAAATCTGGTAAATGTGAAGTGCAGATTGTGCCTGAGCGAGTGATCCCCCAGGAAATGGGGTTTGGGGGCTTTTTTTGTGAAGGAGTGCTCAGCCTGCTGTAGTTCGCTTGAAGGTGGTGGTGACCCGGAGCACAGCTGGCCAGCCCCTGACCCGGGGGGGGGCTGTGCCGCGTCCTGCCCGGGCTTTGTGAGCACCAATGCAGCAAAGTCAAAGCCATCAGGGTTCTTGCAGCAGCGACCTGTGGTTGCACCGGTCCCGCCGTACACAGGGCTGCTCTCCGCTCCGTCCACGGGAGTCCCAGCTTGAGCTGTAGGAGCAACACATGAGAGCAAAAGGAGAGGAGAAAGTGTTGCCTTGCAGGCGCGCGGTTGTTTTTTTAACCTCTCGTGTAGGGTAACTAAATGATTCTCTGGAGCTGAACTGTAGAGGTCCTGGATAATTTCAGCTCCTGCTTCTGTGGCTGTTTCCTGGAGGTGGATGGCAGGGAAATCTTCCTTCATCTCTCCTCATTTCAAAGCAGCGTAGAAAACATCAAGGGGACGCGACTCCCTGAGTTTTGTCAGTGCCCGGGAAGGCACTTCAATAACAATGATTTGCCCATGGCTTTCACGGCGGTGCTCTTAAATTTCTGTCAGTGTTTCTGCCTATGCTTCATAGGCAAGGGGACTGGGAGACCAGGTTAGAGGAACTCTGTCTGGTGCATTATTTCCTGAGCATTTCTACCCTTCCTGACCCTCTGCTGCTGACTTCTTACGGGCTGAGATGGTGCCTCCTTTTTAAGTGGCTGGAAACTTTTTCCAAAGGCAACAGGTTGGTAGACCGGGTCTGATTTGGAAACCACTTTTTTTTTTTTTTTTTAATCTTCTGTTTGGACTGTTGTCTGTTACTTTTCTGAGTTGTTCAGCAAGTTGCAACACAAAGACACAAAGAGAGATGTACTGTTATTATTGGTGGTTGTTGTTCCTAAGCCTTTATTGATTTTTATAAAAGAAATAATAACAATGTGCATGAGGTATCCAGCTAACAAAAGAGGTCCTGCGGTACTCATCTCAAATTAAATATATAGAAGCAGAACCCAACTGGGATATTGACAGACAAATACAAAGCTTTGTGATTTAGCGTCGTGCTGGAGCGAAAGCAGGACTTTGCCTTGCCACGGCCCACCTTGGTGAGGAGAGAGACAGCATTGTTCTTCTCTGCAGCTCATCGAGAAACATGTCCAAAACATCTTTGCCTGAGGCCAGACATAAATACGTTATCGGTAGGAGGGAGCGGCTACCTGAGGCCCAGCGTTGGGCCGATCTGTGCTAGCTGGTGGGGGACTGGGATGCCCCCACGGCAGTTGGAGCGGGGCTTGAACCCATCCCTTCGTAATGCAAGAAGGTATGCTGCGCTTCAGCGCGCCCTGGGCGAGTGGATCTGTTTCCGTAGAGGGTTTCTGACAGCCATTTGTTGTTTGTCTGGGTTTCTGGTGTGCATCAGCTCAGGGCATCCTGCCTTTCAGCAATAAAAAGGCCACGAGGAAGGAAAGCAAAGAGAAAAATCTGTAAATCTGTTCCTCATGGTTGGTCTTTTCCTACCAGATTAACTCACCAACTCTTAGTCGATGGTTGATACGTCCCAAGTAGGGAAGGATGTGAGGAACCGTTTCTGATGACATTGCAACTGCTCTGAACTCCATCCACTTTAAGCCAACCCTAACAGAGGGGTTGGAAAAGCTCGTTTTTTTTTTTTTTTTTTTTTTTTCCTTTTCTCCCCTCTACTTTTGCATGTTCTCGTGCGGGTCACAAGAAAGATCATGTTGCTGCTCTTCCACCTGGGAGCAGAAACTACTAGAAGCAACATGAAAAGGTGTCATGGTCTTTGGAGGCTTGTTGCCTGATTCTCGCTGCAGAAAGGCACTGAGAAATTCAAACGAGGCTCAGGTAATCCTGTAATGTCAGAATTTGTCTCTCCCTTGACTTTACAAGGAATTCCTGAGGACAATATTGAATCACAACCGTATCTCTGCTCTTAAATCATTTCCTCTAGCAAAACATCACCCCATAGAGGAAGTCCTTTCAGCAAAGACAAAAATGAAAGCATTTATCGGTTTGAAAGGATCCCTCTGTGTGCCAGAATCAGTGAGAGAGAGAGAATGGAAGTGTTAGTGCCTCTGGCAATGCCTTAGCAAGGCTGTTTGTCATCCCAGCACAAGAAGAAGCTGAGCACACACAAATATTAAACTAATATTTTTGGCGCTTGGTGAATTTTGATCATCAGTTCATGGTGCCTGAGGCAGCAAACAAGAATGAGATGCGGTATCCTTAAGCTTTGTATTCATGGCTGAATTGATGCTCCTTTTATATTTATTTATAAGTATGTATGACTCTTAGTATTGCTATTTATCTGTTGTGTGAGAGAGAGATGCTAATGATAGCCAGTAGCAGGACCCAACCAAGACTGCCAAGTCAGGAAGCAAAACAGCAAAATAAACTGGTTTTGGTCCTCAAGGTGCTGCCTACACTAAATTGATGACACAGCAATTTTCTGCTCAAATGTGAGGATGCGCAGGATCACTGGAGCAGACTCCACCGTTTCCCAGATCTCTGCAGTTTGGTATCAAAATCCGTCATCCTCCCTAGATGTGGGGCAGGAAAAAAAAAAAGAAAAGGAAACCTGAGAGCTGGCTAATCACCAGAAGGTCAAGGCTAGTGCTGAGGCTTTTGCACAGTTGTGGGATGGAAACCTGTCCTCTTCCTCCAGACATGGCCTAAATTGGTGCTACCAGACTTGACTTTGAGGAGCCAGGATATTTTTTTTTCTTGGACAAATGAAAAAACAAGGGAAATAAACGAGGTTCTCAACCCATGACCCTTCTGAAAAGACGAGGCCACCTTTCGCACTCCAAATAGCCTCACTGTTGGTTGAGATGTACTTTGTGGAGAGTGTACCAATTATGGGGGCTTTTTCAGAGCCTAGGAATGACGTGAGCTGTTATTTTCTTGAGTGAACAAGGAAGAGGCTGAGAGGTATGAGAGGTGATAGACAGCTCTGCAAAGAAACTGCAGTTAACCCAGAGTTAAATTTAACTCCCTGGGAACATCAGGAGCCAAAGCCAAGCTTTGTGTGTCACAGCACATGGAGGGAGCTTGTCCGGCACCAAGCTCGTTCAGGTCCAAGCCCCTTCCTAAGGGAGAGATGCAAGAAAATTCCCGTGTTGTGCTCCTTGCTCACACCTGGGACAAAAATGAACTGAATGACGAAAAGGAAGGACAAGAGATTCTCTCTCTGTTTCTCTTCTCAGCCATCTTTGAGGGTGATTCATCCTGCCCAAATTCCTGGCAATTTCTCTTGGTGACCAGCAGCTCTATCTTGCGTTGCTGACTCATAACTGCTGGAAGCTTCTTTGGCTGAATTCAGAGTAAGGAAAATGTATGCGTTGGCTTTGATCTTGCATGAAGTTATTTTACAGAGGGCAAGGGGCAACCCAAGAGAGGGGAGAAACAAAAGATGTAGTGAGGAAGAGGTAAAGATGAAGGAAAAGGAGGTAAAACCCAAGAAAGGAAAGATGTACGTCGATTTTTGAGCAACAGGGAAAAACATTCAGCTGATCCAAAACCAAACAAACGAACAGCATGATGAATGATGCAAAACTATGCGCTGCGGTTGATTTCTTATCGTGGCAGTGATATTAGTAATAAAATCAATACCAGTAGTTAGCTGGGCCTAATAACTACATGGATCGGATTAGATTGATATTACTTCTCCTAATAACCCGCTATTGTTGCTGTTGCGCACTAGGTAGGAACAGATATCATGTCTTTTAATTAAAACAGGGGCTCCAGCACTCTTATTCACTTGTAGTCATAACTGGAAATGGCTAGTCCGTAGCCCAGCAATTAAATCTGTCCTGAAGGCTCTTTATAAATGAAAATAAAGAGAGAATCTGCACTGTTCAACAGCAGCTGCCTGGCACCATGGGCATGTGTGGCAACCAGGTGAAAGGCGTGGGAAACAAAATGAATTCAGTGCATGGAAATTCAAGGTGATTAAAATCAGGCTTGGCCGCAGCTTTGGACTGCTCAAAAGTAGACTTTGCAGTGATTTTTTTTTTTTTTTGAGGTTCTGCCATCAGGTTTTGAGGCTACGTTTCATGCTGGAGCACAACCAAAGCCCTTCAGGTGTTTGTCAAAGAGGACTGTGTTGAAATGTCTGCCTCCGGATGAGACAGGTCAGGCTGTGGGTCACCACCTCCCCCTGGCTCGAGGTGACCACCGTGCCCGGCATCTCACCTCGGAAACCTCCCTGGCGAACTCCTGGCCTCAATCAATGCGCTTCCACGAAAAACGCCAGCTTAGAGAAAACAGCATATTTAAAAGCAAAAAGGCACGCAGGGTTTTATTGAATTTGTTCCAAATGGTTCTACATTCAATCACCCAGAAACTGTCTCCCTGCAGGCAACAATATCTTTTACTAACGAGTGTTTGCTGTATGAAATAGCCAGTCTAGCAATTCACAAGTTCTTTGCTCTGACTCTGCACCTGTCCTGCGTTAGGGCTCCTTCCTGCTTTTCCCCTCTTTTTGGGCTTCTTCATGTTAATGAAACCATCTGCAAAGGGGGAAGGAAGAAAAAAACCAAGACATGAGGTCACTTCAGGTCTAAGATGTGGTGAGAAAGGTGTTCATCTCAGATCCTGGCCCTGAGGGCTGGAGAAAGACACTTTGAGTTGCTCTCCTGCTCTCCAAGGTCATAGTACAGCATTTCTGCTGAGTTACAGCCCGGGTGCAGCCCCACGTGCTGCGCTGCAAGGATGCTTTCGGCTTCCCCAGAGCCTGGGCGTGTATCGGCCACGCCAAACCGACGCGCGCGGTGCTTTGGCTTGCTCAGACCCGATGTTCTGCTCCCACCAGCTTTATTCTGGTGTCTCTGTGGTGCAGTCAGGGCGTTACAGAGGAGCGGGCTGGCCTGCCTCGTGGCATTGCAGCCCACACGGCTGCCTTCGACCCTCTTTCACTGGTCGCCTCCTTGGTTTTGGTTTTATTTTTTATCTTAAAATATTTAAAAAAAAAAAAAAAAGCAACTGAAATACTTCTTGAGGGTGAAGTTTGCTCTCCTGTCTCACCTCCCCTATCTTTCCAGTCCCCGGTTGTGTCCACTGTCCCTGATGTCGCACCCGGCGGACTGCTGTGCATCCCAGCTGCCTTGGGGCAGGCATTTAACTCCAACCTCGGGGCAACTTTGCCAAAGCGAGATTAAAAACCTGGCTAATCAACGCGGTCAGCTGGGTGTGGGTTAAGTGAGATGTCTGCCTTGCATCTCTCAGGTGACAGCCATCTGCGGAGGGGAGAGCTGGAGGAGCAGGCTGCACCTCTCCCTGCCCGCTTCAAACCTGTGCTTTCAGAAACAACAGGAGCTTTGGGGTTTGTGTGTCTCGCAGAGCTGGAAGAGGATAAAACTCTCCAGCTGCCCAGGAGGGAAAGAGAGAGAGACTTTGAATGTCTTCCCTTAAACCGTAAGTCACTCTAATTGTTTTCTTCTTCCTTTTTCTCGCTCTTGCTGCCTGCCTTTGAATCAAGGATTTATCTTCACTGGCACATGTATGCAGGGCTATCGCAGACAGCGTTGTCTAGCAGAACACCTGCAGAATGAGTAGGTGCTAACGCTGCTGCTGAACAGCTCTCCACACCTCCAGGACCCTCCCTTCCCACCCACACCCTGCGTGCAGCAGCATCTCCCGCCTCGCTCCCATCCATCGAGGTGCAAGAGTTTAAAAGCAAAACTGCTCAGATGAGCAGAGAGGATGGGGCAAGGGGAGAAAAATGCGCTGAAGAGACTGGGAGACAGGAGTTGACTAGCCCAAAGCCAAGGAGGAAAGCCCACAGGATTCCCAGGGTAAGGACCGCCCTGGGGAGCTGTAATGCTGCCCTGTCTCAACAGCATCCCAAGGTGGATGCTGAAGGACAGCACACACAAAACAAGACGGATCATGCTCCGAGACCAACCAGCAGCCACGGCTGGATTTGCCCTGCTGTGGTTCCACAATTAAATATCCCAAAGCTTTGCCTGTCCTGCCAAACCTAGATGTAGATGCTGTCCCAGCACAGCTGGCGCCCCAAAAACTGCAGGGTGCTGGTGAAGGGATGCTCAGAAAGCATCTGCATGGGCATCCACCCCTGAACCTGCTCTCACACCTACACCAGAGGGGTAGATCTGCCCTGTGCAAGGAGACGGGTACCCCACAGTGCGTCCCCTCCCCATGCAGCCATCCCTGCTGCATCGCTGCTGCCTCGATTCAGCAGCCTGGTGGCCATTGGCAGTGCATCCAGCCTAAAAATAAAAAGACAGATTGTCCACTTCAGCTGTAATTACCGACTGAAAAGACCCAGTGGGGAAAAGAAGGGGCGGGGAATGTGGAAGGGAGAATAGTAAAGAAAAAGAAGAAAGGGAGAAAGCAAGAAAGAAACACATCCTCGAACAGGTTATATCAATCATCCAGGCTGCTGCCTGTGCAAGGTCCCTCTCTGGTTCCCGGGAGGGATAACTGCGTCCTGCACTGGGGAAGCATCGCCTGAGCCATTAGCTGGAGCCATGGCTTCCTCAGGGTGCAGAGGGAGCGGTTCCACCCTGAATTATCCATCCACTCCAAATTATTCGTCCACCCCGTTCCTGCCGTTCTCCAGCAAGCAGGGCTGGCTGGGGTTGCTTACCCCTGCCCCGGGGCCAAGCCAGGCTCTTTTTCAGGCAGCATCGAGCTCTGTGGTGTGCTTGGCTGGTCTTTGATCAGCCCTGGCCTGTGCCAACATGCAGAGCTGCTGGTGAGCACACATGGAGGGGGGAATTTCCTCTTGTCAGGAACCAGGACTAAAATACACGGGAACGCTAGATCCACAAAAAATTTTGTTTGGGCTGCTTTTGCTACCCTCCCCACCCCATATGTATCCAATTTGCTCGTGTCTCCATTTCTCTAGAGTCTTTAAATATCATCCTCCCCACCAACTAGGTCCTATTTGTAGAGCTGTGGTTTGGCTTATATTTATTTCTTTGTTTTTAAGTGTATCTGCCTCACTGATTGGAGAAACCGATGCTCTTTGACCGGACCGAATGGGAGGGAAGCACTGCGCTGGTGCTCCTGGCAGCGCTGCCGGCCCCGTGCCTTCCTCTTGCCCCAGCCCCGGTGAGCGATGATGAATCCTGGGTGTCAGAGGCGGCGGGTGATAAATTAGCTGGGGAAGCAGAAAGCAGTTCAGGTGACATTCCCAGAGTCACTGACATTTCTCGGCACTGCAGCAAGGAGTCAGAGGAAAGGATGGGTCCCGGGGGAGCGGTGACACAGGTCACCCAAAGGGTCAGCAAGGAGAAGGCAATGATGACCCGTGGTAGGGAAGTCTTGGGGTTGCAGCATCTGGGCTCCCGTGCCTGCTGCAAGATGGGCACGACGCAGCTGCTCCCGCGTGGCTCCGTGAGCCAGAAATGTACCCTGGGGACGGTCACCTTGCCACCCTCTGGCTTCCCACCCCCTCAAGCCTCCTCCAGCACCCAGCAAGGCTTGAGAGACCATGTACAAGTCACTCCCTGGGAGACCGGAGAAGCACTACAGCTGGCCACAGACAGCATGACAGATGGAGAGGCACATGCATACCCCAAGCCTATAGCTCAGGCTACGCCTGTGCGTGCTGCCTCTCTTTAAAATGCCAGCGATGTCCTGTCATTATCAGCTAATGCCCTCTAATGGGTCCATTAAACAGCTCTGTCTTTGCCTTGGCTTCTAATTCCCCCTCCCCTACTCATAGTCAGGCGGCATTACCTGCTTCAGAAGATACAATTACACTACTTAATTCTTTCTAAATGACAGCGCTGAGCCAGCAGCAGAGAGCCGTTCACCCTTACTTGGCCAAGCAAGACCGCTGGATGCCGGCCCGAGGGCGGCGGTGGCAGGGGAGACCCAGTTCTTGCTCCCCGTTCTCTCACCCAGCTTTCCCCTTTGCTGCTGTGGCAGCGGCGTGGGTGTCCCTGAGGGCACCTGCCTGTAATTATAGCAGATTTATAGCAAATAGTTCCTCCAGCCCCGTCTCCATCCCTGCGGAGCAAAGGGCTCTTTGCCTTATCTCTACCCAAAGCAAGTCTTACCAACCTGCCGTGGACTACAAGGCTTGCTGCCCCTCCAGCCACGCCAGCCCAGATCTTTGCTGGCTGCCGGGGCAAAATATTCCACGAACCCCAGGAGGACATCCAGATGCCCATCGCCTTCCCCTGTGTGCATCTCCATGTAAGAGTCTCTTAAAACGCTAGAGGAACGGCGACTGGAGTGACTCGAAAGTGACTGCTTTTTGCTTGGTACTTGGTTGGCTTTCTCTGGAGTTTGGAGAAATTTTTAATAGTGCTGACTATTGATAACGTGTCACTGGGAATTTGATTATCACTTCACGGCACAAGCACTAAAAATACAAGGTCCTGCTCCCCAGAGTGCTTGGAAATGTTGAGAGAAAGCAAACTCAGAGAAGCGGTAAGGTCATGGAGAGATGTGGAGGTCCCAGGAGCACAGCCAACTGAGAAGGCTGCCGGGGACGGGCCCGAGCAAGGCTTCTGGGGGACCTAGAAGAGAAAAGGGAGGGAAATGTGGGTCTGTTGGAAGCTCAGTGTCTGCGCTGAAGGGCTGGTGGAGCATCGTGACTTTGGGATCCACCACCACCACATGACCTTGGGTCAAGTCATTTGCTTTTCTCCACTCCCCTTCCCCTGAAGATGGGGAAAACAGGGCTCTGGGGGCTCTCCGAGATCCGTGGGTGGAAACCACGGCGATACTAATTTTCGTTATTCAGAGGGAGGCTGGAGGAAAACGTAGACAAGAGAAGCCGCAGACCACAGGCAGAGATGGCGAAATGTGTGCACCGTTCCGTGTCCTACAGCAGAAGGTTATTTGTAGCATAAGGCAATGACAGAAATAGCCTTTAAGACAATATGGCCCTTCCTGCAAACTTACCGTGCGTTTTACTCTCAGTTTTATGTGTCAGTTTTATTCCTAATGACCTCCGATATGGCAGGCGGGCCTTCATCTTCTCCTTTTCGTGCTGGGCTGTACGCTTCTTGAGGTTTGGTTGGTGGTTTTTTTTTTTTTTCCCCTTTCTGTGTTGCTCTGTTATAATGTCATGCTGAGCTGCTAAACCCAGCTGCAGTTTTGACAGATGATGTACTAGTTCCCTCTGCTTTGGATTTGACATTTTCATGAGCACTAAACACATACGCTTACAAATTTTAAAAGGGAAAAGAACCCCCCACCACCACCACTCTCTCCTGTTTTTTTGGTTTGGCTTCATTTTGGAGTTGATGAAAGATGCCAGATTAATGGCCCTTGAAACCGAAACCCTCTATTTAGCAGCCGAACAAGTGGGGCGAGGGAAGCCACTGCTCATGCTGCTCCTCTGCCGCTTCTGCAGCAAGCCTCACCCCGATGGCAGCGTCGTCCCTGGCACCCTCCTGCCGTGGCTTTCTGCCTCGGCTGCGGCGACGGTGCTGCTCGGAAGGTGTCATCCGTGCCATTAGCCTCTCTGCTGTCGTTCCACGGCTCTGGATTTAGCACGTGAAGCTCTAAATATTTCAGGGCCGTGCTGCTAGACGCAGCAGCTCCTTCCTTCTTTGCAGCCAAGGCGGTGTTGTGCAACTGGTTCGAGAGAGGTGATCCTCCAGAGGATGGGAGGGAGGGTTAGCCTCAGAAGGGAGCCCGTACTTGAAGCCCGGTCTCCTGGCAGAGAAAGGACAGGGAAAATGGTGGGAAGAAATTTAAAACCGTCAGCTCGTGCTGATATTCTGGGAGCTTTCAT
Organism: Fregata magnificens; assembly: GCA_013389945.1. NCBI lineage: Eukaryota > Metazoa > Chordata > Aves > Suliformes > Fregatidae > Fregata > Fregata magnificens. Next base: position 233,369 of record WAAD01024644.1, read on the forward strand.
GCTGCAGCAGCAGAAGCCAAGGGGATTTTTTCCTTCCACGTTGATGGAAGTGGGATCAGGCTATTTATCTTTGATGAAATGCCAAGAAATGGTTGATTGTGTTTAGAAGCAGCAAAAAAGATATAACAAATAGTGCTTCCTGCTCCAAGACAGGACGAGGAGTGAGAGTGAGGAGACCAGATCTGATAACTGTCTGCACACATCCTTTTTTGTGCTGTGACGGATGCGACTCCAGTATCCACAGCGGATCTCGGGCTAGAGAAGTCATTGAGGTCTATTGACATTTCTGCCACCTGAAGAACTGGCTAACCTTGCGTTGGGATATTACAAAATGGGGAGTACTCTGGCATGGCGAATCGTACAGGTCCTGTTCCCATAGGGTAGCTCTGGATAACGCAGAGGGAGATGCCGTGGGTCAGTTATTGTACAGAAGAAAGGCAATCCTAATTCTGAGGCTGGTGGGCTCACCTAACCTTGGAAAGCCAGCTGATGAAGAAGATCTTCAAACTCCAATCAAGACAGAGAGGAGCTTCAGGCTGCTGTTTCTTGTACGAAAGTGCCATGAAGAGAAGGCAGCAAAGGTTTGCTGTGCCATCAACTGTCAAATCAAGGGCAGCTGAAGGAAGAAGGAAGATCTCAATACCCATAAAGGAAATCCATGTGACTCCGTTCTCAGCACCCTTGCAATTTCTGTCTAACGAAGTACTGATCCTATTACTGGTGGAGCTGAAGCAGTGTGAGATTTAAGAGGTTGGTGTAGACAACCGTGAAGTTGCCCACCTGGAGGCTGGGTCAAATCCTCTGGTGGGCTGCATGCAGGTGCATGGCATTGGGGCTGCAGGTGCCGAGGAGGAGACGATGTTTTGGTCCTCTGCTGGCATCTCGCAGACGTTTGGTCTTCAGAAAGAGCAGGCACGGCGTGGAAGCTTTCCTCCTCTTTTTTTTAATTGAACAGGTGAAAAAGAAATCTTTTTTTTCTTTCAGGGAAAGTAAATGCTTTCTTGCAACACCTTAATGTTAACTGCTAGGGGGAAGAGTATTTTCCTTGTTTTAGGCCCATTATCAACCCATCACAGTTACACTTCATCAACTGTACTTTGTCTGAGTTTTGGCTGCGAGCTCCTTGGGCCAGGACTGGCTCTCGTACACAAACCAGGGGTGTAAATAAATGGAAAAATAAACAGTCTTGCAGAGAGAAGTGGTCACCAGTTATGTGTCGGTGCTGCTTTGGGCACTTGTGGAATGGAAAAGGCTTCGCACCGTGGGTCACCTCTCCACCAGCTGGCATGCAGATGTTGACCTGCTTGCTGCCACCTCAGGGAAAAGGCAAGCGCGTCATTCCCTCGTTAATATTTTGCACTGAAAATTGGAAGTGCCATGTAAATCCTAAATGCCATTATTGGGGTTTTTTGTTATTATAATAGAGCCAGAGGAGCAGCAGCAAGTAGGAGCAGCACACCCTGCCTGTCCGCAGGCATCGCAGCGTCTCATCGAGAAGATGGTTTTGCTATGCTGGCCTTTTGCTTGCACGGGAAACACCGACCCATGGCATTGCAATGGGTGAGAAGGGAGAGGAGGGAGGCCAGGCATGAGAAAGGCAGGCACAGGCAATTAGGTAATATTTCCCTTTACTAGTCACAGCAATTAATGCTGTCTGAGGCATAAAAGGGAAAAATCCAGGGGATTTGATCTTGCTTGCCACTGGTTTGCCCCAAGCATGGCATTCACCTCCACCTCTTGGACCCTCAGCAGCTGGACGTCACCTCGATGTCCCTTTCCCCGCTTGGGCCCTGGAGCAGGAGCCAATGGTGCGTTGTACCGCCGTGCTTGAACATCAGCCCTGGGGGAAACGGTGGGCACGGAGGAGCGGGAGCAAAAGTCCTCGCATACGGCAAAGCTGGGCTGCCGCCGGAGACAGCAGTCCTGCCGGATTCGGTCCCGAAGAAGACGGTAAAACAAAAGGGGCAAATTTTTGCCGGCATCATGACCGTGCTGTTCTCGGGGCCCTCTTCATCTCGGTCCTACATGCTCCGCTGAAAAGAGCTGGCGGGCAACTCTGACACACACCATCGCGCTCCGCGGGAGGAGCACATCTTAATTAATTTCAGGGCTGAATGGATGGGCAAACTCCTCCACCGGAGGAGCACCCACCCTAACATCCCCTCTGAGATTTCCCAGTCAGCAGCTTGCGGTGAAACTCTCCTTTTTATTTCAAATCCAGGGCAGAGCGTGGCTGGGCGCCGGCAGGAGAGGTGGCCGAGTGAAAGCCCATCCGGGTAGGAGGCAGTGGGCAGAGATGTGGCCATTCGTTTCCCACGGAGGTGTCCTGCAAGCCGCACACAGCAATGCTTTGCATGGGGAACTTACCAGGGAACAAACCCAGCTCCTCATCTGCACCCATGGGACCCCTCCTCCCGGTACCCTCAGGCCCCAGCAACGAAGTGATGCCAGGGAGAGCATCAGAGGTATCGGCCCCGCATCAAGCAACGAGCAAAGGGTAGGTAACAGCTACCCAAATGATGCCTCCTTTTTTTTTTTTTAGTGCTGGTGACTTGGGGGAAAGGCATTTGTTTGGGAGATTTGAACAGAAGTGGCAACAGATGCACTGTGTAATAAAAAAGTGAAAGCCACTATTATGCTTTCAGGAAGAGAACAGAGAGGAGAAAAACTGCAGGCATCAGAGATAAACACATGCAGAATTATGGAAAGGCATTATTTAATAGTTTACCAATCACGTTCTCATTTCCAAGGTACGTTACCCCCAGAGCTGAATTAAATATAGAATCTATCTATATTTTTTTTTTTAAAAGCACAAAGCCAAGCACCTACCACCACCAAAAAATAAAACGTTGGTTGCTGCCCCTCCATTAGGAGAGTTCTCCTATTTCTCACACCTGCACCAATGCATCCCCCACTTCTAGGCAGCCTGGGTCAGTTCTTTTTCAGCATCACCGGGCTGCCCCTTCCCGACGGCTGTGCCCAGGGGGAAGTCACCTCGTCGCTTGCAGGGGCTATGCTGCGTGCCCCGCAAGGAAAACTGGGCAGTGGTTTTTTGGAGCCTCTCCATAAGGGCTGTGTTTTACCCTCCACACCTGAACGTTTTCACTAGCACAAGCCCAAATCTAGTGAAACTCATGCTGCTTGACGGAGGATGGGAAGAGGCAGTAGGTAAAGGGGATTGGGTAGTTATGGGAGCTTCTTACACCAGCTTCACCCCTAAAGGTTGTAACAGGGTAAAATCAGGGTCCATCTAGACCAGTATCTTTTCTTCTACAGTTGCTATAGGTACATTTTCAGGGAAGAATAAAAACAGGCAAGCTGATATGACCCGTCCTAATCTCTTTGTCTTCACGTCCCCATGCCGTCGCTTGTTATCTCCTTCAGCAGTGGAGCTTATTTCCCCCACGCATGAGGCAGAGGTGCCAGGTCCCTCAGCTACTGGCAAAGCTGGCATTGGTGTGCTAAGGCTGCTATGGATCAGATGGACCGCAGGTCTCGTTCTCCCCTGGCTATCAGTATCTATCTGGTGGCTCTTCTCTTACACCTCCATTGTGAGACCCTCTTGTTCTGCACTAATATCCCACCAAGCACAATAGGACCCATGAATAGGCCTTTTAGGCACTGCATTAATACCACAAATAAAAAAAGAATAACCGTCCCTAAATGGAATAGCTCTTTCAAGGAGGCATTACCTTTAATCATTTTTAAATTCGTGTAAGGCAACTTGGAATTACCTACAAAGGACTCTCTATAAAGCCAGATTGTATTGCATTTAATACCTATGCTTTTAGCCCTCTCTTTCCTTATTTTCTTGTACTTAGATAGATTTTCCTTTAGAGGACTGTATTTTTTTCTTTCCAAGTGTCTGTGCTGGCTCAAAAGTGACTCAGTACTTGATCAATACCTCTGGTGGCTGTTGGTGCAGCCACTGATGGGAAGCCGGCAGAGAATTATTCAGGTGAAAGCCTGCAAGAAAAATCCGTCAGGGGTAGGTCGGTTAGTTTGCTTGTTTTAAATCTTCATTGTTTTCAGAAACGGGGGGGAAACCAGAGAGACAGCCAGAAAACAGATTTTGGAGAATGCCAGAAGTATTTAAATACTCAATGGAAGGAGGTGGGAGTTTATAGCAACAAAACACATTGCCAGTTTAAAAAAAAAAAAAAAAAGCACATTTCCAATACCATTGCACTTTGCAATGGGGAAAAGCCTGTAAGGAGATAAGAAAGGCCTTTCTGGTTCAGCTGAAGAGCGCGTCTGTACTTACCACAAAGGCTGTCCTGACCTCCAACTCTTCTCCTCTCTGGGGAATCCTGGAGTCTGATGTGATTTCTCTGCCTAGTAGTACCCAACGGATTTTCCTCCCTGCCTTCGCTCCATCCCCCTGTGAGCCTACACAAACATCTTCCTCCCAAAGATGTTATAGGCGCAGGGCAAAGGTGTTGAAGTTTGCAAATGGTGGCGGGGGGGGAGTAAAAAATTCCTTAAAGGGTCAAATTTCCTTGTAGCCTTTTACCTTGGTATGTGGTGCTGTCCTCTTCTCCAGCACAAAGGTTCAGCCTGGAGTGAGCAGGAGGACCCTCCCTGCCTTTCCCCTCTTTGTCCTTGGGAACCAAGTTTATTCCTGATGCTTGCAGGGTGTTAAAGCCCCCTGAAACATCTTCTGATGCCAAGTGATGCAGGATGCAGTCCTCCTGCCTACGGTGGGGACCGGTCCTATGGGACCCTGAAAAAGTGCTTCTTTCCACCTGGGACTGAACCAGGTCACACCATGCTGCAGACCCTTCGATGCTCTGCTCAAGGGATGCTCCACTGTCAAAATCCTCCCCAGGGAGTTTCCCCTCCAGCAGAGCATCCTGACCTTGCAGCACTGAAGGTACTTGAGAAAAGACCCGCATCGCTTCTGCGTCTGGTTTTGGGCAGCCAAAGGGAGGAGCAGCAGCTCCTTAGGGCCCGGCAGACATCTCTGCTTGGGAAGCCCAGCCCCTAGCAGCAACACTTTCTCGGTGAGTCTCGCTTTCCTCCCCTCTTGCTCCAGCCCCACGTGATGGATGCTGTGCTACACGCTGCGTGTGCCATCCATCTTTCCAACCACCTGCTATCGCATCTTCCAGGAAGGGGCAGATTAACAAATTGGTCTGGAAGGGGTTTCTTCATTAAAGGGAAACTGTTTTGGTGGGACAACAGCAACCCGTATCCCTTGCCGGTCTCCGAGCACTTACAGGTGGGGCCGAACTTTAGGGAGCCCCTTGTTAAAGCATTTGCAGCACATCGCTGCATCGGCCTGTGAAAACGTGACTGTCACCCCGAGGCTAAACCCCGTGCTGAGAAACCTGACAGCCTAGGTGAAACCAGCCACAAGTGACTTCTCCTGTCCTCCTCGGGAGGGAAGATAAATGTCATAAGTCATCAGCCGTCACGGCTTATACAAGGCACATTTTTCTCTCCCCGGCACTGAGCCGAAACCACTCTGGATAGAGGGAGGGCGAGGGACGAAGGGGAGCCGTGAATCCTGCTAAACTTCTCATGTCCCTTGGGCAGGTCTGTCAGCACTGATAGAAAAATGTGTGCGTAAAGCTGGGGGAAACAAGGCATGCAACCACCCGAGCACTGAAAAGGCAGCCGAAGCAGATAGATAGATGGGTGTCTGGATGGGTAGGCATCTGTGCAATGCCGAATCCTGCAGAGATGGAGCATAAACTCTCAGCACCCGCCACCTTTGCTGAACAAACGCTCTTTCAGCAAGCCACTGCTGAATGCAAGCAGCAGCGGACCGCAGGGGTCAGGAGCAGCTAGAGAGGCTGAAAGCCCTCCATCCCTTCCCAGGAGCTGCCTGCTCACTTTTGGCATGGGTACCTGAGCTGAGCAAGCCCATCCTCCTCAAGTCCCCTTCCTTGGCTGAAGTTGCACCTTAACTGCCCATCAGGTGGGCACCCATCCTCCTAGCACCCATCAACCCCAGCCCCCAGCTCCTTCTGTGCAGCCCAACGGCCATGGACCATGTTCTCCTCCAAGTTTTGTAGCTCTGTGCATGGGAATGAGCTCAGGGTAAATGTTTGCAGTGGTGAAGGGCCCATTTTCTTCCCTTTTGCTGTCTTCAAGAAACTCACGTACCCCAGCAGAGCCTCCTTATTCTGGGCACGGAGGCGCCAGCTCTGCTTTCTACAAAGCTAAAGTCATCCCAGCAGCTCACGAGCAAGGTGGCCGTAAGAAAGCAGCAGACTGGAAAGGGTTAGAGTAAGGGGAGGAGATACGCCGGGAAGCCCAGCTTCCAGGTAGTTTAAGCTTAATGGTGAGTAACAATTCCTGTAAAAACAGTTAATTTCCCATTGCTGTCATTTCACGCCGCAAAGGCCAAGAAAATATTTTGAATGCAGCGGGCAGTGCTGGGCTGCACAAGCGGGCAGGAGCAGGCAGTGATGGCGATATTCGTCCCGAGAGGCAGGCGCGTTTTCTGTGAGCCAAATTCTGATTTGAGTGATTTTCCCCCTGCCCTGAGTTTGGATGGGGGATGAAATTATGGGTCTTCTCTTCCCTGAAATCCTGGTTGCTGCTGCTCGGTCTCACTCGTCAGGGCAAGAGGAGGCGATTCTCATCAGCAGCCCATGGCAGACACTTTCCTTGGGGATACCTGGAGCCAAATACAACTTCTGTGTATTTAACGGTCAGTAGCGAAGCCTTACCCATGATCTTGTCCAGTCTCTCCTGGAGCTCACGCAACCTCTTGGCATCCATGGGATCCCGTAGGAAGCGGTCTCACGCTCCAATACCCTCCAATCACTTATCCTCTTCCGACAGCATCCCCAAGCCATGGGCTCTGCCAAAATATCTCCACCCCGGTCGAGGACGGCCGTGGTACTTCTCCTCTCAATTCACTCCGGGGAGAAAAGGACAAATCGTGCTGAATCCAGGGTGCCTTTGGGCCATACGGATAAAACTCCGCCGCCAAACGTTGCTGGGTGATGAGTAGAGCCTGGCAAATAATTCCATGCAAATAACTTGCTAAGTGAATCCAGCTTCTCTTGCCTCTCACAAACCGCCTGTGAACACGCTGCGACCCGTGATGTCCTCAGGTAAACCAGTTATTGGAAATCGCTCACCACTTCAAAATGTGTTCTTGGGCTTATGGTGTTCAATAAGCGAGCTGCACAGATTGGCAGCGGCTGCTCACATAAATCACGAGGCATTTTCTTCCTGTTCCTAATTATGCCAGAAGTCAGCGGGGTGGGATGCGTCCTGGAGAGAGATGGTCGACACCCAGGATTACAGAATTTTGGGGCATTTCAAACCTTTGCCTCCCCGACCAATTAAGCCTTGTGTAACACATCACTCCAAGGGAAAATGGACCCTGGCAGAGAACACGGTTCAGATTTAATCTTGCTGTATTGAGTTCACACATAAATAATCACCTGTGAACTTGCTGCTTCGATCTGCCCCACTGACCGGCCTCTGTCAAGGCCTGGGAAATTCTCCTTAGTTAGATATTTTGCATAAGATGAGCCAGAGGAGAGGTGCCAAGGAGAGGAATGATTTTTTAACGTGAACACATGAGGCAGCGTTTGCAACATTTGCCCAGAGGATATTCATTCCTGGTATCGCTATTTTCGTGGTGGCTCTTTGCGATGATTAATTTAAAGTGCCAGCATCGGGAATCATGGGAACATATGAGAAACCGCGTTTTTCTTTTAAAATAGAAGTAAGTTTCCTTCCCGACATTACAGAAGAAACCTGGAAAAAGGTCATCCTTAGAGACATGTAAAACACCCCTCCGCTTCTTGTCTAATCTCATACTTTTTCATTCTATTTCTTAATTTGGAGAAGAAACCCTCTCGTTTGGAGTGCACCATATGGTTGCAGATCACCAAAATGGAAAAGCCAATATCATCCAACCTTTTGCAGCAGATGCTCCGATTTCCCAGAGTGCTCAACAGCAGACACGCCAGCCACCACCTTACGTACGTCTTTCGAGAGCTTTCATGACAAAGTTGGGCTTGTGGTTCCCAAAGCAGTAAGCGAGGTGTGCAGACTGGGGATGATGCCCCCATCCATCACTTCCCAGTGTATAAATTGAATCTTCCCCCTTCTCGGTCACTGCTCTGTCCCCGTGCAAGGAGGAGAATTGCTGTCAGCCCTTGCCTGGGGTGCCTTCTCCGTGCATTATTTGCCTGCCTTGATGACGCAGCCTACTTCTTCAAGCCATCTGACAATGTCACCTCATAGGGACCTTCACCGTGGCCATGAGCTTGTCTTTTCTTACACCTCCCAGCTTTTGGCCTCTTTAGATCTGCTGTGTGGTGCTGAGAAACATGTGGCCTTTGGTTGGGTACATGGAGGAGGTAATCTCCATGTCCTTCTGTGCTCCGTCTCCACCTTGGAAAGTAGGACCTCTTGACCGAGGGTCTTTTTTTTTGTTGCTGTTGTTTCCTTTCCCCAATCATCCATTTTTGAAGCAACTTCTTATTGCTTGGCCAGGCCGGGAAAAGCCTTTCCTGCAAATGTGCAGTGTGCTTCCCTGCAGCTGTACTTTGGACATGGTGGCAGAAGACCTCAGTGCTTCCCTCCCCTCGCCATACAGGTGCCTCTCCATCCCCATCCCGGGTTGGCCCTGTGGGCATCTCTCATTTCACTGCTTCCTAACAGCATGTGCTGTGTCTGCCCGGGCTCCCGGGGCTACCGCTGCTCTCAGTCAGGCAGAAGAAAGCCGAGCTTCCTCTGAACCAAACCTGGACACAGGCTAGCACGGGGGTAAAGCTGCTCAGGCATTCAAGCGGCTGGGGTTTGTTACAGCAGGTCAAGTGTGCCGCGGTGCAGAGCATCTGGCTGGATGCAGAGCCGCTGCTTCGCCTAACGCACCAGGTCACCTTCACGCCAGGTCTTCCCCACTCGAGCATCTTCCCGTGGAGGCAGTGGACCAGACCTCCGGGTGACGGCCGGGCAGCAGGCGGGGGTTGCACCCACCACATTTCTCTTTGTCCGCCTGCTTGGGGTGAGGGATCTCACCCACCAGCTGGAGCTGGGATTTCTGAAGCATTTCTGCCACGTCCTTAACCCCAAACCCATCCGCTTTCGCGGATGTTTCACGCACGCGCACTCTGCTTCATCCCCGGTGACCCTTCCCCGCCTCGACAAGTCACCGAACAAGTCACCTCTTTGTGTGTGTCCCCGCCTATCCCAAGGCTCATCACTCATCTTCTGGTTTCGTGGCACGCTTGGCTTTATTATAACCTGTGCGTCTCTCCCCTCTCCTCCCATCCCCTTGTGTTAGGCACCCTGGGGTGAATCCCCATCCCTTATTGCAAACCCCTTGCCTTTAACAAGCGGAGGGCTCGCACTTATTTACCGGGGAAAGGATAAGCTACAGCGTTTATATAAAACATATTAATAATTTCGCCCTTTCCCTCCACATTTACCAAATTGATTTTTGAACTGCTAGCAGTCGTATTGCAATAAATATAGTTGAAATCCATTGCACGTAATGGTTTATAAATTGTGAGTCATAATTCAGCAGGAGCCTTGGGTTTGGTTTGCTGGCTTCTGTCGGTGCGTGCGTGCGCGCCCATGTTTTCCTTTCTCCAGCCCTTAAGCCCGCACTACTCTCCAGTGGAGTAATAAATTGGGAATAATAGAAGCTCTGCTAACTAAATTTCACTTGTCAGTTGGAAGATTTCATGCTGTGCCTTAAGTTCTTGCAAATAGCGCAAGGTAAAAAATAAAAATAAGATAACTGGCCCCTCCTCAGCTCTCCGGTCTGTGCTATCAGCGTGCCTGGGTGGGAGGAGAGGTCCCGTTTCCCGCTCCCAGCAGCAGCATCGGTTTATCCCCACCATGAAAATGGCCCCTCGTGCCTCCAGGCAGCGTCGGTGCTGGGGGATGGTGTAAGCTGCAGCCATATTTTGTGATGGGGTTCTCTTGCTGGCGAGCTGCCGGTCCCCCTGCCAAAGCGGAGATGGAGAGGGGGAGATTGGCAGGGGACCGAGTGCTGCCCCGGGATGCGGTAGCAGCGGCGTCAGGTTATATATTCAGTTCACAGCACGGGGTCCTTCCTCCGAACCGTGTCCAATCGTTGCCCGAGCCGCCTGTTTTCAGTACATCCCTGGATTTGCATGGGGCATCAAGTGCAGGAAGGTCTCTGGAGCGGAGGAGACCCGGGCGGGCGTGGCTTTGCCCTGGCTAATCTCCCAAAAGTTTGGCCCCGGAAAAGAAGGGATGCTTGGGAAGAAGGAGCATCCAACAGCGGGACGATGCCCCCCGCCTGGGGTCAGTGCTGACCGCCGCCTCTACCAAAATCACCTTTGCACAACCACGCACAAGACACCGTCCCTGCAGCCACCGTCCCCAAAAGCGCGGTGGCAAACGCGCCAGGTAGGGGAAGCAGGAAGGTATTGTGCAGCCAACGAGATCCCCCCGGGGTGCGGAGACTGAGCTGGAGGTCAGCGCAGCGGCCGGGCAGGAAAATCCATATCTGCTGCAGATTTATTATCTGTCAGGCGAAATGTAGCACAGATATTTTTAAAACATGGGGCCATTAAGCTCTCCAAATGGGCCGGCTCACCTGCTATTTTAACAACACGTTGTGACACCATCTTATTTTATAAGTATTCCTCCTGGACTTATTAACTCTAAGCTGTCGCATCCCATTTTGAGGGAGGTAAATGCCATCGAGATGACCGCTCCCGTCGCACCGAAAATGTTTAATGAGTTTTTATGGGGCGCAGGAAATTTAAGCGCTGGCCCAGGGTTTTGGAGAGGGGAAAAAATGGATCGGTTAGAAATGGTGGTATTTACATTGCTTTTCATTTTCCTGCTCTTTTCTCTGCCTGGCCGTGTGTTTATTGTGGGATGGGCACACGAGAGCTCGCAGACTTCATCTGGGTCCCAGTACTGAAGAGGATGGGAATGTTTAGAGCGCCATCCCGGCAACATGAAGCCTCTGCAATAGCCGCACATCCCTCGGTGCAGATCCATTTTTTTGTGCCAAAAAAACCTTCTCCTGAAAAAATATCCCCCCCCTCAGGTCTTGCCGGTGGCCAGCGCGTGCCCTTGGGTGAGGGCTCAGGGAGAGGCAGCGCCAAGAGAAACGGGGGTGAGGTCATGGAAAAGGGAAAACAAACTACGTCTCGCGTCTGGGAATTGGCTGCCAGCACGGAAGAAGGGTGGAAAAAGGGGCTTTGCGGCTTCCCAAGCCCTTTGCTGGCGGCGGACGGCTCGGGGCAGCCCCGGGGATGGGGAGGGGGTGGGGTGCTCAGCTCTGTGCTCTGAGTCTTTCTGCCCAAATGAGTTTATTTTGGGGGAAAAAAAAAAAAATAAAAGCTTTGGAGAGAAACACTCTCGGTTTGCTCATCTTGTAATGAGATGCTGGGAAGCTGGCGAGTTTGGGGGATGCTTGCGGCACCGCTGCTCCATCACGCCCAGCGGTGCACGTGTTGACAGGGGACCGACACAGCGAGCTGCCACTCGGTGCGGGACGGTGGCCACCCTGCCAAGCCTGGCTCTCCGTGCGCAAAGCCATCCGGAGGGCTGCGAGCGGGGCCTTGGCCGTGCTATGCCCTTGCTGCACGCACCACGCACCCCCTTGCTAAGGCAGGGGTGTCAGGGTGGGGTCCTTGGTGCCCGCTTTCCAGCGCCAGCCCGTCGCCCCTTCCCCGGAGCACGGCTTTCCAGCAGGAGCCGAGCGCTGGCACCGGTGGTCAGAGGAGCAAGCCAAGTAGAAGCATGACACATCCCAGAAAAACAACAAGAAATGACTGTGAGGAGCCGGATTTGGAGGCGAGGAATGACAGCGTTTAACCCTCGGTGAGACTCGCTGCTCTCAGAGACAGTGCACGGGATGGACCAGCCGCAGCAAGGCAGGCGAATTTGGGGAAAAGAGCCCCGTGCCCGGGGCATTGGCAGAGCCGAGCGCTGGCCCTGAAGCGTATTGGAGCCCAAACACGCTGACTGTCTCCCAGTGCCATCTGCCCTCCCGCCGAGCCGGCCAGCCCGCCGAGCCGTGCCAGGCGGATGCAGGGGGCAAGAGTCATCCGGGAGAGCAGGATCTAGAGGGTTGCTTCCATGAGGCTGAGAAATCAGCAAGGTGGTAATCTGGGGTTGCTTAACAAAAATTGGGCACAGGTTCCTCTCCTGATGTGCATTAGGGGTAACCATGTCCACCTGCAGCAGTTTTAGCCACACCAGGGCTGTAATCCCATCACCTGCACCCTAGCCCTGCTATCGGCTTTAAAGGGCGCTTGTAGAGGCTGCTCTAGGATCTGGTGGATAGGAGGTGTCAGACCTGGGTGCCCTGGAGCTGCTGGGGGAAGCTGCACTGCCTGGGCACTGTGGGATGCACAGGTAGGAGCTATGGCAGCTATAGGGTGACCATGAGGGTTGAATGCCTGTTGCAGAGGGGTTTGGTGGGGTTTTTTTACAGATAGCCCTTAATAATCATTTGCTGAGGACTGTATTCTGCTACCAGGGTTACTACTAGCTGAGCTGTGTGAGCACCTTCTGGTTTTCATCTTTAGGAATGAAAAAGGAAACCTTGATCCCAGTTCCTGGCAGATCTTTCTCCAAACTGCCTGTGCTCCGCCTCATTCCCTCTTTTTTTTTTTTTAATGTTACAATCACAGCAGGGCTTTGCTTGGGAAAACTGAAAAAGTAGCCAAGAAGAATACATGCAACTGCCCAGGAGAGAGATAATAATTTGTTAAAACACACCTGCTGCTCTAATTAGAAAGGAAATGAAATTGGGTTTAAAGTAGAATTAACAGAAGGGTCCCTTATCCTGTCCATCTATTGTGCTCTCCCAGCCCTTCCGGACAAATGTGATGGAAAGAAAAAAGAAAGCTGATCCTCCCTGGAGATCCCTCCAGGGCCTGGAGCTGAGCAATGCCGGAGGAAGACACCCAGTCCCTTCTGCTCAGCCAAAATGTACCTTCACCTTCAGTATCAGCAGTTGTATGGGTTTGTGCAGAGCTCGTGGTTCAGAGCTGTCTCACGCTAATTTTTGGCATCCAGGGAATAGGCGGAAGTAGATTGCCCGTGTCTAATAGGTGGCTTAAGCTGTTAGAAATGATTTTCTGTTTATTAAATCTTAGCTGGTACCATAGATATCTTCCACTTCTTTGGGTGAAGGGTTAAAAGCCTGTGTCATTGATGCTAATATAATGGCAATAATGCTAACAGACTTTGCCTCTCCTTTGAAAGGAGAAGCACTCTGGCCCTTAAATCCGTCCCCTTGGGAGGGAAGCGTGGAAATAGGTAGCCTGTGTTATGTGCTCAACACGCTTTTGTAGTCTGCTTTGTGAGCCTTCCCCTCTTGACAACAGGGTGATCCATCCTTTGGCCTTCTCCGGAAAGGTCCTCTCCCTCCGCACGCTTGCCACTGCTCTCTGCTGTTTGGGGAATGACTGGGTTTCCTTGCACATGGTTGTGGATTTCCAGGATGCTGTCAGCTCTTAAAAGTGGGTGAAATTAAAGATTGGCAGTGATAAAAAGAAATATTAAGGTATTGACGTGACCCTAGTAGCATCTGCGAGGACGCCTCTTGCGGCGCCTCGTCACCCTGCCTTGACACCTTTTACGGTAAAGCACCTTCTTTCTGCTTTCACTTGAAATCTGGCTTTGCAGATTTGGAGGAGGAAAAACAAGATGTTAGCACCGTGTCAGCAGTTTGCCTGTGAAACCAGAAAAGGCGGCTCTAAAATTGGCTTGGGGTGGTGACGGGGAACTCCAGGACTGGGACCAGCGAGGGTATCCAGCAGGTATCAGTGGGAGAAGCCCATTGATCAAAAGGAGAAGAAAAACCTGGCCCGTGGGAAGACTTTGCCAACACAAATGTCACGTTGCAGTTTGAACCGCAGGTCCCAGCAGGGAGGGCCTTATCAGAATACCAGCTTGCATAGCAGTAGCTATGCCAGTTCTTATTCCTGTTGGCTGATTTGAATGTATTTATTGGCAGGAGTCAATGTTTGGAGGTATTTGCCGATTTCAATGTTTCTAGGCGAGATCCTTTGCAGCCATCTCGCGCCATGCAGCCTTCGCCATTACCTCGGAGCCTGAATGCCAAGGGCAGGACCCTCTCAACCAGACCTCCCAAAGAGCTCAGACCCTGGTTAGGCACTCGAGAGATGCTTCACCAGAGGGCTGCGTGCATCTTAAATTTGGCTGCTCCTCCTCTCCCCGTCATCCTCCCAACATCTCCTCTCTGTTAACCTTTGCATTTAATACCTGTGCAGCTCCAGGAGTTAGCAAGGTAGGAGCAGTCGTGCTAGGGCTAGCAAGAGGTCCACACGTGAAGCCATCAGGGTTGGAGGGAGACAGTGTCATGGGGCACTGCACCCTGAGGCAGTGAGTTCCAGCAGTAAATCATCACCCCCACTCAAAAAAAAGGCATCTTTTTCCTTTTAAATTTAAATCAAGCTCCCGCCCCCACATGTTTTCATGCTGTGAGAAAGGGGAAATACCTTCCTGGGACCATTAGTTATGTCTGTGCTCTATTATGGCCCTCTTATTCAGCTGCTTTCTGAAACTGCCAGTCCCCGATCCATCAATCTCTCCTTGTCTCTGCTGGTTTCTATTACTCGTCTCGGAGCCTCTTGTGTTTCTGTTATGTCTTTTCTTGGATTAAAAATGCAGCCATATATTATACATCCTCGGAGGAGTTAGGAGAGCCTGATGAGTAGGCTCTTTGGAAATGCAAACGCTCAGGACTAAGGAGCTGCTGTACGCTCAAGTTCATTTTGATGCACTGCTAGACACATGCCAGAGTGTTTTGAAATGACACATCCACAACATATTAGATATCCTCAGCTGGGCCATGCACAAAGGAAGGAAGCCGCTTCTGGCTTTTCCCTGGGATTGAATTCCTATAGATCCCAGCCTTCTGCCTGGCTGTCATGGCTTGCTCTAAGGAGACCCTCGCCGATAAATGAGCAAATTGCTGGATAGTTGAAAAATGTGCGCTCTGCGTCCTCTGTAATTTGTACTGCCACACAACTGTTTGTGGAAGTGAAATGCGATCGATGGATCAGACCAGAAGGCTCCAATTTAATCACTGCAAACACTGAAGAGTCAAGATTTCTCTTGTTATCTTTTTTTTTTTTTTTCCAGTGCCACCAGAGCACCATCCCATCACGCTCGGACAAATTCTTCAGGTAATTTCATACACTTGCACTTTTTGTTTCCTTTCTTTAGATGAAACTCCCTCCTTGTCCAGAGGGTCAGCAGATGTACCACCTAAATCCAACTGAAATCCTGCTCTCCTGGTTGAGGGATCGGCAAAAATGACTGAGTGAGGTTTATCTGTCAACTAATTCACCTGGCTGTCCTGGGGACTTCTGCTGGGAGGAGCATCTTTCTGATGGCTTCTATCTCTTCTTCCACTCATGACTGCGTTGTGACACTGCTCTCCTTGATTCAAGACCCAGCTTGTCCCTGTTGCACTTGGCTGCCTGGTTATGGAATGGATTGGGACCATGATCTTTGCTCTGAAGGGTTTCCAAAAGCATCTAATTTGGCTCAAGACGGAGACATGGCACAGCCCTTTGAGCCAGCCCTATATGTCCCAAGGAAACCTCATTCAACAGGACGCTTGTCTGCCCCCTTCAACCTGTAGAGCTGCAGAAAAGTCCACAGCATAGCAGCTGTGAGATGGCTGATCTGCATAATTTTGTGTTTTACTTGTTTCTGGGTGCTTTAATCTGTTGCAATTAGCTAGCAAGCCTTGTTTTCTTTATGACCATTTGTAGTGCTGATTGTTTGCCATATATCTTTGGGCCTGAGCCAGAGAGAGCGGCAGTCTGGAAACCAGCTGGTACCTGAAGCTGGTCAGAGTACTAGACTGATGTACAGATTATTTTATGATGACTTATTTTGACTCGGAGCCATGAAGAGGTGAAGGTTTGATCTTTACCAGCCTGCAGTATTGCTCCCCTAAAAAAACAAACCCCCAAAAAACCAAGCCTCTACCCATTGACTCAAATGTTTGGCTCCTTCAGGTCCAGTTTACACTGAAAAACTGGTGAATAACTGTTCAATATGAGTTGAGGAGACTTCATGCTTGATGGTGCCCCACAGGAGATGCAGATTTTTGGGGTTGCTCCATGAAGCTGTCAGCTGCAGAAGGAGGAAGGCACCACTGCTAACTCCTGCTTAAGTTACCTGACTCTTGCCAGTTCAGAAAAGACTTGCAGGCCAAGGAGTGTAAGAACTTGCTTTCAAAATTTGGGAAGCAAAAAAAAAAAAAAAAAAAGTTGAAGGTTGCTTTGCAAATCTGTTCTGTGCTGCTTGCAGAGTAGGAGTGGATGAATGTGTTAAAAGAGCAAATTTGTCTCTGGGAGGTAGAGCATGTCCTCAGTGGAACTTGCAAAGTTGCCCGTCTGCAGGAATTGGGGTGCCTCGATTCGTAGAGAAGTCTGGGTGGTCGGGCATCGCCTGAGAGCATTCGGAGGTGGCGATGTAGACGCCCGCCTTGCTCTGCATGCTCTCCTGGTCCTGTTTTTTTTTTTTTTTTTCCAGGATGCACACAGTCTGATTCTCTCTTGCTAACTGCATGGCTGACACCAGCCAGGGTCTCCCAGCAACTCTTCCCACTGTCATAGATTTTCCCAAGAGGCCTGACATGTAAGAGACAGGAGCATCAGCCACCTGGGCTCCTCAGAGCTTAAAAACAATCAGCTATACCTAATATAAACTCAAAAATCTGTATCACCTGAGCACTGCCCCTGCTGCTCTAGCTGTGTCAGGAGGTGATGTGGCCGGATGGGGACAAAAAAAGTGACTCCATCAGGGCCCAGCAGATGCCCATCCATGTCTCTTCACCGATGAGGTTGTCCTTTGCCGTGTCCCTATGCCAGAGCTGCAAGGCAGGAGAAGTCCCCGGGGCATCACTCTGGTGCAGAAGGGAGGCTGGGGAGGGCCAGCAGCTTTTTGGGTCTCCCCGTCACCATCGGGATGCACCTTTCTCTCAGGTGTGGCTATGGGGTGGGGGAACCTGCCCCCCTTCTCCCATCCCTCCCAGGTATTTGGAGTGTCTGTTTGGGACCTGGGGCTGCTGGGGTTTCCTGCCATGCAAGACATTGCACGGAGTCAGCCTGGGATTGCAGGTGCTGCTGGGTTAGAAAGAAATAATAATTCATGTCTCTGTTCCTGGGTCACACTTGAAATTAATGAATGGCTTTGAAAAAAAAAAAAGGGCAAGTTTCCTTTTATTAATATAGTTTGGACTCTTTCTTTGCCTGCGGGTGTCCAGGCACAATTAGGTCATGCTTTCAAGCTCTCTTGCAACCTAGAAAATACAAGATTTTCTTTTGTAATGAGAACTGAGATGCTCTGCTAATCACACGACTCCTGAAGCAGGGTCTTTTGGGGGGAAAGGGAGAAAGGAAGCAAATGTAGTAAGCAGCATGTGATAAAATCATGATCTGGTGTGACTGGCCAGTGTAGCTATCCTTCAGTAAGAGACATAAAAGCCCATGTCAGGATTCACAGAGCTGTAATGAAGTCATTGCAAAGCATTCACTGCCGGATGGCTTCCTGGGTCTAGCTCTTAACGGGTCTTAATAGGCCAAAAAGTGGGAGGCTGTAAGGGGGAGCCTGAAGCGAAGCCCTGATTGTGAGGTGTAAGTGTTTCAGCGCCTGACCAAGCTCTGAGCTTTTTGTTACAAATGGATACGAGGAGCAAGAGAAGTGGTGTTTCTCTGAGACCGCATTGAAGATGGGTATTTGGCAGGTACCTTGTCAGGAAGGATTACTTTGTGGGTAGAGATGCCGGAGGAGGGGAATATTAAGGAGAGTTTGCAGAATTTTTCTTTTCTGGGGGACTTTGAGGGATGCATGCATGTGGCTGTAAAAAGGAAGAGCCCCCCCCCCNATTGGGGACCCCAGGCCACCGTTCCCTCTCCAGCATCACCCACCTCACTTTTCTCCTGCATTTAAGATGTTAAAATGTTAGTTTGGGGAGGATTTGGATACTAGGCTGGCTCCCCATCCTGCTCCACCCATGGCGATGGGCACTGGGGTCCAGGCGCCCCGGGGCTGCGTGCATGGATGGTGATGACCGCAGAACAAGAGGGGGGTGGGGAAAAAAAGAAACTACATGTACAGGAGGAGAAAATCATCAAGCCAAGGGGAAGGAAAAAAACAACTTGTCCTCTTATAACATAAAAGCCCTCCTCCCCTCGAAAGAAATAAAAGCCAGAGTGAAATGAAGGTAAATGCCAGAGGTTTAAGTACCACGCTGCCGAGTGTGTTTTAAAGGTTACCTTTCAGGGGGCTGGAGAGAGAGGGAGCGACAGAAAGGGAAGGAGTTGGAGCACTTCCCATTGTGAGGACCACTCCAGCTCTTAATGGATTTTTATATCCCTGTCTGCTTTTCATGACATTATTCAAATTGTTTATTTTTAAATTTTTTTCCCTTTCTTCATCTGGGGGACGGGGTTAGGGGGCAGGAGGAAAAAACTCTGTTGCCATGGCAATATCCAGCTACGTGGTGCACATCTGCATCGCTGATTTGGAGCAAAAAATGAAGTTTTGGGGTAGTTTTTAAAGAGGAGAGAAAGAAGCCGTGTCTGGGAGTGTGTGCATGCACACAGGCATGTACATGCCAGGACAAAAGTCACAGGGTTTAATTACAAGCGTGGAAAAGTGACATTTCTAGTGCTTACCTGACCAGGATAAGGAAATGAGCCTGAAGCAAGGTAAACACCTGTGTATAATGTGAATACTCTATGGCAGACCCCCCCCGTGGCTCAGAACTAGCAAATATCTCCCCATCTGCTATTCAAAAAGTATGTTAAAATTTATCTCTGGCTTAGGGTATGCGCCTTTACCTTTGGTGGGTTGTGTGTGTGCCTGGCAGACCTATGAGATGTGGGTCATCAGCTTCTAAAAGCGGGGACAAATTTGCTCTCGGCTGGCAAGTGCCATCTTTCTGCACCCCAGAGGGCTCCCTGTCATCCGCTCCTGTGCAAAGTCAGCCTGCAGGGTAAAACCCGGGTACCGCGGGTGGCCTCAGCACCTGACAGCCCGGGGTACCAAAGCGAGAGGGGCTGACGGCACGGGACCTGCCAACACGCTCGCCGGTCCGTTTGCAGTCTGCAGCGGGCTCCTTGGCGTACCCCTCCGCTTCTGCCTTCCCAGCTGGATGGGCAGCAGGAGGGCAAGTGAAATACCCCGGCAGACAGTTTTGCAGCAGGAGAGCGTCCCAGCTCCTCCCCAGGACAGCCAAGGATGCTCTCTGCCTGCTGGTCAGGGCTTGGCGTGTCTTTGCTTCCAGAAGGAAGGAGGTCTGGGGAGCGGCATGGCTCGGTGGCGCTCGCCAGGCCCCCCGGCATGGCTCTGAGCTGTCGCGCAAGCTGCTGTAAAATGGCACAGCCCTTCCTTTAGCCCTTGCTCTCCTTGGGAGGGTGATTTCAAAGACAGCAACAGAGAAAGCAAAGGTCTGCCTTCTCTGAGGGAGGGAAGAAGCCTTCCTCTCACCCCGCATCCAGGCAGGTGGGAAAAAGGCATACACCTTTGGTGTCTGCTATACTTTTGAACCTGCTTTCTCCTTCCAGTTCCCCAGCCCTTTGATTGGGTTTGCTCTCTTTAATTTTGTTTTCCTGTCAGAAGGCAAACCTAAGCTATGTACCTGGTGATGTTCAGACTCCGTCGTGGCCAAATGAGCTCAAAATTACTCAGAATGAGCTCCCTGTCCCAAAAGCCCCATCTTCCCTGCCTGCCTAGCCATCTGGGAGAATCCTGTTTCAACACAGCTCCTGAGCCTGGCTTTATCTGCCTGGGTAAGCTCTTTGCTCCTTGCGTCTTAAATGCCTCATCCTCATGACACGCTGGCAAAAAAAAAAAAAAGAAAAAAAGCATATTTGAGGTTTCTGCATGGGATAAACAAGTCATGCTGGGGCTAAACTTGGATGGGAACCAGCATTTCTGCTGGTCACCTCCCTTTTCCCCTATGAAAGATGTCCAGGGCTGCTTGCTGGGAGCAGGGGAGCATCACCTGGTGCTTAAAACACCAGTCCATGGCAGGGCTTGCTGAGTGCACATGCTCTGTTTCCTACAATGCCTGGTGGGTGTGGGATCCTGGGGTCTTCAGCCTGCAGCACCCTTCTTTTCCCAGGGATAGAAAAGGATCTCAGGGTGCTCAGCCTGTTCTGAGTCTTGGGCAAGGAAGAGGCCTCCTCTCTGCTGCAAATCTCCTCCGCTCACAGAGCAAAAGCACGCAGAACTGAGGCAAAAGGTGATGTAGAGACCAGGATGCATCAGCGCCGGGTTGCTTTGGCATGGTTTGGGCGTGACTCGATAGCATCCATCGGGGCTCAGGGCCCTCCTGGCAGGGCGAAGGGGTGCAGACCTCCCTGAGGAGGGCTCAGGAGGTGACACGGAGGGAAGAGTTCCCAGCACAATGCCAATCTCCACCTCTGCGGGCCCCAGCTCCCCTGCTGGGTGCCCTGACCGAGCTCTTGCCGGGTGTCAGATGGCCTCACGGAAACAAATTATCGCCTTGGCTGGGGAGGTTGATGTGATTTCATTTACTGCTGCTTTTACCAGCCGCTCTCAGCGCCCAGCAGGACACAGGCAGCACGGCTGTGCCGGCGCTGGGGGAAGCGAGTGGAGATCATAGAGGGTCTGCCCTGGTGTCGAGCTCAATTTTAGCCACTCTCACAGCTCCTGCGGCGAGGGATTTGCTGTAATTGCATGTGCAGCCAGAGGCAGAGGAGGAAATCCCGTGGCATGGGCTGCCCTTGCAGGGTCCCCTCCTGTGGGAGATGGGGGCTGCAGGAGCCTCCTCCCACCCAGCCACCAGCCTTGCCTCCATGGGAAAGGCTTCAGCAGCGATCCCAACTCCTGGTAGGGGACCAGAAATGGTGAGAGGGACGGTGGATGCTACCTCCGCTTCACCTGCAGCCGCCCTGCCCGTGGATGCATCGGTGGGCTGCATCTGTACCCCCTGACAAGTGCTGGGGTAGGGACACAGTCACCCCCCCCTGCACCCAGAGCTCTGTCTGGTGGACAGCACAGCAGCCTCCGGCTTTTTGTCACCAAGCCCCCTCTTGCAGGACCTGCCATCCCACCACCACGCCGAGCCACCCGGACACATCGCCAGACACTGTTACTCCAGCAGATGGGTAGGAAAAGAGTTAACTTTTTAAAACTTTTCAGCTTCACATCTGAAATCTGTGCTTTGTTGGCAAACAGGTAGTACATCTAATAAAATGAACCTAATCTTTACTCCAAAGGTGTATTTTATTTTATTTATTTATTTATTTTTAGCTCTAGGGGCTCTGGTAACTGCTGCTTTGCTCTTATTTCTTTTGCTCTTATTTCACCAGAAAGCCCACGATAAAAATACAGTGGAAACGCTTGGAGAAAAGGAGTTGTCAAGACAAGCAGTTATCAGAAATACTTGGGAGCGAGGGGCGACACGGAAGTCGCACAGCAACCGGGCAGTGCAACCCCACCAGCTCCTCCTGCATCCAGCCAGTCACACTGGGAAGAGCTCCACAGGGACGAGCCTTCACCGGGGATGGGATGAGGCCAGATCCTGGTGCTGTGCCGGCCACGGCTCTTGCTGCAAGGCTGGACCAGAAAGGTACTAGCCCTTTTTTTTTTTTGCAAGAGCAGGGTTTAGCATCCGCACGTAAGGAGGGCAGCAGCACCTACTCTGCTGTGCTCGGGCTTGTTTATGGCATGGTGGCAAAGGAGAAAAGGATGGGCTGAAGAAGAGACCTGTGCTATCAGAAAGAGGGGGGGAAAAACCCAAACAATCAAAAAGGTCAGGCTCAGCCCCTCCTGAGACTATGCGGTGTGTGCCAGTGTATATATTTAGGTTTTGGTTAGCTTTCCTTGCCTCCCAGCAGCCCCAGAGTGGTACCCCAGAGACCCAGGCCAGCGCTGCAGGAACATGCAGGCGTACCCGATGCCCGCGGTGATTGCTTAATGTAGACACCACTCAATTAGGACTTGTGTCTGTTGCTTTGGTTGATAATGCCGCTACAATTGCGGGGGGGGGGACATGAAAGCAAGGGAGAGATGGAGATTTAATTGGATAATTCTCACTGAAGCATCTCCTGGTTAACCAGCCAGAACCCCACCTGCATCTTTACATTATTTTGCATGTTAACAAGGTCTGCGTCCTGTGAAGCGGCTGGTGGGGCATGAGGGGGTTATTAAACCTGGCGATGCCACTTCCATTTATCCTCCAGGGTAACTAAAGGATGGAACTGGATGTCAGTGCTCCGCTCCAGCAGTCCTCAGGGAGCTGGGTGCCCAGCGGGGCGGCTGGGCTCTCCCTTAGGATGCTCACATAGAGAGTTGGAGCAAAACGCTGCTGTTCAGGAGCTTGGGCGGCTTTAGTGTCAACGTGAGCAGACGTTATCCACCGGCAGAGAGAGAAATGATGAGGCTTTAACATATAACCTCCATCGAGGTGAACAAACAGGAGCACTGGCTTTATTTTGCTTTGCCCCTGCATTCGACCAATGAGTAATAGCACGAAGCAGGGTAGTGGGAGCAGAATCATAGAATCATTTAGGTTGGAAAAGACCAACCTAAGGTCATCAAGTCCAACCGTTAACCTAACACTGCCAAGTCCACCACTAAACCACGTCCCTAAGCGCCATATCTACATGTCTTTTAAATACCCCCAGGGATGGTGACTCAACCCCTTCCCTGGGCAGCCTGGTCCAATGCTTGACCAACCCTTTCAGTGAAGAAATTTTTCCTCATATCCAATCTAAACCTCCCCTGGCACAACTTGAGGCCATTTCCTCTCGTCCTATCGCTTGTCACTTGGGAGAAGAGACCGACCCCCACCTCGCCGCAACCTCCTTCCGGGTAGTTGTAGAGAGCGAGAAGGTCTCCCCTCAGCCTCCTTTTCTCCAGACTAAACAACCCCAGTTCCCTCAGCCGCTCCTCATCAGACTTGTGCTCTACACCCTTCACCAGCTTCGTTGCCCTTCTTTGGACATGCTCCAGCACCTCAATGTCTTGTAGTGAGTAATGGAGCCACCAGGACAACTGAAAATGTCTGGGCTTGTTTATTTTGCTCTCCCTAATTATGCAAAACAACCTGAATGGATGGGTTTCTTTCTTCCAAGGCCAGGCTGGGCACGGACATTAAGCTGAGTGGGAAAGACCTGCAAGAGACAGTCATGGACAAATGCTTAAAAATATAAAGATATCACTGGAAATTTCTGGAGCTCTTCCCATCCCAGACAACCTGACCTTCAATTTGTTGAACTTTATCCCACGATTTTAATGGTTGTCAGTGCATACACAAGCCAGTTGTTCCTGGAAACAATGAGCTGTCCCCCAAGCCTTGAGAGAAGTTAATGTTGCCCTTGTTGTCCCCCCCGTCCGCCCCCAGAGATTTCTCTCCAAGCGCTTTATTTATCTCAGAAGCATTGCGCTGTTCTCTGAGAGGTTGCCCTCTGCTCCGACCCTCGGAAAACGTGTCCTGAAAGTTGTCACTTGGCGGGGAAGCAAGGCATACATGCTTTTGTCTGAAAAGCCATAGAATCAGGCCGGGGAAACGAACACCAGGAAGGTGGAGGAAGTTCTCCCCTCGCCAGCGTTGATAATAGTCCTAGTAAAGAGTGGAGAGCCAGGGAGAAAGCTGCTGTAGGACCCGGTCCTGCCATAGGACCCCCCAGTCCGGATATTTTTCACATTGGCTTCTAGGAGGGGAAAAATTTGAATGAGCAGCTGATCATCCCAAATTCTCAAAATTGCTATTGGTAATAAATCAGCAGCAGCAAGTGGAGGCAGGTGACTCAAACTGACTCATAACGAGTCACAGGGAGCATCCTTCTCCCAGAGCGTGGTCACAGCTTGGCTTGACGCAGCCCTTGACAGGTGTCCTTTAAGCAGAGGGAACCTCTCTAAATGCCATGAAATGCCATCAGGTTTGCCCACAACGGCACCGAGCCCTGCTCCAAAGGGAGGTGCTTTTCTGGTAATTAAAATTAACGGGCTCTTACAGCTTGGCTCCATCCAGGTTTTTCCCAGGTAAGAGATGCCACGGGAGGATCAGTCACTGCACGAGCCGCTCTCTGAGCTGCATGGCTCAGACTGAGAAGGGACATTTAAAATCCCCGAGGTCCATAATCCAGACATAACTTTTAGCCAGGGAGCACAGCTGGTAGTAGACATTAAAGACTCTTCACCAACACCCATCTGCTCCAGAAACACAAAATCCATTCAAAACCAGGCACCTCCAGCCCTGTTACTCACAGAAAGAGACGTCAGGCTCTGGCAACCTCCAAAGCCTTGTACTTCAGGACTTTGGATGTAGGTCAATGTAAGCATGGTGTTAATTTAGCGTCAGCAGGCAAGGCTCCAGTCCCTCAAGCCCATTCCTGGTAAACACACACCGCCCTGGTGTTGGGGTGGGGAGGCAGGTCTCTACGCTGACCAGCAAGGCATGGCACCGTCCTTAGCGACTCACCCAAAAGACCAGCATTGGCAATAGTCAACACGGAGGACGTGCCTGCGGGTGTGGGCAGTGGGCACTTCCACGCTGTTGGGAAGCCACAGCTCTGGTCAACTGCTATGGTCTTTTTCCAGATATCGTGACGGTCTCCTTTGCTGCCTGGTAGATTTTCACCCACCCTCCCGGCAAAGACAGCGGGAGGCTTTGTGCCAGCTGCCCCTCCTCCTGAGCAGCTCTTGGTTTCATCTGATGAGCCCAAAAATCAAGCGGCCACCATCCTCCTACGCTTCTCCCCTTTACCCAACATGGGGCTGGGGTTGCAAACGGAGACCTCGAGCACCATTTCAGCACGCGTGGATGACGATAATGAGAACGGCATTTATGGGGAACTGCTTTTTCCCTTGACTTCACTACCACTTACTTGGTCACGTAGGACGTAACACAAAGCGCACTGGCTTGAGCTGCAAGACCCTTGCTCACTTCCCTCCATGGCGGTGGAAAACCTCACCGCGTTTCCAACCCGCCAGCAGAGACCGAGAGCACTCAGCACCTCCAGAGCCACCAAAGACCCATCGCAGAGCATCGTCGCCAAGCGCTGGATGGCTTCAGCCAGCTGGAAGCCCGGGAGGTGCAATTCAAGGCTTGCCGCGAATAGAAATGCACCGGGACGTGTGGCCGGAGACCCCGGCCCCTCCACCCCGTGCCCTTCCCGGATCCGGCCCGTCTGGCGGATACCCCCTGCAGCACCCCTGGTGCTGGTGCCGTTGGCAGGTATATTGCAGGAGGAAACCGGGCTTTGCCTTGGAGAGCGCTGGGTGTCATTCAGCAAAGGATGTTCCCAGCGCTGGGCAGTGACACGCATTGTTAGCAAGGCCAGGCTGAATCAAGAAAAACAAGTGAGATGACACTCAGCGATCAGTAATTCCTCCCCCTCACTCGTAACTCTGTCAGCCCTTTCAGCTGGATTGTCAAAATACGTTTGTCACAGAACAATTCTTACTCTTTTTTTTATTATTATTTTTTCCCCTTTTTCAGACTCTAGCTGAACTCATCCGTTTGGAACAAAACCCAATATTCATTTCATCTCTGGGCAGTTGATTTTGTTATTGGCTCACCTGGTCCCGCAGTTGAAAAGCTATAAGACTAGCTGGGTCTTCAAAATTAAATTTTGTTGGGTTTTGGGTGGTGGTTCCCCCCCCCCCCCCCCCCCCCCCCCCCCCCTCCGTGACTGCAGGTTACTGGCAGGGATTTGAAGATGTACTTGGCAAAGGCACTTTCTGTCTGGGATGGGGATGAGCAAAACAGGAAGCCTGCTTCTCTCTAAATCAGCATCTTTCCAAAGGCTCAGGCTATTCCAGAGCAGGACAGACCTTGCTTGTGCCTTGCACATCTTTTGCTGGGGGTGAAGTGGAGCTGTGGGCAGTCACTGGATGTTCCACCGGGTAGATGAGCCTAAAAGAGGAAAATGTGGGTTACTTTGGGGGTTTTTTTGGGGGGGTGGGGGGTGGGGAATGCTCCTGCTCAGCCCCAGCTTGGCAGCTGGGAGCGCTGCCAGGCTAGGGTGGACTTGGGATGTTGCTTGGTCTTGAGATCCTTCCCATGCTCCCTGATTCCTGCCATGGCAGGATGAATTTTGCTGCTTCAGGGACTGTGTTCAGGAGGCCAGGCTCAGTTCTGCATTGCACTGCCAGCTTTGCTTATTTTAGTTACTGATCTTCTCTGCTGGTCTAGTAGAAGAAAGATCTTGGGACAGGGATGGAGGGATCCACGTACCCCATTGCGTCGCTAAGACCGGCTCTCCCAAGCCAGACCCAAAATGCTCCAAGGGCTGCTCGGAGAGCTGTGTTAAGGGCTTAGAAACCCCCAATTAGCCACCGCTGGATTGAACTCCTCACCTTTCTGTGACTAGGTGAAGTTATCTTTATTCTGCAGCCGGAGGAGCGAGGCCCAAGGGTAGGAACAAAACCCTAATCTCTGTTGACGCCGGCTTTCACCTCCCCAGCAACAGTCTCTGCCTCACTTGTCCGCGCACGTGTTTTCCATGCCTGTCTTTTCCGTGGGAATCCTGGCTGAGACATTTGCTCCCTCGGAGTTCCCTGCAAATGCTAAATGAGGTGCCAAAGCCAAAAGCTGACCTCATCGTTTCTCAGCAGGAAATAAGTTTGCCAACAACTGGTATTTTCACTGACCTCATATCGTGAAAGATGTGCGTCCCGTCTTACCTGGAAATGCCAGCCACGAGACAACGCTGGTAGCAGGAGCCAGTGTTTTTACTGGAAGGAATATTTTTAGCCTGGCAAGGTGTTGCGCTGGGAAGCTTATTCCTTCAGACAGTAAGACCTTGGTCTGCCAGAGCGAGCACACGGGCTCTCCGGCTGCAGCACCCGGAGGGGCAGCCTGGCCGGCCGGGGGCTGTGCCGGCACCATCCCCGTGCATCCCCAGCACTGCGGATGGATCCAGACCTGCCCACCCGCCAGCGTGGGTCAAGGCCGGACATGTGTTAGAACATGAAAAGCAATCGAAGCTGAAAATGAGAGGAAGGGGAAGTGTGAAGAAAATCTCGTGGGTGTCAGACAAGCCCCCCCGCCAGCCTGCCCTGAGAGGTCTCCCCATCGGATAACGCCTGGGGAGGGGGCTGCTCCGGCATGCGCTCTCCGTTACTGCTCTGCCCCAGGAAATTTGTGCCAAAGCTTGGTGGCCTGGGGAAGCTGGATGCTGCTGTGGCGCGTGGCAGCGTGCTGAGCCGCTGCTTCCCTGAGCTGCCACGTGCTCACCCATGGAAATGCATAAATCCACGGGGCGAGAAGGGCCACGCACCTGCACTCCCTCCAGGCTGGAATTTCCCCTGTGATCCTCCCAATAAGCCGGGTGCAGGAGGATGGGGAGCAATACGAGCTGTCATCTGCTGTACCTGCAGATTGACTGAAGAGAGGGAAGGAGCCGGCAGATGCTACATGTCCTACGCGCCGGGCTGCCCACGCAGTTTTCTCCTTCCCAATTACCAGCTGCAATAAAGGAGCAGGCAGGACCAGTCTTGTTAGTGGGACTGGGACTGGGATGGTCTGGGCTGAGTTTCCAGCCTCTGTGCAGGCTGTGCTTCTGCGCTTGCACCGTGCAGGATCTTGCAACGCAGATGGAGTGGTCAGGGGGAACCACGCCACGAGCCTGTGAGCCCGGAGCTGGCTCCCGAACAGCTGGCTGGAAACCCAGAAGAGGAGGATAAATCCCACCCGGAGTGTGTGCAACAGCTGGATTTTGGAATAAGGGGGACTGTAGGAAGGCCCAGGGGGATGCAGAGCAGGCTGGGGAAGCCTTTCTGCTTGCATCCCTGACCCATCCCATCCTCCTGCCCAGCACTGTCAGATAACACCACAGAGTTCCTGCCTTCACGCTGGTCTTCCCCTAGCAAGCCCCCTTGCACCGTTCCCCTGCTAAATAAAGATATCCAGCCTCCCGATATCGGCACGCCGTCTTCCCAGGCAGTCCCAGGCTCTGCCCTGCCCTGCTGAGACCTTGCCCGCGCTGTCGCAGCGTCTGGCAGCAGCAGGCAGGAGGGAGAGGCAGAGATGGGGCGGCAGGTGAAGGCAGGGGCTCGGAGTGCGACCAAGGAGGTGATTATTTTATTCTTTTGGGGGAAGGAGGAAGCAATTTCCATGTGGCACTCCCTGGGTATACCTGGAGGGCGCAGCTGATGAATAGGACTGTTTTACTTGCCGCAGGCTGAGCCACGCAAAGCTCAAGAGAGTTTTTTTCCTGAGCTGCTCCATTAACACAAACAGACAGCAATGCTAGCTGCTGACACCAGGGTTAATTAAATCCATCTCTCCATCAATTCTTATTCAACTATTATCGATGGTCATTAGATCAGCGACAAAGTGACAAGCAAACAGTAATAGACTCATCTTAACCCTTGCGGTGCTGGAGAAGGGTAAGCAGACTAGGTGAGCGGGGAGGTGGCTTCTCTGGCGCCCTGCTCAAACTCTGCTTGCTCTCCCTTAGAGCGTCCCACCTGTATTTGAATTAGTTCTCTCGGTAGGGCAGGTCACCAACCCCACTCCCCTGAGGAGCAGAGTCTGTGCCTGTGTGCCTCTCTGTCCCTTTCCAACAGCTTCATGGCCCGAGGTTCCCACAGGAGCTGCGCTGTTCCTCGGGGATGCTGGGGACGGCGGATGCGGCCCGTGGCACGGTGACATGTGGACTGAAAGCAGAAGGGTCCCGCTGCTGCATCCTTCTCACCACGACACAGAGATGGCAGGATGCTCTGGGGCAACTGCGCCTTAGTGTTGGTCCATGGGGGCAAAAAATGACTCTCGTCACAAGGTGGCCCCAAACTGCACGGCAGAGTCACGGGGGTGATGTCGCCCTCGGAGGAGAGACCCACAGAGCTGCTGTGCACACCTAAGCAACTAAACAAACCATGGGAAAACTAGTTTCTGGAATAGCTGCATCCATGAAAGGACTAACAAGAATAAGGGAAATGTATGCTTTCAGCTCCTAGAACCCTTCGTTCTTGCAGCAAGGCAGAGCTGATTTCCCCGCCATGCCCGTGTCCTGAAGGCCCTTCCAGTGCCACTCGCACTTTTACAGTCAGGCTCGCAGGGGAAAGCTGCTGCTGCTGCTCTCTTCCCTCTCCCCCCTCTGATTAACAGCTTAAATGAGAACTGAAGGCTGCCCAAGGGCTGCAATACATTTTCACGCTTCTGCCACCGCAGCCAACAAGCCACCGTCCAGCTCTCTTCAAGGTCACTCGCAACCTTCAAGTGACTTTCCCGCTTGCTTGGGGAATGATGCTTGCGTCCCACGGTTTTAACTCACGGAGCAAAGAGACGGGATCTCGCTGGGAGCGCTGGGGCTGGGTCTTGGTGATGGCTTACACAGGACACACGATGATGGGTTATGAAATGCGTGCAATAAAATGAATATGTAATTCTGTGCATACATGCAGGTAAAAAACCCCACATGTATTTACCCTGAGTTTTGCCTGGTCATAGGTGAAACCCTGTGCCAACATCGCCCTTGGTGGTCCGTGCAGGTCTTTCCAAACACCTGGGGTAGTCCTTGGAGGTGTTACATGCAGGTTAGGTAGCCCCTTGGTTAGGAAGGGTGGGAAGGACTACTTGAGGTGACAGGGCAAAACCACCGCTGTTTCATGACCCCAGTATTTGGGGTTGCATTGGTGGGCACGCTGTAGCCCAGAGGTCTCCAGCTTTATGCTTTCTACATTAGCAAAGTTACAAAGTGCCCCCAAACACCCATCTCCAGATTGGTAGGACGGAGCTTTAGGTGCTTGTTGGCTCGCAGTGGAGGCTTGCTATGACTTCTTGACCCAGCATGGTGCAGGTAAACCATTTAAAAAAACACATTTATTACCACTTTTCTCCCTCTTACAATCTTTCTTGTTCTTGTCTTGCCGGAGTCGGGCTGGCCATGGTGGTAGCGCACAGCCAGGCAGGGGAATGGGGCACGACTTTCTGGAGAAGCTGCTTGATCACCCTCCTTCCAGCCTCTACCCAGAAGGTTTGGACATGAAGACAAGATTTCTGAGCGCTGGTACAAGTGCCTCGTGATGGCCCATCTGCTCTGCCACGGTAAGTGTTTGTTCTTGCAGGATTGCCTGGGGTTTGTGTTTCTGGAAATAGTTAATAGTTACGGAGCTGGTTCATCGCTCGCCGGCACACGCTGCTGCATCACTTCGGTGTTTTTGCAGGGTTCAGAGATCTCGGCGCGCGCCACAAATAGCTTTCTTTGTGTGGCTCTTTACATCGGCTTTTAACACCTGCAGAAGCTGCAACATGCTTGAGAGACGTGAAGAAACGCTTTACGAGTTAGTAAAACCCTTCGTTGCTAGAGTCGGAAATGGGCAAGCACAAAGCGAATGGCCAGGAAAAAAAAAAAAGAGCCAGGATGCTGCAAGGCATACGTGTGGCAGGCCTCTGTCTCAAAACACAGCCCCACTGCTGGAGAAGGACCTTCCGGGTGCCGAGGGAAGACCCTGCCCTTGCTCAGCGTTGACCTCTTCCAGGGTCCGTGCATGGATGGCCCCTCACCACCTTCTCGTGGTGGTGAGAACGGCAGAGCAGCAATGGCAGGTAGTGTCTGCCAGCGATGGGCTAATCCTGGTCTCCTGGCCATCGCCCCGGTCCTTTCTTTGGAGAAGGGAGACCTTGGTCCAGGCGCAGAATGGTGCAGCGGTGAATGGAGAAGCAGAGACGTAGCTTTTCCACCGTCATCTCTCTAACTGGGATAGATCACTCTCTGATATTCCCCCTGGGCACATACCCGAGGCAGTATTTTATCCCTGCTCTTCCTCAGTGAAGGGATGCAGGATGGGCACGTTAGGAAATGTCCTTTGTTCCTGAGCTGGGGGAAACAGCATGGGGAGGGGAAAGTTGCTTTGGGCTCAAGCACATTGCCTTAGGCTAAGGGCAGAGCTGCGAGGGAGAGCAATTGCCCTCCTAACCGCAGCCCTCTCCAGCTCCCTTGATCCAGCAAAGCGCCTGTGCCCGGCAGGGACCCTCGGCTTTGCTGGAGGGCAACGAGACTGAGCCTGAAGACGGCATTGGGAAAGATAAGGGGTGGCTCCGTGGCGGGGCGAGGAGGGGGCAGAAGAACCGCCTAGGGTGGTCTGGGTGCCTGGGCGGCGAGCAAAGCCCGAGAGCAGCCCTGCTCTGGGTAGGGAGAGTGGCTCTGCTCGGCAGTTTAAACCTCACAAACATCCCTCGCTTCTCGAAAAAGAATATAATTGCCATATTCATTTGTGGAGGGAAATAATTACTTCATTCATGACATGAAGTCAATTTTTGTCCTGAACCAGAGGGAGCCCTGTACTGACAGAGGGAATTTCAGAGAGAGCAAAAACAAGCCTGGCATTTGTATGCCGCAATTAAAGGCGAGAAAGAGCCAGCGGTGGGTTGGGGTTTTTTTTCCCCTCTCCCTCTGTTTTTTTGCACATCAAATCAGATAACAGATAAAATGTTCTGGCTTCTCTGGCTCAGGCGGGGGGGGGGGGAAGAGGAAAGGTCTCCCTTAACTTCGTTAGCCACGCTGAAACGTTGCGGTTCAAAAGATGGCTGCAGCAAGAGAGCGCTTTCCCCCCGCATTTGCCAGGGCAGTCGGGCGAGGACTGATGGGCAGATGGAAGGAGCCTGTCGGTCGCTTAGCGGGGCCAGGAGAGGTGCAGGCAGACACTTCACATAGGTTAAACAATTTATGGGAATTAAAAAGGAAAAGAATAATAATAAAAAAAAAAACTAGAAGGCCTTTCTGCCTGTGCCAGCGATGGGGTCAAACCTGAAATCTATTCCTTGGAAAGATCAAAGGCCCAGGCTGGGATTTCTGGGCAAGCAGCACAAATTGCTAATGGACCTGGGCTTGCATGCTGCTGCGCACAGGCGTGCTTGCTCGGCCGCCGGCGTGGGCAGCAGCAGTGGGCTTTCCTCCGCGGGCTCCAAACGGAGGTGAAGTGTTCCCGTTGCAGCCAGGGAAGGTGCAAGCCCATGCACCCCACTGCATGCCTTGCTGCCCCGAGCTGGGGTCCCTCGGGGAGCTGGGGCCAGGGTGCCTCTCTGCCACGGGATCTGGTGTCTGGCACGTGCCCGGGAGCCTGGCCACCATGTGAAAAATGGGGCTCCTGGGAGCCCCCGGGCAGGGGGAAAGGGCAGCCGGCATCCTGCAACGGGGGCACGGAGGCTCTCACAGATAAACTATAAGCCAGAGCCTTTGGTACGGCTCCTCTGCTGTGGGGCAGCTCCGGCTAAGCGCCGAGCTCCTTGCTGCAAAGAGGCTTCCCATGCTTGGTCTGGCTTGCCCGTCCCGTGCCAGCTGCGCTCCCCAGCTTGCCTGCTCCCGGAGGGAAGCTGGGGGCATGGCTGGCTCACCCGGAGCAGAGAGGAAGGTGATATCTGCATGGACTAATTGATACTAAATTATGTGGGAAAAGAGGAAACTGAAGGCGGGCAGTTCTGTAAACATATCTATTTTTCACAATCCACACCACCATGATTGAAGCTGGTGTCAAGGGTGATATATGATAGAAAATTGATGAAACATTGATGTCAGGGGATGAATATTTCAGGAGGAGCTCTATACATTGTACAGTGCTTTTCTTAAATCTTTAACCAGTGTTGGATAACCTTGAGACGGGTGTTTATAAGTTTATTCTGCGGCAAGGGGAGCAGGGAGCCCGAGGGCGTTTGGGGTGTGCTGCCCCAGGGAGGAGGGTGATACCCTGGTGCAAGGCTCAGCACATCCCATTGCGCGGGGCAGTCCGGCTAAGCCGGCACTGCAGGGAAAATCCTCGAGGCTAACACGTGCCAAACCTTTCCCGGCTCCAAAAGCAAGCGTGGGATGTAAAAGTCAGCCCAGGCTCCATCTTGCTTCCTGTGGCCTTTGGAGCATCCCAACCCTGCGGCTCCCCCGTGCACCGGCTATAGCTGCTTCCCAGCAGCTTGACCTGATCCTGGCCTCGACGGGCTCGGGCACGGCATCCTCAGATCGATGGAAAACAAGTTTGCAAGCTGCTTTCTCCTCCGCGTTGACTTTTAAGCATCAGCACCTGGCTTCGGCAGGGGGGTTGTCCCCATTCGAAGGAGAGGGAAAGTAACTGGGGGCTTGGGGTTTGGCTGGGGACAGCGAGCCCAAACCATGAGCAATAACACCACAGGAGAAGCTCAGAGCAGCTCGTAGCCTGGTGAGTGGAAAAGTCCTGCTGGCTCGTAGCTATTTTGAGGTAAGGCATTAATTGAGGACCAGAGGGAAAACAATAAAGCCGTCCCCGAAATAGAAGCTGTCAAAATGTCGTTGCTAGGAGTGAAGCCGAACCCGATTTTTTTTTATTTTATTTTTTTCTTTTCCTGTTGCAGAGCCCGTTGGCTTCAAAGCAACTGCGAGGGGGCCCGAGTTTGGGGTTTTTCTTTGCTCCCACCAAAACCAAACTTCCCAATATCTCCCCTGTGCCCAGCGCAGGGGCCAGGGATGCAGTGGCAGCCGGGCACGCGTTAGGACTAATGCTTTTCGGTGACATTTAGAAGATGCCTCAGGGGCCCTTTGCATTTGCTGCTCTGAAGATTTGCTTGTTTGTTTTGGAAATTAGCAGCGTTCAAGCTTTTTTATTAATAAAACCTCTAAGAAAAAGGTTTTTTTCATGTGGAGGGAGCATCGTCTGGAGGATGGGGGGGTCGGTGGGGTTTTGTTTCCAGGGTGGGGGGAGAGAGGAAAGACTTGCAAGCAGGAGGGTTTTTTTAAGGAGCAGTTTTGATGTTTCACGTACAAAATCAATGTTATTGTAACACTCGGGTGTGCCTTTCCGGGAGCAGGGCCTCCTGCCGCATCAACCCTGCAGCTCCTGCCTGGGGCTGGTACCTGGGTAAGGGTCATCATCCCAACAGGACCGGCTTCTCCCCAGCAGCCCCACATGGAAGCAGAGCCAGATGATTTAGGCTTCTCCCACCCCACCCTGCCCCTCCGTAAACAACATTCGCCAGAAGAAAACAGGATGAGCACAAGGAAGGGGAAAAAAAGGAGGAAAAATCCCGCTCTGCTCCCCAGAGGCTCGCACCGTCTCATCGCCAGCTGGGCACGCGTGGTGGCCCTGGGGGGCTATCAGTGCCACCAGGCAGGGAGACCCTCCTGCACTGTCCTTTTGGGTCATGCCCGTGCCATGATGTCCGAGGCCCCAGCAGGAAGAGCGTTTTCCTGCCACCAATATTATCTCATAGCACTTTCCGTCTTTTTTTCCCCCCACGCAGAAAGCTGCAAATCGAGACCCTGAGGCATCCGCGTAGCACCAGGAAGACTCTTGTATATCTTTTTAAAAGATATATATTTCGGTTTGCAGTGTTCAAACACCATCTGCTGTTTTGTACGGTGGCACTTTCACAGGAGGGGGTCATTTTAAAGTGTAAATTGTTCCTTAAAGTACATCTTGACAGTACCGGAGCCTGAAACGGCTGGAAAAACCCTACAGCGAGCACGGCCATCCTCATCACGTGGGGGCTTCGCTTCTTACCTTCCCACCTGGAAGAGCATCTTCCACCCTCGGTCTCCTGCAAACCCAGGGACAGCTAGCAACCAAGGTCCTGGTCTTGAAATACAAGTTGGAAAAAAAAAAAAAATCCCTGATCGCTTGGCTGAATCAAGGCCAACATCACCCCGCCAAAGCCACCTGGGCTTATAATCATAAACTGGTAATGCTGCCTGCGACAGGCGTGACGTGGAGGAGCGTGCTTATCGGGAGCGACGAGGCATCGTTTCAGAGGGATGCGCTTGGCCAAAACCGGGGTAACGGTACGAGCCCCCCGGTTAATCCCCTGGGCACTCGGTCTCCATTTCAAGGTGAGCAAAGCAACAGCAAATACCTGGTGAAGAAAGTTAGTCCCTGATCTGTAGCGCTTAAACAAATATGATTAAAATAATTGCTGCAGCCGGGTGGCTGCTCTCCTGTTTCTTGTTACAGAGTGTCACCGGGATGTAATGACTGCAGCAGCGCGGCCCCGTGCTATTTCAACATTAATGTGGTATCTCATTTCCAGCTATCACCTTATTTATTTTAGAAGCTTTAATTTATGTCGGGCCAGGTATGCCAACTGTCCCAGTTACGTGAAGGTCAGCGACCGGCTCCTGCAAACTGCACGTGAGTCGAAGCTGGGTGCTGCAACAGCCTCGTCCCCGGGATCGCCTCCTGCCGCACCGGCATGATGCTACAGGAGCTCCTGCTTGCGGTCCAGGCTCAGGCACGCTCCATAGACCAAGCATCTCCAGCCCAGCGCAGGGAAGGAAACGATGTTTTTCATGTCTGGTTTTTATTTTTCCTCCCCCTTTTCTATTTTCTCTCTTTTTTTTTTTTTTTTTTTTTTTTTTTTTGGTNTTCTAGCTTCTTGCTGGCAACAACAGACGTTATATTTTGATGAGTTAATAAACATCTCCCCCGGGAGTGAAGGAGCTCCAGCATGCTCTGCTTCACCATGTTTTACGTCTGACTAACAGAGTTTGCAGAGCAAGAGGTGTTTTTCTAATCTGGGAACTCGGTGGCTCATGTTTCAGACTTCTCCCTGAAGCTGCTTCGCTACCCCGTGTCTCAGAGCGATGATATCGTGGTGCTTCTGTGTTATCTCCTGGGGTCTAACCCATCGCTGCAACCTCCCCCAGCCCCTTCTGCCACCCCCCACCCGCTCCCAATCCCAGGTCATCTCTTGGATCTCATGGGTTTGAGCCATTTATCAGCCTCGGATGTTAAGGTCCGCCTGTACCTCTCGCGCCACGGCATCTCTGGGACCTGCACGCTCCCATGGTGCAGGGTTCCTGCACCGACAGAAATCCCCTCCCTGCTGGGGCCGTCGCTGATGAACACCAGGCACTGCTGCAACGAGCTGCCGGTGGATGCCAGGTCTCTGCATCGGGGATGCACCTCGTCTTGCTCCTTCCAAGCGCCTCCATCTATTGCTCCACTGAGTGCCACAACCTGTGGTCTTCATCAGCCTTTCAGACCAAAAACCAAGACTTCTTCATAATTTTGAGACTGGCAGGTGAGGAAGCCCTTGGAAACCTGAAGAGCAGGGAGAGACAGATGCGGCTCCAAAACCCGCCGCTTCTAGGATGCCGCTCACGGCCGTATCAATCCGGAGGCGGCTGCTGCCTTCGTGCCTTTTGGCAAGAAGAAATGAAACCTTGGATGTGGCACAAGGCGGGCCCGGGAAGATGGCGCACGGTCCGGGGAGCCAAATTGCCGGTTCGAACTTGTAGAACATTATTGCTTGTGAATTATGGATAGTTATTGCACCTCCTGGATGATAAATTATTGAGCTGACATGCTGGATGGAGAGCGAGGAGCCGGTGCCGTGTTTACAGCAGGCGGATCTGGCACGTGGTGTCTTTGCCGGGAGGGGGGATGGTTTTCTCCCTTTCCTTTTGAGCAAGAGCATCTCCACCTGAAGCTGAGGAAACAGCAGGGCTCTGCCCACCGTAACTAACTGACTCAGCCGTGAGGGCAGCCGCAGGTGAAAACCCCTGGCAAAGGATCCTGGAGGAGTTTCGGGGGGATCGTCCCCAATCCCAGGGGTTTGGGAATGGATAACACTGGTCTGCAAAAGGAAATGAGACGGATTCCTTAAAAAACCAAGTATAGGGATGCTCACCCAAAGCACGAGGAAGGGCAGCGTGCCGGCCCCCGGCTGCAAACAGCAGCCTCTTCCCCCTCCGTAGCATCAGACATTGCTTTTGCCTGCGGAAGAGGGAAAACTGAGCTTAGTCTGTTCAGTGTACAGTCGGCTGCATAATATTTGTGTTGGAGATGGAAGATAAAGCAAGCGAACCGATTCTGTAAATGCGAGGGTGCCTTTCAAACACCGCTGGGTATATAGACGCAGGAAACCGGCCGGCCAATATCTTAGCGAGAAGGATTTAACGGGGACCATGGCCATGCTTTGTCAGCCCGGGCACTCATCTTCCTTACACGTACGGGTGAGGACTCTTCCCGGGGAGCTGTGCAATTAGCTCCAGCGCTCAGCTTGAGCACAGCCTGGTCCCAAAGTTTGCCGTGGCCCTGGCTAGCCAGCTCGTCGCCCCACCTGCCCTATCTCCCCGGAGCAGCCTGCCCAGCAGCTTGGCGGGGATGGGGATTTGGCACCTGGCTGACGTGGTCATTAATCACCCTCAGCGTCTGCTTTGGAGAAGGGGCAGGCGGCAGGAGGAGCCACCCCGTGATTTCTGAGCCTGGCTTGGTTCGGCCGTGAAGCAGAGCTGTGGGTTGGTCCCGAGACGGGACAGAGAGACACTTGTTTCTCTGCTGCTTTGCTCTCCGGGGCTGCTTGTGCCACCCTAATGCAGCTTTGCAGTGCCCAGGGCTCAGTGCCACCCTGCACTGGGACATGGCCATAAACCCCGGTGTCCCCCCACGCCCCTCTCTGCCTACCCTGTAGCATCATCCTGGGCAATTCTGAGGTCAAATAACCTCCCCCTTGCCCTCAAGAGGATATGGGGGACGGTTTATTTAGGTGACGAGACACTATCCATTCATCTCCCAGGCTGTGCTGGTCTGGCATCCCTGGCAGGGGATGGCAGGTCTGCTGAGCCCCTTGTCCCACGCATGCTCCCGGCAGCCCTGGGCTTAGGGAGTCCCTGAGGTGGCTGCTCCGTCATGTTTAACAGACCTTGACAGACCTGTGTGCCCCTTGAGTTTGCCTAAATGCTTTCTGGGGCCCATTTAGGCTGTAGGTCTCCATAGCATCCTGTGGCAATGAGTTCCATAATTTAATCATGGGCGGCGTGGAAAAAGCGCTGTCTTTTGTTTGTCCTTAAATCTGCTGCCCGATAACTCGATTTGGACACTTCTAGTTCTTCTGTTGGAAGAAATGGGGAATTATCACTGCCTCTGCACCTGCTCCACGGCACTGGTGCCTTTATACCGGCCCGCTGCGGCTTTTCTTTTGCCTACCCCTCATTCATATCTCCTGGCAATTGCCCACTCCCCTGCCAGCCCAGCCTGGCATCGTGCGGAGGATGGAGCCGGAAAGGTCTCTGCTTTGCTTCAAGGCTGCGTTGATCTCCACTTCTCTCCTGCTCTCTTCTTTTATAGGTGTGGGAGAGAGGCTCAGGAGGCACTGCTGGCTGACTCCGGTCCAGACGCTGACGGGCTCCCTCTGGAGCAAACCGTGGTCTCGATGAAAATCCCCAAAGCATCTTCTGGTGGTTTTGGCTTTGGTCTTGGTGTTCGGGTGCTCGCTCCCGCCCGTCGGGTCCGTGTGTGCGCATGTGGGGCTTTCCCCAGCCACCCAGCCCAGCCCCTCGCGAGGGGAAGGGCTCCTACTGTGGGTTACAGTCACCTTAGGAATTACTTATCTCCTAACCAGGCTTTCCTGGCCCCAGCGGAGCAGCTCCCACCTCCGTCCCCCCGTGGGACAGAGATGTCATGAAGCGTCACCCAGGGGGGAGGAGAGAGGTGGCACGAGGGTCCCGGGGGGGGGACGGGGAAAGGGGGGGTGTTTGTGTCGGCTTCTCCCCCAGCCAAGCGGGACTTCCATCGCATCTCAAGCTGAAGCCGAGGAGGCTCTGGAGTCGGTAGAAAGTGAAGCGCTTTCCCTAATCGAATCTCACGCCAGGGTCACTCGTAAAGCTCTGCAAAGCAGAAAGGACTTGGGAGCCACTGAACCACAAACGCCTCCTCCCTCTCCAGCACCTCTGTGGATATCCTGCCTCTCTTCTTCTCCGTCTCTTGCCCACGAACACAGTTTGAGAGGGAGCCGGGGCAGGGGCTCAGAGGGCCCGCCTTGTGCTCCATGTCCGGTGCAGGGCCATCACATCAGGTATGCCAATGGGCCCGAGGATTTTGGGAGGTGTATATAGT
This sequence comes from Fregata magnificens, assembly GCA_013389945.1. Taxonomy (NCBI): domain Eukaryota; kingdom Metazoa; phylum Chordata; class Aves; order Suliformes; family Fregatidae; genus Fregata; species Fregata magnificens. The sequence continues at coordinate 272,114 of WAAD01024644.1, forward strand.
CCTTCACGGTCTTAGTCTTCATCTTCAGGAGGTTCTGCCCTTGCTGGTCACCTCCCCAAGAGGGATGTCTCCCTCTAAGCAGGCGCTGGACATGCATCGCATCTCGCTTGTCCAGTGGGTTCTTCTCCATCCTCAGCTTCCGTGAAGATGCTACACCTTCTCCTACGCCTCACTCGGCTCCCTTGCGAGCCCCTACCAGCCCGAGCATGGGATGTGCAGTGTACAGCCACCCCATTTGGAGGTGAGGGGCAGGAGGACAGTCCCTTGCCTTCACCTCACTGGCCCAAGCCGAAAGGGTTAACCTGGGGACCACAGGACACCTCTCCCAGTGCGGGGCGGGGAGCCCACGGAGCCGGGGAAGGAAGGGTCGGTGCCAGCTATTTCACCCTCAGAGAGCACAGGAGTTGCTGACGGAGGTGGACATTTCTGAGAAAGCCCTTCATTCAGGTTTTGACAGTACCTCAAGCGCCGAGTACATCGCTGCCTCCGAGCATCCCCACGGAGCTGTGCACAGAGCAAAATTGGCAGGGAGGCTGGCTCACGTCCAACTGAGAGGACAGGCTGGCTCCATCCAGGTGCCCACCAGCAACAACCTACCCAGCAAAATACAGTGGTCCGCCTGTTTTGCAGGAAAACCTGCCCTCTCCTCCTCCAGCCCTTTTTCTGCCCTAGCTCTCCCCGCGTTACGGAGAGAAGCAAATTCCCAGTCCTTTACAGGCAGCGGCTGGGACTTCTCCGCGGCAGTAAACAGCATCTTTGCAGCAGGTCCGTCAGCGGCAATTTCCGCAGCCTCCTTCGGTGCACCCAAAGCAGGCAGGCGAGGAAATTGTCAGTAGCAGGGAAAAAAAAAAAAAATAAGCCACTGCTAAACTCAGTGTTTACTTCATGCCAGGGCTCTCTAGGTAACAAGAAGATCCTTAGAAAAATCGCCCACTTTAAAAAAAGCAGGGGGATTTCAGCCCGGCTGGATTCCCGGAGGAGGGAAGCGGCTATTTGCGGAGGGAGAGGAGATGTGGCAGGGGCCGGCCGAGAGTCCCGTGGTGGCAGGACCGGCAGATTTCAGTGGCGGCTGCTTCCCCTGAGGTGGAAACATGCAATTTTCCACATTTGGTCCCTGCTCCTGTGGGTGAGCCGGTGGGGAGCCGATGCCAGGGCATCTGGGCTGCAGCATCCCAGGGAAAGCAAAACTCTGTACAGCGGCGGCTCTTCCTCGCTGGGGAAGCCATTCCCGGTGTCTCGACCCCATGTTATCTGTAGCTTTGCTGCGTATCCCTTCTTCTTCCTCTGTGTGCACGTCTTCAGACGCTCTCTTCTTACTAATGCCTAATTAGGTTGGAGGGACTGTTTGGCCTGATAGCATAGTTATGGATAATGCTATGCAAATTGTCTTGAAGACCTACGAGCCCCCCAGATAGATAAGCACCTCCGGCTACCCCCGTACTTAGCTGCCTGCGGCCCTTCCAGGCGACCACGGCTGCAAATAGCGTGTGGGGGCTTTAAAGAAAATGTTCTTTAAAAAAAAAATAAAAATCATCCTTCCCCCCCNAAATTCTTCGTACCATAAAGATGTCTTAGCATCTCAGTACAGTCTTATCCCGGAGAGCTGAGATGGTTAGTGAGGAGCACGGTCACCGTCTGAAAGAAAAGGACACTTTTAGGGGACATTTCAGCCCACCTAAGGTCCACTCTGCCTCTAAAGTTTGGGTGGGGAAAGACACCCAGCCCTCCCGTGACAGTGCGATCACAGCTGAAGGGCGCCGTGACCTCGAAGTCTGAACAAGCGAGTCTTTGTCTCACCTCTTGATTATGCTTTGGGAGTTTCCTCTGGTTATTATTCATCTGATTGCGATCTTTTTTAACGCTTTAATGCACCCCCCCTTCCCGGCTATGCTAAAGACCCAAATGCCCGACCGCAGACATGCACCAGGGAGGTCGGGGGGTCCCTGCTCAGATGCCGTGCGCGTCACTGGTGGGATGTGGACTGCTGGTCCTCCTGCACCCCTGAGTGGGAGCAGTCCCTCCCTGTGGCCGGTGCAGAAAGCCAAAAATCAGGCATCCCCTCCGATGCTGCCCCTCTCCTGAGCCGTACCCAAACCGGGTGGTGCGGACCCTTTCCCGTGTGCCGCCCGCTTCCCCTCGGCTCCATCCGGCCCCATCACCCGCCGTCCCTCCGGAGCTGGCGACAAGGGCTGGGCCCTGCCAGTCCTGCTGCGGCTGGGCGGCTGAGTCCTGTGCAACTCGTCGCACCTCCCGATCGGCTGCTGGGAGTGGTCCCGCTGCGCTGGGGATTTGATTGACCTGTGCACACCAGGCCATTGGAGGAAAACGAGGGGTAATATATAAACACCTGGGAGGAAAAACAGCCCTTTGCCTTAATGATAGTTTGTCATGTCATATTTTTCTAAAATTGCGAAATAGTGGTAGGCTAACCACTAATTTGCATTGCTTTAATTCATATTTTGAATACCAGACAATGACTTAAACGCCACCCGATTTAACCCACACGTTCTCACTCATTTTTACATTAAAAAAACCCGTAAAAAAGGCACGCTCTGCTTCCAAAAGCAGGCGCTCTGAACACCCGCCGGCTCCTCCGCTCACTAACACCGATACCCGCACTGATACCAAGCCATTCTTCAGAGCCCCTCAAAGTGCTTTACACACTGGTCCGAGTGCTATCGGTGTTATTTAATAAAAGAATAAACACCCGCCCAGGCACAGAGCCCTCTCTTGCACGAACGGTCACTGAGCTCCGGTGCAAGCGCCCGGGCTTCGGGGCCGCACGTGGGGCCAGAGCCAAGCGCCAATGCGCCCTTGAGTTACGCTGCCACGAACTGCACGTGAGCCCAACGTGTGGCCTGATCCAGCTGGAAAATAGCCTTTTTCGCTAGTTTGTTTTCCCAGACCTCTCACCCCCAGCCCCTCTCCAATGCCAGCACCGCCGGATCTGCATCAGGCGCATCCCTCCCTGCCCAGCCACGCTCTTCTTTTACGGCTTCACCCCATCGACAGAGGCTGGAAACGAGGTGGGTTTTTTTGCTCTTAAGCCTTTTCCAGCACGTCCCACTGGTCTGTAAACACAGGCTGAAGCGCAGCCGAGTGTGGGATGCTGGAGGTAGCACTCAAGGCGGCTGTGTTGCCGGCGATGTGCAAGTGGCCCAAGCAGTGCGGCACAAGTACCCCCTGTTTTGGGGTCTGCCTGGGGTACCTGCGGGACTGGCCGGGGGGCTGCCAGGCTGGGAGGAGAGGGTGCTCTGCAAAGGTGGGAGAAGGCAACCGGGCAGCGGGGAGAGCTCATGACAGCTCTGAAAGGTTTCCCAAGGTGGATTTTCATTTTTGGGTGATGCCCAAAAGGCCTACCCCAAGCGCAGAGGCGATCCTGCGTCCCCAGGTAGAATCCTGTGGTCTACGTGTGACACCCCCATTCGACAGCAGAAGCCGTCCCCCAGCTTCTCCATCCCGTCCGCGTTTGCCCTGCCCCTCTAAAGGCGACAACCGAGCTGGGGCCGAGGAGCAAACCCATGGCTGGGGCAGCACGTTGGGCCTGGAGAGAGCCAGTGCCAAACCCACAGCCCCGGTTCCACCGGGCTGGCGGTGAGGCACAAGCTGTAATTACTGCCTGCCTGCCAGGGTTTCTTTGCCCCCACTGCCCTACCCCGGAGGAACTGAGCAGCTGCCAGCAATTAAAAGTAGTTAGCAGTTCCCATGCTATTTTAACCATTTATAGGCAGCAATGGCGGCCCCTTTTTCCTTGGTGGAAGGGAGTGGTTCTTGCTGTCACCCAGCACATTGCAGCCCTCCTCGGGTGGATGCAGCCGCGGGAGAAGCAGCGTTGCTCTATCGTAATGCAACTTTGCTGAACTTGGGGTTGTCCCCTCTCCTGGGCACCGCTGAGCTCTTTTGCCCCCCCCCCCTCCCCCCAGTGAGCGAGGAGGCAGCGTGGGGTTTAAACCCAGCCTAAGGAGAGACATCATGCGGAAAACTGCAGCCGCGCCACTCAAAGTTTGCAAGCCTGTGAGTTCGCTTTCAATTCTTTGCAAGCAGGGAGATGTACGGATGTTGAGGAGTAGTTGCAGGATACCTCCCCCAATGCGTGAATTTTATTCTTTTTATTATTTGTGTCTGCGTGTGCCTGGGGTTTTTATGCTCCCGTGGATACGTTTTGCAGCCTGGGTTTCAATCCCGGTTCTTGGCGGAGGGGGGGGTGGGGGTGTAAGGGTGCATTACGCGATCCTACGGCACTCGCACCGCCAGCAGCAAAAGGACACGTCGCTTCACGCCTTATTTTTGCCGGCGTGCTTCTCCCCGAGACAAAAGCCTCCTCGGCGGCCACAGCGGGGCCGGCCACGCCGGGGACCGAGAGGATGGGCAGGCCGGCTCCCGGGAGCCGGTGCCCCGCTGGGGACCCGGGGAAGAAGAAGGGGGGGAGCCGGTGCCGAGCGCGTTGCGGGGCTCCCCCTTGTGCCCGCACGCCCCCACTGCAGAGCGGGTTCCGCCGCTTGCTACTTAACGTGGTTTTTCCCCATCCCTGCCCCGCAGCCCCCCTCCTGCCTTTGTACCCCCGCTCCCCGGCTGCGCGGGATGGGGGCAGGAGGTGGTGGTTG